>JAYRCB010000637.1:342772-461038 GCA_036026315.1 Trachelus stipa | reverse complement strand
TATATTAGAAGTCATGAAATACTACTGCTCGTAGTAGCGTTATTATGATTGGGCTCAATTGTCCAATTGCTCGGTCATTGAATGCCGCTCTACCATACTCGCCATTATTAACAAACGCTAACAATTCTCAATCCCCTAAGCAAATCCCAGTGCCGTCTGGTCCGTTCTTCGACTTTCTCGCTGGACATATCGCCAGCGTTATTTAAATGAGAGCCACTGCAATCTTTTGTCTATCAAACGTATTCAACAGCGTAATAGCAGCTAATATACCAATTGGACAATGAAAGAAATGGCAGGGTGCGATTTGTCCACGATTGAACGCGCTTACCGGGACAATAGTTACGCGCGACCAACACGCGAATCGACCTACGACCCAGTGAAGCTTCTACCTTCGTTTTGAATATGAAGACAGATACAGTGTATACCCGGTGTCATAAAAATACTTATGGTGGAATTCGTGTTGGATAAACGTCACGATGAATCATAATTACAGACATTAAGCGGTAAGAAAGCGAAAAGCGATAAGAGGTTAGGAAAAAAAAATGAATTAACGAAAAACCATTCGTTACCTAAGGGGATTCATTAAGATAACAGCTGGTTTTTACCTCTTAATCTAAAGTTCCTTTGAGCGACCTGCGTCGGGGGTTGATCGTGTAATTATGCACCCTGAGTGGTTCCTATACCTGAAAGTCGTTCACTGTCGCTCGGACGGATGCGTCAAATTGAAACGTCTACTTTTTTATTCTCAAAGGGTTTTCGACTCTCGTTCCTTTTTCATACTCTTAATCAAGCTAAAAGGGTTGAAGAATCGTGAGGAATTTTAATTAGACTGTCAACCGTATAACTTTTCATGGTGATCTTTCGTCAGGCTCGAACAATTTTACGTTCGCCATCTTAATAATACCTAGAATATATTTATATCCCCATATAATACCACGCGTGAAATATCATTAAATTCCCGATCGTTCGAATGGATTCAAACTGGTATACCTATATGGTATATATATATATATATATCACCAAGAGAATAATAAAAAGTCAATCTACCCAAGATCCCTTGCGAGTAGGATTAAGTTTCTCCTTTTGTGGAATTACCGGCCTCCATTTCCGAAGCAGCTATAGGATCTAGATATCAACCTGGATCCTCGGAGATTTCACGTCGACGGATTAGACAGGGACACGGGTAACCTGATTCTAAGCAGGAACAAATTCGAGAACCGTCCTCCATTTGTCGAAAAGTTAATTCGACCGATTCTCACACCTCCAGCCTGGATATCCTATCTAGGATCTATTCAGATCAGTTGACCATTACCAGATAGGTGTGTTCACGGGATACAGGATGGAGCCCGACTGGTTTAAATATTTCACTAGGTTATAACAAGGTATACCAAAGGCTATAGACAAGACACTTTACCTATGCACGTGCGCATATAGAGATCTTCGACGAAGCTCGTTATCGAAGCTTCTTCTTTATTTCATTTCGGCAGTCACAAACGTCTCTTATAGGCACTCGCGTGCCAGTCTCACAATTAAAGGCGCATAAATCACCAGCTGTCGTTAGGGTATCTGCCCTGGATCGACCCTTATCTCATTCCGCTACTATTTCGAGCGTCTTCTCGCCGCCGCATTTAGGCCTCGTTCATACGTACTTCTTGTTTCTGTTGGTGAGTTCTAATGAGACGAGCGACCACGTCTTGCGTCGCTAATGTCGACCTCGTTTATTTGCCCAGTACATTGTCGCACAGTCTTACCAACCCAAAGGTATAATAACACCGTACCAAAAATAATCCGTATTATTTTCTGTTTACCGTATAAAGCGTTAACTCCGAAGTTTCTCGTGTTTTCCGTCGAACGAACTAAATGTCTGGATTCTTTCGTTTTACGACTTTGGTACTTAGGCTGCTTTTGGTATCGGTACTAATGGACGAAACAATGTTTGGGTTACGTTACGCTAAGCTGTGTTTTCATTCGAACGATTTCAGACAGTATCGCGTGTAATTGAAATACATTTTTTTTTTTTCACTGTTGTCTCCTCGCATGTCCAGTGACGCTTTAACGTACGCGTGGTATATATATATTGTGCAGAAATTCGCGCCATATTTGACGAGATTAACGTCCCTCCCGCTTCTGACAATTCACGGGGAAAATGAATTTATCGCTCGCCCACGTATTCGTGGGTTGTCATTAGCTCGTTGGCACCACTGGCAGACTGAACTAAGACGGCCGTGGCTAGGCTTCAGGGCGAAAACGCATTACAAATCGGAATGAATTTACGGCGGAACCTTCGACGAATATTTTCGGCAGCGTTCCAGGCAATAAACCTAATCCCACCTTATCCCAGAAAGCGTCTCTGTGTCACGGTCCGTTCTCTGGATTCTGGTAATCGACTACCCAACCGTCCCGTTCTAGTTAAATATCTAGACGGATGACGGTACATCAATAATGTAGACTTTGTATAAACAGGTAGCAATAGGTACGTATCAGCCTTTACAAATTACAGAGCATTGTATTACGTATTGTATATAAATACTATTTAAATATATATAGATTGTACATACACGTACTACGTGTAGATATACGTATGTATACTCGTATGCCAAACGTAGGCGTGCCAATTTTCATTATTTTGGCTTACGGTCACGGCGCCCTGCATCCTCCGGAAAGGGGGGGGAGGGGACCGCGTCGCGGCAAAAACTTTCAAATTAATTTACGGCAGGCGCGTGCCCCACGAGTAAGCTGCACCCTATATATAGACTGCTGACTTTCGATACACAGAACCGAAAAATCTTAAGGTTCCTCGACTCCGTTCCATCGTCAATGAAACCGTCCATATACCCGGTAGCTCGATTCGATAAGGAGTCACCTCTTATTGGCAAGAAAGAAAATAGAGCCTTTTCACTGAGCTTTCCACGTGCACTTTGTCTACTTGTTCCTCTATTTTTTAGCATGGTATCCTCGAGAATATGCGGGAGCCGAGCGATACCGGGGAAACCGTGAGTATAGACTGGCGCGTCAAGCGTTGACTTGGAGAAATAAACACGACGAGTCGATGTCGTCAGCCCGTATAAAAGATGAGGCGCAGACCCACTAACTAATGGCTAATGGTACCGATTTATTCTGTTTGGTAACACGAGGCGTATAGTTTCGTTTAGGCAGACGTTGTTAGCCTTCTACGACCGGTGAGGCCCGGCCTAACGGAGAACGAGACGGAGGTGTCGTTGAGGACGCGCCTTAAAACTATTCCTTCTTGAAAGCTGTTATAAAGAAGGCATCTCTGTCGCAGGATCGAAACAATCTTTAAATTATAATTGGAATCACGGATATTACCTTCCGTCCAGGCATTTACCCACGCACTTTTGCACCGATGCAAAAGGCGCCTGCGTGGTCGTCGTGCCGAACGACGCCGGACTCTCGAAACTATTCCTGGACGTCGGCGTCGAACCAGATGGCCCGTGACGTCATGCCGGGGCCGTCCATCTTCATCGGAGGAATCGAGCGCTTATCAATTTGAAATATTAAAATTTTGAATTTACACCTTCGTACCCTGCGCGCGCTGTACGAAGTTCGATGGCTGATGATTATTTTTGTGAAAGACTGTGAAAATAGGGATGGGGGTTCAGGGGGGGTGTCAGTCTCCTTGAGCGTTCCAGAGCGAAAAAGGTCCTTGTCGAGACAGACAAGATGGAGAAAAAAGAAGCGGCGAAAGAAAAAGATGAAAAAGGAGTGCGAGCCACGTGCCTGACAGATGACGCGGATCAGAGGAGAGGAAACGGAACTAGAGTCTAGCGACAATAAACTCGATTGATTTCCGTCGAGGGGGGTTACAACAATGGTTACCCTGTCGCATGCGTTTCTCAGGATGTTTAAAATAAGTCCACGGAGTCCTCTCATTCTTCGAGAGATACAATTCAACAATACCGTCCCACGTTGCGGAGCCAGATTAAGAGAGCTGATCAAATAAAGCTCACGGAGCTTGTCGTAGAAGATCGTTGAAGGAAGTCGTGGGCGACCATGGAGCCGAATCGGTCGCTTGGTGCGAACGCTGATAAATTCAAACCACAAATCCGTAGCCAATTATACGTGTCCCATTCACTCATAGGTTATTGATATCCTTATTGTCCATTGGTCATTGATCGTGATTACCGGTCATCGAAATTATTGGATGATCATCCTCAAACTGTAGATACGTCATCCCCATTCACCGGATACCGATCTACTTTATATTCCGATGACGGGATCGGTCGGTCATGGAGGAAAAAAGAAATCTGCAAAAATATTGAAATTATCAATGTGCTTCTGGATGGGGATAGTCGCACAGAAATATTCGAACGAAAGTAAATGGGCAGGAAGCGGAATAAAGCGAGTGTACCTAGTGGTCCCTGGGTCGGTAATTGTGGGGTACACGGTTCCATCACCTAGGTCTCTATATTTAGCCAGATGCATTCTGGGGACTCTAACACTCTAAGACGATACAGTAGCTATAGACATAGGGGTATGGCAAAAGCTCTTTGGTAAGCCACGTCCGAAAGGACAGTGTCGCGATTCGGATTTGGCGCATCTCCAAAGCGACGGAAAGCCTGGGTTTCGTACTCATGAATGAGCGAAGGCGCGACTCTAAATTTTGGGACTGGTAAACATACGCGGATGGACTTAACAATCCAGTAACTCGGAGGCAATGCACGCGGGCATTGTTACACGATGAGACTAGTGTTATAAAAGATGGCGGATTTATTTATAGCGATGATAATTATGATGATAATGATAATAATAATGCTTAATCATGACTACCGTAACGGGTCTCTATGGTATAGTACATCGACTGTTCTGCTACGAGGCGCTATCTTGACGCGAAACTCAAGGCAACCTCATCACTGTCGGTAGACACGAGGTCAAGAAGAAGACAGGCGTTGATTAAAAAAGAAGTGGCATTCCTGACGCCTAGCTCGTGCTTCGACCGCAGCCCATTTGTTATCTCTCTAGCCTATATATTGGCGTCCCACGCGGGGACCAGACTCCGTGCCTGATTTATGCTCTCAGAGGCAGAACAATTTGTTCAGGATGATCCACGAGATGTGTTTTAGCTTAGGTCACTTTACTATCTGGCCAGCTCGGTTTTGTTTTTATTTTATATCAAGGTTTTATCTTTTATCGAGACCGCGACAGATATTGCCATCTAGGACAGATATTGCCATCTAGCTCACCTAGTCCTGCTACCACTTCCTCTTGCTGCTACGTTCCGTCGTCTTATCGAGACTGTTTAGCCCGTGTTAAAATGGCTAATAAATCTTAGCGATTGTCATGTACGCTACACTAGGTGTCGTATACATTCGAAACAGCTTGGTTGAGACACGCAAACACGAGTCGGGCCGATTTTCAATGCAGCTCGCGTCCACGCGAACGACGTGAATTACAAAAGAACTCGCTCGAAGGCGCCGCGCATAACAACACAATGGTAGATTCATTTCGGCGGACACTCTTCGCTCCTACCTAGATTCCTTAAAGCTTCTTATGAATTCGCCATGAGGTTTGTAATTACGAATCGAGAGATGCGCACCGTGGTGAGCTTCGTATGCCTGGATAATGTCACGGGTTCATTAACATACAACATTCCACGTATTCCGAAAGACTCGAATTACACTGAACTTTTTAGTTTGAGTTTAGTGACGTTGCGAGATATTTTTAATAACATTTTTTTTGGTCTCTTCCTTTCAGAATTAATTAATCCAAACGTAATCGTCACGGTCGGAGAACGTTTGAATCTACGCTGCATGCCAAATTTTAACGCCGAGACATCCTGGTACAAGGATAACGAGATATTTCGGTCAAACACGTCGCGCATGCGCGTGATGAGGCAATGGATAAAAATCAAATCCGCTGATACCATCGATACCGGAAGTTACGGATGCCGCGTGGAATCTGCCCAGGGTGTGGAATGGCGTAACGTATCGGTGTTCGTTGAAAATCTACAGAACGACGGTATCCAGGAGAACGAGGAACTTGGTAGCGTCCTGGGTGCTTTGAGACCCGAGGAGGAGACGAATGAGCTCGAGATCGCCGCATCGAGAAGTAAGTAATTCATTCTGCAAATAAAAATGAAAAGTAAGATAAATAGAGACACGCGTGTACGTTACGTACGCGTTAGATAAGTCAAAGTCCTTTAGAAGTGTCCAGCTTAATTAAGTATCCTCTCCATTTGTCTTGGTCGCTGTAACAGATCTACCGGAGACCAGGTCCCTTCATCTGGATGCAGACCTGGACAACGATAAGGGCGAGAATGAGAACGCTGGTGAACATAATAAAACGGCGCCAGAGAGTCCTCCGGCTTTTAATAAAACGGACGATATGCCAACTTCAGTCGTTAAGCCAGCTGGGAATATGCTGAGAATACGGTGTCCTAGTGTCGGTAATCCAAGACCAAATATAACCTGGTTGAAAAACAATGAGGAACCAAAGAGAAGCCTTGGAACTGTTATACGTACCAAGTGGAACCTCAGGCTGGAGGATCTGGTAGTTCAGGACAGTGGAAATTACACGTGCATAGTCTGCAACTATCTGGGCTGCATCAATCATACCTACAAAGTTGATGTTGTCGGTAAGTTCATGTCGGATGTATATTTTTCATATATATAGCTATATCGATCTAGCTTATTGGTCCTCGGTTGGTAAAGTAGATTCTAAGATACAGGATTTGCGCTATTATATTCTCAATATAAGACGTAACATCTAGAACGATTCCCGCACAAACCGTACATCAACGAGGACTTCCCCAAGAACGTGACAGCCTTGGTATACAGCACCGTGACGTTCAAGTGTCCAATAATTTCGGATTTAGAGCCTTTCATTCAGTGGCTCAAGGTATCCGAGTATCCTGATGATCAGGAGACTCAACCAAACGGCACCTTGCTAAAGGTATAGCCATACCAGACTACGTCCGGTGGTGGTTATTAGAATCTTTTCTCGTTGACTCCCGAAGATCTTTGGGATCATCTTTTTTTTCTCTCTTCTCATTCACAAAGCAATAGGGAATTCTATTTTCGTTTTACTGTGGTGAATGGTCTCTGTGGGCTCCAGATGATTTTCTCTCGCACTCACCAAGTTCCTCGTTCTCGTCATCCTCTTCACTCGAATTATGGATCCTTTCGGGGTGATGGAATTAATTATCTTTGCAGGAAAAATATTAAGGAGCTAAGAAGTCGGACCTGATGTGCATTATTTTTTTTATGATGTCAATGTGGAGACTAAAATGGCGAATATCAAGGATAATTTTTGTTTCTTACGTACCCTGTGGCTAATTCTTACTTTTTAATCATAAACTATAATCAATACTGCGCACTCTATAATGTATATTTGTTACTTATACAAGCGATTCTACAGGGTGTTGGTTTATTTTTCTATCTGTTTGGTGAATGGATTCAAAAATTTGTGACGAGCATTTTCATGGGGTAATGAAAAATAATTATCAAACCCCATGACAATTCTCTCTGTTATCTATACTTCTTTTAGTGCGTCTAACTAATGTATTAGAATTCTGTAAAAATTGGTGGTTGGGTCTATTTTACCATAGAAAGCGTGAAGCACCAACCTATCCTGACCAGGGCGCCGAAGAACACGACGGCTCTCATTGGAACGAACGCAAGCATGACCTGCGAGGTCCTTTCGAATGCCCATCGACATCTTGAATGGTATCATGGCTACCATACTTCCTTTGACACCCTCAACAAAACCAACCAAAGCGTCCCGGTTGAGGTTAAGGTGGGCAGTTGCATGCACTGGTATTTTGTATTACTAAAGTGTCTTTTCTACCCTGTGTCGCTTATTTATTTTCATATCTAACAAACATTACTGTCAAAATAAATAAATACTGCATGATCAGGCCCTGTATATCATTTTCGAAATTTCTTTTTCATTCATATTTTTTATTCCATTAGGCTGACTCATTAGAGAATCGGGAGGTATTGAAATTGTATAACGTCACGGAAAAGGATGAAGGCTGGTACACGTGTATTGCCCAGAATACACTTGGAGAAACTTTCAGCAGCGCTTATCTGCGAGTAGTAGAAAGTAAGTATTTTTAGTGCGAACAAAAGATAATCCTACAGAAAGATAACTAAATGTTTAAAATTATTTATCAAATAGCTCTGGACGAGCAGCGAATACCGTTGACAGCACGGCCGCAGACTCTCCTTGTAAACGTTCTGGCAGCAGTTTTGTTCGTTTTGTTCGCCATCGGTGTGATAGTTGTAATTTACATATTCCATCGGCTGAAGCGAGAGAAGATGAAGAAACTACTGGCGATTAAAACTGTACGCGATGCTGTGATCATACAGTGGACCAAGAAAGTCATCGTCGAGAAGCAGAACATGGTGAATGGTCAGAACGTCCAGGAACCATTATTGATGCCGGTGGTGAAGATCGAGAAACAAAAGTCTACTGTCGCTGCAGAGGATAACAGTGGCGGAAGTATATCGGAGTATGAACTTCCGTTGGACAGCGCTTGGGAATTACCTAGGGAACATCTCGCCCTAGGTAACACCCTGGGAGAGGGTGCGTTTGGCAAGGTAGTCAGAGCGCAGACCAATATAATGAAACCAGGAATACCCAGTGTGGTAGCTGTAAAGATGTTAAAGGGTGAGTAACGAATAAAGCATCCAAAATCAAGATCAATAAGAGTGTTGAATAATAAAAAAAAATTGTATTCCTTCAGAGGGACATACCGATGCTGAGATGATGGACCTAGTTTCGGAAATGGAAATGATGAAGATGATTGGCAAGCACGTCAACATCATTAACCTCCTAGGTGCCTGTACCCAAGGTGGTCCTCTTTATGTAGTCGTGGAGTTTGCACCTCATGGGAATCTTCGTGACTTCCTGCGGGATCACAGGCCATCATCAGGATACGAACCTACCATTGGCCAGGAAATGAAGGAACGGAAGACACTCACTCAGAAGGACCTGGTGTCCTTTGCTTATCAGGTTGCTCGCGGTATGGAGTATCTCGCCAGTAGACGATGCATCCATAGGGACCTTGCGGCCAGGAATGTCCTGGTGAACGACGAGTACGTTTTGAAAATCGCTGATTTTGGACTAGCCCGTGACATCCACTGCCACGATTACTACAGAAAGACTACCGATGGCAGATTACCTGTCAAATGGATGGCTCCAGAGGCACTTTTCCATCGAGTCTACACCACGCAGTCCGACGTGTTAGTAAATGCTTTGAAACATTTATCAAATTTGATTTTGATAACACTTTTGTTTGCTGAAAATAATTATAAAATATATTTTCATTCTTCTGTACCTTAGATGGTCGTACGGAATTCTGTTGTGGGAGATCATGACATTGGGTGGTACACCTTATCCTTCTGTACCTTCGGTTGAAAAATTATTCCAATTACTCAGAACTGGACACAGGATGGAAAAGCCGCCATGCTGTTCCATTGAGATGTAAGTAGATCTTGGTCCATTTTACTTTGAATCACAATAAAGAATATTTTCATGAAACTTCATTTGGTTCTTATTCCGTATTGCAGCTACATGCTTATGAGAGATTGTTGGAGTTACCAACCTAACGAGCGACCAATGTTTGGAGAATTAGTCGAAGATCTCGACAGGATATTGACAATAACAGCGAACGAGGTTAGGATCTTATATAAAATTTGTATTCTTAAAAAAATATTATAAATAGCATACAAAAATGTCGTTCTTTTTGATTTACAGGAATATCTAGATCTTGGTTTGCCGCAGTTGGATACACCACCGTCAAGTCAGGAGTCAAGCGAAGCCGAAGACGACGACGAAAATGGCGAAGAGAAATTCCCTTACTTGTTGTGAAAAAAAGATTAACATGTGGGACCGATAGAGTCCCTGGTTTTATATGAACTTTGAGTTGAGAGACGAAAGAAGGAAAACAAAATCGAATCCCTGTGTACTGAAGTACCAAGGTGGATTTAACGCGGTTATGATATAGGGACGCGTGTGAGATGTCTGGAAAGGATTTCCGGCAGCGTGTACGTGCGAGTACGTTGGAGATGATAACCGACTGATAAAGCGAACACGCCAAATACATAATACAAATCAGTATTGAACAGTAGCGCGTATTTTGTAGAATATAAGAAGCCACAAAAAGTAATGGGAGGTGGGAAGAGATGAAGAAAATTATGACGGGCAGGAATAGGCAAGAGCATGAACGTTGGAAGAAAGCAAGATAAAGGATTAATCGACTAGAAATCCAAAAAGGATATTTTTTATACAATCTATCTATATTTTCATTCGAATCTTAAAGAATTGTGCCATTAACCACAGTGCCTACGTATCGTGGAGATTTTCTCGTCGATGCTTTCAAGGCAGTGAATTTAATTGGCCAATCGGTGGTGTGCATGATCCGTCATATTTTTTTAATGACGAACATTAGGTTGGATATCTTGATAAACACTAATGGATTAAACACCACGATGGATTTTTATATGTTTGATAAAAAATGGCGGCATGATATTGCGTTTGTAACTAGTCAATTTATGAAATTCTGAATTTTTTTCTTTTTTTTTTCTTTTCATTTTTTTATGTATAATAGAGCGTAGCGTTTCGTCTTAATGTTTATAGCTTACGAGTATCGCGAGGGCTTCATTATAGTGACAAAGGAGACAAATAACTTTTGTGGATGAAGAATGTAATTGCGAAGTCCTATAGGGTAGAAGTGCCTTTTATCAATTTATCCAAATGTTATGTGGAATCGTGAAGTTTTCGGGACAGTTTTCATTCAGGTGACTTTTCCCTGAAGGGGAAATAAAAATAAAGAAATAATTTTTCGGCGTTATTTTCCCAGGATACCCGACATAAAGTGACCCGGAGCATTTAGAGAGCATTCAAAATGTACAGAGAATGCGAGACGTAGAGAAAATACATAGGTTTTAGATAATTTATTCTTTGTAAAAATTAACGTTTCGAGAATTCTTCTTGAGAACTCTATTCTTTTTTTTTTACATTTACCCTGGCAGGTATTGTAGAACGGAAGGACCAACGTCCATCTTAAATTTACGATAACAAAGGGCAACCTGCACTTGTAAAAATACAACCGTAGATGTATGTAACATAATAAATACGTATGGATAATAGTAGCATAGCGATAGGAGCGTGATGATTGTACATATAGTAACGACTTTGTTTATTATTTAAAAAAAATTATCGTTACTCAGCACCTACAGGTAGCCAGTAAATCAGCATTTACCTAAAATACATAGAAAGTATAATGTGTATACTCTGTGTAAACCAATTGTAACGTGAGAGTTTCAACTCCAATAAATCAAATCTGTACTCTATTGAAATTCGAACCTCTTGTATCAGTCTTACTTGTCTTTATACATATTTTCCACTGATAGCACTGGTAGCCACTCGAGTAGAATTTATCTTTACGTATATAGTATATTCTACATATCAGAACCGCGCGGCACAGACTACACGGGCATGTCTAATCTACATCGTTTCAATATTTTTTGTTTGAGGAACTCACAGCACTTCTTTACTTAATAATAATAATAGCGGTTTTATTGCCAAGATGTTACAGACAAAGGGCAGAAATCAGCTACATAAGTAACAGCTTTGCATTCTGATCCCTACAGATCACAGTCAGACCTGATCGTTATTACCTGTCATCTTCGCATATATGTAAGACGCCGTAAAGTCTTTCGTCAACTTCCATAGAACATACAGCACAACCCATTACATTTCATAACAATAAAATAGTAGAAATATCAGGTTCGTTAATTGGCATGAACATAGAATTCAATTATTTCACGGGAAAATATCATCATGAACCAATCAGCATTGCGAAAAAGCGACAATACTTTCAATATATTTGCGGAAAATTAAATCTGACATGGATTTATTACTAAAGGGATATAAAATAATAAAAAAAGAAACAGTACAAATTTATACGGATCTTGTCGAAAACATTTTATGGCATTAATTTTACCGAAAACAGTAGGGACTAACATACAAATTACAAAATTTTCGATCAAACGTTCAATAAAGTGTCTTTTCGATAAATTGTATATAAATTGTGGACCTCAAAGGTGCGTTGCTACTTAATGCACATCTCTCAAGTACCAAGTCAACTTTATAATAGTTTATTACGATACCCGCGCATGTTGTTACTGTCATTAAACTTGTTTTAAGACAATTCACAACTCAAGAGTTGCTGGAGCGATCGCCTATATACTTAAGTCGAAGTGAGACGCGTCGCGATCAGACTAATTGAAATAAATGATCAGACATATATAATGAGGCCATTAAGTCATGATTGATACGATCGGATTTAATGTCAGACCCTTAGAGTTTTCCAATTTTGCCACTACGTTGCGCCACTGTCAATCCGTTTTGTTGTCATCAACCACATTTACAATAAGTTGTTTTTACCAGATTTTTAGTGGAACCTTTTGTTCTTTTTTATCACCAACCATAGTGCCGTTCAACGAAGGAAAATGCTGGACCGAATGGGAAATGATTACTCGAATTTTTACAACCACACCATCTTGTGAAAGTCATCTCGACTTACGTTCCATATTAAGGTTAGAATTCGCTAACCCACTTTTTCATAAATCTTATTTAACTAATTAATTTGAGTGAAGATTTATATATTAGTGTATAATAAGGGGGATTTAATCTTTGGACTAAGATAATAATGTTAATTTTTTCTACTGTTCGTTCTCGTAATCTTTTTTATATGAATGATTGATGATTGTGACAGGAGTAGCAAGACAACTTCTTTTTGGCTTTGATTGCGGATCTTGCAATTTAAATTGATTAAGGGTTATGTTATCGTTTGTCTTTTCTTTTTGGTATTTCTTTTATTTTCCTTATACTCTAAATTTTTCAAATATTTATTATGCAATGACTTCGGATATCTTTAGTTAATAATTTTCAGGTGGTGACACCTATCGATTTAAATGGTGCTTACTGGTGCCATGGAGAGAAGGATAAAATTGAAGACCTTAAATAGCCATATAACATGTAAAATATGTCGGGGATACCTAATAGATGCAACCACAGTGACGGAGTGCCTACATACATTTTGCAAAAGTTGTTTGGTGAAGCACCTAGAAGAGAAACATACGTGTCCAACATGCCAAATAGTTATACACCAGTCTCATCCTCTACAGTATATCAGTTTCGACAGAACTATGCAGGATATTGTCTACAAACTGGTTCCTGATCTTCAAGAAAGTAAGAACGTTATGATTTTTATCAATAACAGACCCAATATTAATTTCTTGACCAATATATTGTTTCAGATGAAATCAAAAGAGAAAGAGAATTTTATAGAGCACATGGTTTGCCTTGTCCTAAAGATGTTTTACCAAATGCTGGGGAGGTAGAAGAAGAAAAGGCAGCGGCAGATGCACATGCGGAATCAGATTATCATCGGGCAGATGAACAGGTTTATTTTCAGTTCATAAATACAGTATCATCAATAATACACTTATATTACAAAATCATTTTGTAATGAAATATATTCTCTATAGGTCAATGTGTGTCTGGAATGTATAAACGCAAGTTTGAAAACGCTGAAACGCAGATTCATTAGATGTTCTGCTCAAGCCACTATTACTCATCTGAAAAAATTTATAGCCAAAAAGGTCCTGAATGGTATGGAGAAATATCGAGACGTGAGTATTGCGTAAAAGCATTAAACATTATCAAAATGTAATGATAACAGTAATTTTACAAATGTATATATTTTTCCTCAGATCGATATTTTATGCAACGATGAATTGTTAGGTAAGGACCACACATTAAAATTTGTGTATGTGACAAGATGGAGGTTCCGGGACCCACCTTTAAGGTTACAATACAGACCACGTATAGACATTTAAGGCTAATCCTTCCACATATAGGATTAACAATAGGGTCGAGAAAAAAAATGCGCTATTTTATTCCTCTCTGGTTCTATTCACCTGTGACCTTCTTGTACTTATGGTACTTAATTCTGTGGTACTCCTATATATCGCGCTCCTGCTAATCCTAACAATGCTAATCTCGCGAAATAAGTGTAATTGAAGACGAAAAATGACGAATGACTTTTAGCGAGATGATTACACGAAAAAGTGTCATTGGAGTTTTTTAATGCACGATAAAGGACAGCCTGGGCCATAATAAGAACTTCAGTGATCCGAATGTTGAAACTCTTCCCAATTTTATCGAGACGACAAACGTATTGTATCCTGGTAGTACGTTTTTTTAGCCATTTTTCGTAATTTCTCCTAAGAATTTGTTGCTCAACGATAAAACTCACTTTATCCAAGATAGTTATAAAAATCCATTCTTACATTATAATAGCTTGGCATCGATTAGGTCAATTCAATTTTACTTACTTACAGTTGTAAGTTTTTAATTGCAAAGGCGAAGATAAATGACGATTCTGTTAAATAAAAAAAGATAAGAAAGGCGGGAAAACCTGCAAATGTGGCTGGTGCACGGAAGTGTTAAGAGACCATCGGTAGTTTCCAGGTACCGAAGAAAAGTATAATAATGCATTTATCCTTAGGAACCACGCGAATGGCTTTACTTTTTAATTTGAGAAATTTTAGTATATAACAAATATAGAACTCGATTAATCTGTTTTGAAAACAAAAGTAAGATAATAAAAAAAAGACAGTAATAAACGAAGAAAAGCAAAAAAGAGAAAATGAAAAACAATATACCGTATCTCGTCTCACTAGGGGATGGGAGTCGCAATAAACGCGAGTTTTCTTATAATCTATCCGAGTGTATATAGAATATTTTTGACAGAAAACTTCAAAATATAATACCGCTTTGAATTAGATTAACGATTTGAAGTAACAGAACTAGGCCTGGACGTTGTGACTTTTTACCTTTATATGTTTATGCGCCATACGTATTGTGTTCTTACTGTGAAATTTCACTCGTCTACGTTACTCCGGATACAGATTTGAATTTAGTAGGAGAAATATTTTCTAAATAAAAAAGAACAGATACAAATGATGAGACGATTGTTTTTCGTGAACTACTCGTTTTCCAAGTGATCGTATTTTGATAGTGACACTCCGAGTGAAATTGCCGGTAAAAGTTTGTCGCTTGTAGTAAATGAACCTGTTTTATCCAATGTTAAAGGAAGCGTGTGATTGTACATAATATTTGAGAATTCGCGAGAATAAAATAATGAAAAATATTAAATTGGGAAAAGGGGAAATACCAATTCGCAAAGTAGCAGCATACGAGGATACTATGGCTTGTACGTTGTACACTGTGTATGTATCGCTATAAATTATTGAATAAATATGTTTTGTACAGTAAAAACCCTGTCTCATGTTATAAGGTCACGTTAGTTTAAAGAGAAAATAATGACGTGAAGAAATTCAGTTCCACATTTGTGCAGCCTATACAATGCGCTAATAACAATTTATTCTTGAGACAGTAAATTGGACTGGTTTAATCGATTTGAGTTGAAAGCGATTAAAACAAGATAGATGCGTAAAAGTAGAAGTCGTCGTCCTTTTGAAACGTGAAATTGTCATTTCAATTACCGTTATAAATAAATACTCACAAAGTATTTGAAACGAATGGTAAAAGTTTTTCCTGTATTTATTGGAAAGTGAAACAGGAAAGATTCAAGAATGCTGAACCTTTCACTGGAACGTAACTCGTCGGAGCCATCAATTATGAAATTCAAAGGATAACCAAGATGTGTTCAGTCACCGAACTTAACTGAAAGTGAAAAACGGCATTCTTACACGGAATATCACAGAAAGTCTATGGACTGTTTCATTTTCATTTCGTTCTGACATAATAGAAAAGCTGATACGGCACAGAACGCAAGGTTTCTGTACAGAAGACCTTGCCTTTCACTTTTACATACGCTCGACAAGAAACGAGGAACGCTCGGTTGAAGTAATAACGAACAAAAAATAAAAGAAGCATACCGGCTTCTTCCGTATACACAAGACATCCTATATTGAAAATAAAATATAGCAAAAACAAAAGAAATTCATATAACATATTCCTGTCTAGTGCTAAGTTTGTTCCTTTTCTATTTATTTACAGTTACTGGAAGATTTACCGTAATCTGGTGTTACCTCTTGGATACCAATTACGTCGCCATCCCACTATATGAGAATTTCGAATTGTAACATTTAGCAGTAGGACGACGGGTTTCGAATTACATAAGGTTACATAATTTCGAATTCGCGGCTCGACAACGTGTCTTCCAATTGGCTACGTGATTCGCATTCCCAATATTTTGAACGGCCTTGGACAATTGCGCCATCTGCTAATAAAGTTTGTTTCAAGATACTTGCGCAGTTTACAACTGCGCACCATAGTTAAAAATGTCTTTCCGTAGAAGACCGCCAATAAAACGATTAATCTTGTATGCCTGTAGAGGTCCATTTCAAATTACGGCTTCGTAACAATCACTAGTTATTGTCGTCAGTATCTCACTTGTTAATTCTTTCATTATTTTTGTTTAATTCCCTTAGTATCAGTTCATGTTAAGGAAACTCTGGCTCTGCCGAAGATGATTCAAATACTACTACGCACAACCGCCACCAGGTGTCTCCACGGTCATTTCAATACGCATGTGCGACAGCAACGTAGAAAAACAACGTACTACGTGAATGTGGAAGTGTTCGATGTGTGATCGCCAGAGGCTATCGGTGGAATGGGGAATGCAGAAATTACATAGCTAAATATCCCCAATGAGTTCAACCTGTTTAATTACTATTTTCCTGCGCGGAATCGAAGACCGCCTTGCGCGATAGATGAGTTTACAAGATAGCCTCTTCTCCGAGGACGTGGAGAACGACGTGACGCTCTTTACAAGCGACGCTAAGCGCAAAAGGTAGGTTGCCAAACGTGCTCGAATTTCTTTTATACTACATTGACGTAACTTTAGGTTATACCTAATGTATCTTGATGTTACTCCCACATACCATATTCGAATACTACCTGTTACTGATTACTTTTCTCCCAATGTCCGTGCCACAGTAAACATTGATCCTTATACAACGTCACTCGTATTCTCTACTATAATAGGATTAAAAATTAAGTTGAGCAGGCGTCTCTATATTGGGAAACCTAAAAGATACAATGACACTATTAAGAACGTAGTACGAAGCAGATGGTTTCATCCATGATGTTTTCCTCCAATAATTTTCTCAAGTAAACCAACATTTTATTCTAAAACAGTTAACATTTATAGTTACGTCTTCCTGTATTATTTTTACTACATTTTTCCTATTCTCCTCTTTCAGTATTATCTAACGGCATTCCGCGTTACGTTACTTGACCCGAAGTATCATTGAGTCATTGGCTATTCCGCATGCTAAACATCCCAGTCTTGTTGCATGCTCGCTTTACCGGAATTTTTTCATGCCTCTTATATACTACTTACGTGCTAAGATGACATGCGCGGCACGTATTTAAATGATTACATGATTCCTCACTGATGAAAATTACAAGTAGTATATTTTTTTGGAGCAGCCTTTAAATCTATTTCTTTCTATTGTAATGATGCATTGGAATGTGATGATTTAAGTTTAGTTCTTGATTGATTTCTTTGATTTCATGTAATACATATATGCTTATCGACCTAGGCTCGGGTTGCGCAATTGATTTTTTACTAGCTTATCACTTATTACCACCGTGCTATGGTTAAATATAGATCGTGAATTATGGTATACGGTTCGTATAGCCGATATTCAGTAGTGCACGGCAAGGTACTATAATCTGTATAAAGAAAATAATCGCTAGCTGGATTTGCCATGATTTACGATTTGTTCCAGTTGGCTGACTGGAATGCAATTTTCCTATCGCGTAATGCGAAATCGAAGAAGAAAACTATCAATTCTGTTTAGTAATGATTGCATAGTTTCAAGTGACTTTTACTTTGAAATTCAACGACTTTTTTTCAACGTACGATTACTTTTTGTATTTGCAAAATTTTCACGAGATTACCAGTGAACCTGCTGTGCATACGTATTGACTAGATGTTTATTCAGATATAGCAAATCTGATTTGTATAAAACAATTTTAATTGGATGAGATTTTGGGGAATTACCAGCGACTTTTCAACTTCAGGAAGCCGGCGAAAGAGAAAGTTTCGTTATGTAAAAGTTAGTTGGTGCTTAACAGGGACCCCACTTGTGGGCCCCACGATTGCCTCTTGTATTCATGTTCTTCCGTTCACTTCTTCCAGTTCGGTTTTACTTTCAGACCCGATTAGACCGGCTTGTTTTCACTTTCAGAGTGCTCGTGTTTCCACCTGTAAATAACTACAGACGATTCCTGATACATCAAATCGTACAGGATTGCTTTTCTGACCTTTTACACACGTTTTCCATTGGTCAGGGTCTTGCAAGGAGGACTGTCGTGTGTTACAAGACCGATCTGATCAGGTACAACGAATGATCCTAGATAGAAACTGAACCTGTGCTTATCAGACAAAAAGAAGCTGTTAAGAATGCTTATTCATGTGAAATTCGTGAAAATATTCTCTTCCGACAGCTTCAAAAAGAAGACGTCAATGAAGATAATTCGATAAAATGAAAAATTTAGAATCATTTGAAAGCTGTTTATAATTTGTATATTCAAGTCCTAAAGCATTCTTTAATAGCTACACAACACGTATCGAATCGTATCGTAATAATACATTGCTTCTTTAATTGAAAAGGGACCCAAAAGTGAATGGTGGCCAATCCAAAATTAGCAGTGCTACGAAACTATCGGATTCGGCCTGTGCAATGGGTGTTGAAGGACAGCGTTCTCTATCCGTGTCTCCGGAACACTCACGACAGAGACAAGGTGTGTGATTTGAATTCAGTGCATTTTTTGAAGCAGACTATGGGATAACATAATGTGTTGAATGACGGTGTGCTGATTTGTGTCATTTTAGTGAAATCAGTTCCCACTGTTGAAATATATAGACCTCCTGCAGCCAGAAGACCCAAAACCGAAACTATCGTGGAAACCCAACCAGCAGATACACCCACTACAGAAATATCTACTGGGTCGAAGTAAGTTCCTAAAATGAAATATCCATTTACGTTTTATAGTAGAAAAAAATTACTTCATGAACAAAATTTGCCATGTAGAATTTGAACACTGTTAATTGTTCATTATTTAATAGATCTACAAGGCAAAGGAGACCGGATCGCGCTGTCTATGTTCCTAGACATCGAAGAAGTAATGAAGCAGAGGGTAGCCCACTACCCCAAGAACCTAGTCGCCCTGTACGTTCAACACGTCATTCGACTCCGAAATCTACAGCAAGTCCTGTCGTAAATGAATTAGAACAGAATCCCAAAGTTCAAAGTATTGAATCGTCCAAGAAAGAAGTAGAACCACGTAGCTCGACTAGACACAGAGAAACAATAAATGTCGATCACAATTTTGAATGCAACGAAGAGAAAAAACGGGATCGCCCGACAGAATCAAAGTGTAAACAGGTGAAAGAAAGTAATGAGGCTTACCGTCAAAGTTCAACGTCAAAGATAGACAAAGAAGAAATCTCTGAACAGGACAGTGTAAGAGAAAAGTCTATAAGTGATGTGTCGAATATTGAGAAATCTCAACAGGAAGCTGTTCCTACTATTACAGAAAATCTTGAGAACATAAAGAGAATGTGTATCGAGTCTGCACCTGAAGTATGTGAACGTATTTCTGAAGCACTTATGCTGAATGCAGAAAGGGAACAAGAGGAACGTTTATCCGTGTGTGAAACTGACCCGAGCTTAATAGTTGAAAGTGGTGTAAATAATTCTGAAACGATAAAAAATCCCATTAGCATAGAAAGGAACAACGGAGTCAGTGACATTAAGACGACAGTGATCATGTCGTCAAATGTGAAAAAGGATCGTAAAGCAGAGGAAGATCTTATAAATCGCGAGGATGTGGTAAATCGTAAAAACCGACGTATAGTGAGACCAAACGTTGTATCCGACGTTCTTATAATTTCTGAGAACGAGCGCAAAACCGAGGCCGTAAGAAAAGAAACGCCTGTCGTAGTGCCAGTATTATCAGTCGAGAAAAAAGTTAAAAAGATAGAAAGGCCTAAGAGTAAACCTGCATCGCCGCCATCACCGCCACTCAAGGTAAATCGTGACGAATGCGATTGGGATAGTCTTTTCGATGACAATGGAGAATGTCTAGATCCAACTCTCATCGAAGAAGTAAGTATCATGACATAATTGAACAATCTAGTTATTTTTTTCTTTATCAATCTACTTAAATATTTCCTGTGTCCTGTTGACAGCTAACCTCAGCGGTTGGTGAAGTCAGTATAGAGCAGCCAAAAAATGACTATAAACCATACACTAGACCTGTAGAAGTATCGAATGATGAATTTGCCCATGTTGTGGAAATATATAATTTCCCATCGGATTTCAAAACCAGTGACTTGGCAGCAGTATTCAGCCCCTTCAAGAATGGCGGCTTTGAATTGAAGTGGGTGGATGATACTCATTGCCTTGGTGTCTTCAGCAGTCCACTTATCGGTGAGTTCCTATATAGGATAATTAATTCAAGAAACTAGCGCACCTATTTTCCCAGCTATCGATTCTGTTATGCAATGCTGGTAACGTAGAGGTTGTGTTATGGCCAGAAAGTGAAAGTAAAGAGCTGAACAGGGAGGGCGACCATTATTACATCAGACAATCTTACTAAGGGTCAGGTATAGTGTTTATAACAGTATAACAGTCCTCACTATGATCATACATCTGAAGTCTTTCAGACTAGATGTTTTAAAAAATATATACACATTTCATTTTAATTCTATCTCCGTATGGAACCTATCTAGCAACAATTGCCTGACTCACATTCCGCAGTAACTAATCATTAGAAGTGCCTTGTTTTTGTTGCATGCTGTAAAACAGTGCACCTCTGAGATAGCAATCTTTGGACTTCCTCATTTCTCTAGGAAGATTTAAAAATCGAAGGTGATTTCTCCTTTCTTAAGTCACGATTGCGTGTCATTTACCTGTGGAAAACTTTCCATCAAGTAGTCTCAGGTGTCGAGATGTAATGAAGCGATCATTACAATAAAAAAGGACTCAAGAATTTAATAGTGCATCGAACCTTAATAATTGTTCTGCCGCCGATAAGTCAATCAATTGATAATAAATGAAATTTTTCATCAATAGGACTAAAAAAAATCATTGATAACTCAAACACTTCATTGTATCTAGCTTTCTTTTCCATTAATGTTAAACCGTGGTATGATCTATTACTTACAGTAATTAAAATACAAAGTTGTAACAGCCTGTCTAGAATCATTGTGAAAGTAATATTCACCCTCAGTGGTTATAAGTGTAATGATTCAGATAGTATAAATTCCTCATTAATCTAGTAAATACGCAAAATGCCCTGGAATTGCATATGAGCTTGTCTATGATAAAATTATGAACAATTGGCATAGCATTCCAGTTATTTAATAAATTATTACAGACTGGGTATCGAAGTGCAGTCCATAAGTGCATATATGTGTTCACAGGAAGTTTCTACCTCGTACTTTCTATCGCTAATCAGAACTGATCTATATTACGCAATTCCTGAGCTGTACACGAACGTAACCCACATACTTACATTGTATACTTGATACGTGCACTAATAATATATTGAATATTCTTAATGTTTTTATTAGCTGCTGAGGTCTTAGCATCAGATCATCCTTTCGTGAAGACACGTTCTCTCAGCGAAGCCACCGCCTTGAGTAAAACGAAAGCAAGAAGAAGTGCAGAATTTCTGCAGCCATACAGAACACGTCCAGAGACTTGTGCAGCTATAGCCAGGAGACTGGTTACCGGTGCACTTGGTGTCAGATTAGCAACAGCTCGCGAGGAACGGGAGCGAGAAAAGATCGTATTGCAAGAGGCAAAAGGTGAGATTCTTATTTACAATAGCAAAAAGAGATACAGAGAGAGGGGGAGAAACAATGAAAGGTTATTCTCGTGATTTCTACGTCTTCTATTTTTCTTTCCTTTAGAAAAACGAAGACTCGCTAAAAAACAACGAGAAGATGCCTGGGAAGGCGTGATAGCAGACAAGTAGCACCGGTACCGTAAAGTAAATTATGTTAAATTAAAAGGACTCTTGGATAACGCATTTACAAAGCGTGTCCATCCGTGTCTCGCTCATCTAGCCTTTTACTTTTTTTTCTTTTCTAATACTCGTTCCTGAACCAATATACTATATGTTGAATAAATATATTGTATGTTCAGCTAATGATTATACCACTGGTAAATGGGTTTTGGGTATATATATGAGTTTTCATGGCTATTGATGAACGCGGCATCGGAAAACAAAGATAATTGTGATTCAACGACGTTCCCGAATTTCCATTGAAATTGCGAACGCGCATTCGTGTCCTGTTACTCTCGGGATGTAGGACGATTTTGTACGACACGATTGATACGACTCTATAGATTTAAGTTGATTCAAGATATTCATTCACTTGCATATCATACGACGCAACGTAAAGAATTATATCCACGTCCACTTCGCACATGATAATTTATTTTATACTATAGCATAATTATCAGGATATCTAAGAAACTCTAGTAATTATTTTAACCTGCAAAATTTGTATTATCTATGACAATAGTTTTTGTAATGATATTTATACGTTTTGCGTTGCGTCATTTTGCATCTGTGCAGGAGGTCATTGCGCCTATGTGTAATAGACAGGACAGTTTTGTCATCGTGCAATTTCTAATACGAGACAATAAGATAAGTGAGAATCAGAGGGACTTGTTCAAAACTTTTTAATTGTTGATGCTCTCAAGAAGGAAAGCGCCAAGAACGAGATCGGATCTTAAATTAATTGTAATGGAAACTATGCAGAAAAATAAAGAGAAGTGTCTATTCTCTTGGCATTATTGTCGCTTTTGTTTATCTTCGTGTGAGACGTTTAAGGGATGATCGTGTAACGTAGATCGATGCAAACACAAATTAACACATGTTGTGCCACAATATCTATTATTATATATGTTTACGTAATTGTTAAGACCTGACGCACAATCAATTGATGAAGTGTTGTATACATACTAGTGATTTAACGTGAAACCTCAATGCAGATTGTATTTTTATATACAATTGTTACCAATTGGGAATAAAAGTATGTATCGCCAAGCCCTAGTCATTACGCAGGAGGCATGTTACCTATATTCAATGTTACGTTGCAATATGTAATAAGCTAAAGAAAAAAAAAGGCATTTGTCGGAATGACTAATAAAGATATTTTATGTACTGCGCACATATCGTTCCTTTTGTATTCTCTATATTTCGTATACCCATTACAATTCATTTTCAGGTAACTCTTGGAAATGTCATTTGAAAATACATGAGTGGCATGATAAAGATACGCAGTTTTAAATTTGACGAATTTGCATCCGGTGATTGAGTTGCGTATTTACAGGTTTTGGTAGAAAGTAAAAAAATGCATTAAAAATGTTTCACTCTTGTAGTGAAAACGACTTTCTATCACCTTTTTCTTAAGTGGAAACACTGAATTTTTTATTTTGATGGTTATACTGTTTTTGACTTTCTTTTACCACTTGCCGCCTTTCTTCTTCTTCTTTTGCTGAACCTTCCTCTGTTGTTGTCTTGGCCCTGATGATTCCACTGCCGGACTGTGTCGAGGATTCGGAGATGGCTTGGCGTTTGCCGGCATTTTCGTGATGTCACTGAATACACAAAATTTCGTGTAAGGAATGCATATTCTCTTGAATGAGTTTATTAATAAAAAGAATATTTGATATCCAAACTTACTAAAGGTCGCTAGCTCCAGCTGCAGCACCCTGAGTTCCTTTCATCGCAGCATCCCTATTCCTACGATCTCGTTTCTTTCTGAAACCACTTCTTTCGTGTCTTGGTAACCATCTTTCAGGATCAGGAGGAACATTAGGATCGTAATTCTTTGGTAGTTGACCCTTGCGTTTGCGCTTCTTATTCTTCTTCTGCGTCAGATCAGCTATGGGTTTTCTAAGGATCAACAAAAGAAATTGGATAATTAAGCACATCAGAATGAGAATTAAGATTTGATATTATCGATAATAGTTAATGCTTACCCAGGAGATGGTTCCACTTTACGTTTTACCACCTTGGTACCGATTACCCAATTGCTGCTTTCCAGAGCGTCGACATCTGTCGTTTCCGCTAGGTGATGTAAAGGCGGTAGACGTTTTGACAAAAGCTGTGCTCTGGCAGGATCAAACTGGGCATATGCTATTACCAATTGCGCTAAGGTTTTAGTATCAGTTGGAGATGCGGCAAGTAATTCTTCTAAACTAGCAGCGGCTGCACTGACTTCACCTCCACGAAGATGGAAGTCAGCTGCTTGGCGCCATAATGTTCCCAGGTTGCCTGTATTTTCCTGAAGAGTTAATGAAGAATGTATTATTCAAGTTTTTAATTTAAATGATTTACACGTACCTTATTCTTTTTGTAATAATTTACAGCTTCCTTCAGCACGGCTGAAGCCTTATCGCGGTTGTTATCTGCCAGAAGAAGAGTTACAAGGGCACTAACTATTCCAGGAAGGGATCTTTCTCTTTCGTTAAGATTCTCTAAAATTTTTATTGCTTCTTTCCTCTCATCCTGACTCAGTAGGAGTTGCACGCACGCTAACTTCAACGGCAGCTGCTTATCCCCAACTGCGTGAGAACTCAGTAATTTTGCAGCTTCCTTTGCTTTACCTTCCTTGCTCAACTGAACGGCCTTCACCAGAGTAACGTCCGCTGTTAACTCCGGATGCTGGGATGCGAGTTTGTTGCACAGTTGCTGGCAATGTTCACCCTGATTGGTGTACATTGCTAGTAAGCATTGATTGTAAGCAATGCTTCTTCTTTGTCTCGATGTTAGCTTGTGCTCCAGTCCTTCATGAGTAGCACTCTTCATCCGCTTTTTACTGTCGAAAACATTTTGGTCCTTGTTTAGGGTGACCAAATTGTTACTAGCTACTGCAACCAGAGCAATATCATCTGGTTTGGCTTTGAGAGCTGCAGCGTATAAAGTTTGAGCTTCCTTCTCGCGACCCTGGATTTGTAAACAGTAGCCTAGTTGAACTTTTATGATGCCAACTTCATCTTCTATTTCTTCCTCTGTTACTCCATCTTCTTCAAGGGCTTCACGACACATTTTCTCAGCAGTTCTTAACTTTTTCTCAGCCTCTGCTAAGATGGCTCTATCGCCATTGCTACCATGAGCAACTAGCTGGCATGCAGCATTGTAAGTCAACTCGTATGTAGTTTCCCTTAGGGTTGGAACCTCCAAATCCTGTGACAAAAAAATAATATTCATATTTTTATAGTTTAGTTTAAGGTATTTATAAAGAACTGTAATTACCGAGCCTTCGATGGCCAAGTTGACCAGAACAGCAGCCAAATTAGTTTCCCTTTCATCTTCATAGTCATCATGCGTGTTTTTAATAATGTCACGGTACACTGAGAAGCAATCTTCATACTTTTCAAGTCTGTACAGAATCTGTGCTTTTAGTTCCTTAAGTTTTAGCGATGGATTCTGTACACTTTCGACCACCTTTAAAGCCTCCGGCACTTGGTTTAAACGGTATAAACAGTATGCCTTTTCAAACTCCAAGTTTCTGGTATGCAAATCAATAAGACAATATGGTACTAGAAAATTTTAGATATACATCATATTTGTATAATTCTTACGCAGACAATTTGGGGTTCTTGACAATGAATTGCAGTGCATCATTGAATTTGGACAATTGGATCAAACAAATAATTTTACAATGGAAAGCTGCTTCTTCGTCCTGAGAAATACCTAAAACTGAACATAAGAAAAGTATTTAAATAAGAAAAGTAGGGCATATCAAGGGTTTATTGCAAATCATAACTAATATCTAAATTTCAAGAATTATGCTATTTAACAATATGTTCGTTGTTATTTGGAATCAAACCAATTCAAGTTATTTTACAATATTGCCCTAATATTTAATTAGATTTTGAAATGTTCTTTCACAATACTAAAAAAAATATGAACTTGGAGATCTGTAATGAATAGAGCTCAAAACAAGTAGAATTGAAATTGGGCGTTCAAAAAAAATTTTTAGAGACATCTATATGAAAAACATACTTCTATTTGCGGTCTTCAAGGCTCTTTCGTACTCTCCATTTTGTCCCAATTTATTCAATTCCGCGTATAACGCAGAAAGGTTAATTTCCTTCGAAGCCATATTGGCCACTGTCCTCTATATCCAACTTGTTCCAACTATATGTGCCACGTTCGTTATATACAACACTTGGCAGTGACAGCCACATTACAGCCATAGAAGTACGAAGCATAGATAGATTTCAGGGGTTTTTATTATTCATATAACATCAACACAGGTTCAGATTAACTACACCATAAGCATAAATTCTTTATTTTTAAATTGACGTATACACAAGACCTCAGAAATCCACTTATGGATGCAAATACATATGTCAATCAATCATGGAACGTTCCACGCAAATTAATTCATCAGAAGAGGAACATGTTTTTGGTCGAGATAGCACTTTAGGACTTTTCCTGCAGTTTCGCAAGCGTTATCACCAGCTGTAACAAAGCAAGTCAATGAATTAACATAAATATTGTCTAGATCGTCGAAAAAAGTTCTCTTAATAAATCAGTCTCAAAATTACTTACTTAGTCCCTTGCAATTATTTATGATGTCATTTGCCTGTTCCTTCGGGACACTGGAAGGAATTTTGGAACGAATCACTTCTTCGTTGATCTTACCATCTGGATCCATCTAAAGAAACAGAATCGACGAAGGCAAAAAATTAAAACTAAATTTCAAACTTTCGTAGAATTCACGAAAAATCGATTATCAGGGGGCACAACTTACAACTCCAATTTTCTTCAACAAGCAAGCAGAGAAACACGCTAACTTTTCATCGCCATCGGAGTAGGTACCCTTCTTGGCAGCCTCGATAACAGCTAAAGTAAAAAATGTCAACTTCATTAATTACCATTTTCATGAAAAAATCTTATTGTCACGTAATATTTATTGAATATTCTCTCACCAGGATCAACGCCAGTTTCCTCAATACAGGATTCTTTATAAGTCTTTAACTTAGAGATTTGTTCTTCGGAAAGTGCAGCCTACAATATTAAGAGAATTTTATAATAAATTTCATTTCATCCATAAATTGTTGGTAAATCTAAAGCAAGTAATACTTGATTATCCTCAAACTTACCAAAGTACCAGCAATGCACAAAGCAAATACAGCCAGGAAGGTCTTCATATTGACAATGATAAAATAGCTGACAAACAAGCAAGTGGTCCGATTAAACAGTTACTGAATGCTGCTTCTATGATTCCTTGTCCTTTTATACGTTACCATCTACATTAGCGTTAGGGATTACATACGTGAAGAAGCAGTCGACCAATACAGATAAAAAGTCTCCTACCAACTCTACACGGCTGATGACCATCGAGACGCGAAGTTACTCCTTATTAGCGTCTGAGAGGCAAGTCTGGCCAGTTTATTTTGATGAACATACGTATACAATTACAGTTAAAACTGGTCGTAATAGCCCCGCGGGTTATTGTTTATTATGATCATTTATGAATTTTGGACTTTGAGCCTAGTTTAGTAATGTGACATTTTTATTCCTAATAGATTTCGTATAGTACATATATAATACATAAATTTGACTTTTTGTATTTTGCACATTGTACTGTTTTTTTTTGCTACGTAAGTAAGTCGTAATACAATAACTTTTATTACTTCCGTGACAATTACGAGTGATATTCGTAGAAATATTACATAACAGCCAATTATATGTTTTAACGTGTAACAAAATTGTAAAATATATATTTACTTAGTTATTAAAGATGCATCTATTGCGAAACTCTAGTTTTAAATAAATTATTAAGTTATTTTTTATCGATAATTGAAATGATAATTGAATCGATGAGAATATAATAAAAAATTAATTCTGATCGTATTGCACGTAATTTAAATGTTATAAATATTAAACATGCATAAATAAATTATCGATAACAATTCCGAAGGACTAAATGATTATTTGTTCCAGGAAATCAATATATGATTCTGGTGGCAACAAACCAGAATCTTATGTTCCCAGAAAATAAGTGGGAAAAGAATAAAGACAAATACAAAGTGAGCAAATGATAGTTAATAAAGGTTATCATCAAGTAATTATCATTGTTTCTGGCGGAACTAAATGATGGGTACATCATCCATAATGTCGTAAGATATCTTATGCGTTATGATGAGTCTGTAATAAAATAAAAAATATACATGTATTATTTGTCCTAAGTGTGTTTCAAATAAAATCATACTGACTGTGGCCTTTCAACGCAGGTATTGAAAAGTAATAATTTATTTACGTCATTCTGTATAACGTAATTCAGTATTCTCCTTAATTTTGTTCTCTTCATTGAACCTTAGAACAGACCCCTGTAGGAAACCGGATTTTTCTGATTAGCAGTATTTATTAAAATGTCTAGGTCTTTGCCAGACAGACTCGTATTATTTAGTGTTCGACAATGTATGTGTCAATCACGTGGCGGGAAGTCATTGATTAAATAACAAGCCGTCATCATCGTCAATCTGAAAAAAACTCACTTGGTTAGTATAGTATTAACGAATTTCCTATGATTTTGATAAGCCATGATATAATGGGAGGATGCGAATTTCACATTCAATGACGATGATGTTGACTCAACTAACTATTCTGTATTTTTCCACAAGTTATAGTAACACCCACTGGTTAATGCTATATAAAAATATTTAAGGTGATTTATATGGCTAAAAAATGCAGGACCAAAGGGCAGCGTTTCTAATTTTGTTCTTTTTTTAATCAAGCATCCTGCAACGTTTTGATTAAATTTGCATGTAATTTTATTAATCATTTGACACTTCATTATTATATTTTGGCAGTTTTAGTTCTCTTCGATTTTATCATATCGATCCGATTCTAATGAGCTGTTAAGTGCGGATCGGTTGAAAATACGTGAAGTTGCCAATAAATGTATTGTAGACAAAAACTTACAGAGCGAATAGAAACGGATGAAGTTGTGGATTAATTACATTAAAAAATAAAAAATAAAAAATTATTTAAAAATTGTTTAAACAAAATAATGTTATCTAATTTGACAGTCAAGAATATTATACCATTGTGCATTTTATAGCTATAAAAACAGTTAATAATAAAAAATCGCATTAGGCATTGTACAGTTGTAGTGAATTGCTGTGAATAATAATAACGCTTTTCAAATTGGCTTCATTAGCACGAGTCGCGGAAAAAAGAAAATAACGTCAAAAAAATTAACAAAAAAATTTGTGTAAAAAGTAAATTAGTATTATATCCCAGTTGTCGAAAGTCGAGTTCGTGCCAATTTGTATATAAAATGCGATTTTCTGTCCGAAGTTCAACATTGTTCATCAAAATGAGGGTCCAGGTATTCCCGTTTTGTCTACTTGTGATGATTTACGTGAGTGTGATCCGATCAAAGCTTTGTATGACCTAAAAATTTAATTGATCAATTAATTGAACTAAGCACTTATTAATTACACTCTACTTTACATCTTAGGGAACTTGTTTCACTTTGACATTGAAAATACCTACGACAATGCAGAAACATCTGAAACCCTGTCAAACAGAATTGAACATAACTGATAGTAAGTATATCTTAAAGATTTATTATCGATATACATATGTATGAGCCATATTTATCATTGAGGTACAATTCCATGTAAAATAATTTATTGTATTAATTCTATTAAAATTCAGGCACACTTACAAATATCGAAAAAACAGACGAGAAAAGAGAATTGAGATCGTGTTTGCATGCTTGTATTTTAAAGAGAGAAGGAGTTGTAAGTATTATACCAATATGAAGAAATTTTTTATTTTAGAAAAAAAAATCTTGTATTATATAAATCAATAGAAATAATCACATTGTATATATGATCATTGTGCAGCTTAATACCAACGGGACTTTTAATAAAATGAAAGCCATTAATATAATTGATTCTCGTGTATCAAAAGAGGATGTCTATAAGGCTATTGATAATTGCCAGAATGAGGGTACGCACAGCATGGATGATTCTTAGCAATTGTATTTCTAGATATAAATATATAGGTATCTTGTTTTCTTTCCTATAGTATCCAAGAATATATGTGAAACGGCCGAACTGCTTTATAAATGTTTCACGGTAAATGAACTCACCGGATTAATGACATAATTACTACGTAGCGACACATGTGACACTCCAATTTACATTTCAGGTATACAACGTGTTATAATCTGGATTCGTTTTACAAGAAGAAGAAGCATTTCTATAATAAGAAGAAAAAAGAAGTAAAAATATCAGAATCCAGTCGGATGGCATAATGTGAATTTTCGATTAATAAAATCATAAATATATATATATATTCATTTAGTATCCGATTCAATAAATTTATAATAGCATCAATGCAGAATATAATCATATTAAAGATATTGATATACTGGGTTATACAATCCAAACGTACTACCTGAACTTAGTGCAACTATTTGATTTTTATGGTAAAACCATTTCAGGTGGTGCGTTTTGGATGATTATCCGAATATATATAATTGTATCAGATAATCATCCATTATAATGAGTTAAAACTGTAAGCGATTTTAAGGTTCATTGGCTTCTTTAAACTGGATATACAAATAAGTATTTATTTGGACTTACAACGTTCGAATAAAATAACATACGACCATGGATTGTTAAAAATTTGTGGCCTTCTTCAATATTACGAGACATGAACTACGTTTTCTTGTAATTGTTCAATAATGAATAGTGCTTTCTATGTGAATTCTCTTCGTCACTCTCTTTTTGTTTTCCCTATTGTCATTCATGTTGAGCGACACATAAATAACTGTTCAGAAATGCTGAATGAAAATTGTCAAAAATAAGTATAGGGCACGACAAGACAAGATGGCGTCAATAAGGTATACTGTACGCTGCTCACTCAAACGGGAAATTTACGAAACTGTTCAACTTTTTCATACTTTTATGTTGGAACCATCAAAAGATTCGGTAGTCTGGCGTTAAACAGTATAAGTCTGATATTTGCCCTTGTTTAAGGATAGACAAAGTCACAAGGAATAAAAAGGAAATGTTATACGACTGTCATGGAATATTGGTGGAATTTCACGTAACATGAGCGTACCTGATCTATTGATATTTGAAGACTATGGGAGATAAAGGTGAGTGCATTATACATAACAGAGAGCAATGAATATTTTTCCATCCAATTTTTATCCAGAAAGAAACATATTCCATATGAGAACATGTAATTCGTTTATAAATTAATGTCCGTGAATATTGTTTCGTGTCTGAACGCATATGGCAGTTTTATACCGCGAAAATAATAGAAGCTGACATACATATTTTAAAGAGGAAGATCAGAAGTAATTCTTATTTTTATTGAATATTTTGAAAGAAGGTATAACATCTTTTACCGGAAACCAAAAACTATTTTGTTATTTTTAAATAATTGCATAGTTGAATGGTTGCAAAATTTAAATAGTGATATTACACGAAGGGCTTCAAGGGTTAGGTTAGCCAGATAATAGGTATATTTTGCAGTTGCAATAAAAATCATCAGAGTATTGTGTTGCATTAGGTTTGTGATAATGATAGAAATCATTCTAGGTCTAATTCTTCTGGAAGTTCAAGAGGCATAAGTTGATTTATAAATTTATCCATAATTCATTTAGAAGTGTCTATTAATATAGGTTTTAGGATTATTCAATTTTTGTTATAGAACATCATGTACACTTCAGTGGTGGGAGTGGTTTTGGTAAAGATAACAATATCATGATACAGCCGCAAAGGCATGGACATATTGATGTTCATCTCGGATTCCTTCAACTTCATCATAGGTAAACATAACATAACTTTCTGTATTTTATACATGGTTTTTTAATTTCCTCATATTTTTCAGGTACCTTGTAGAATTCTCTATACCCTGGAATTTGTGTATTCACGGTGAAGGTAATATCAAAGCACCTGCAATGATTGTTGAAAGTCCTAATCTAAATTGCCGCATAATTGATTTTGCTCAGGATAAGGATGGTCTCAGGTAAAGTATCCTGAATCTACATAGGATTGAATACTAAAACTGCATACACTCATAACTTGATACAGAACATATTTAACATTTATATAATATAATTTAAATTCAATTTGTCAAATTGAATTTAATCTGCTATCAAATATAATTATCCCATGATAATACTAAAAGCTGTCTGATAGATTGAAGGTTGAACTGCTGGCGTACAAGGAGAAGATTCTAAAGGAGGAGGTCCAAGTAATGTGTTGTAAAGCTGGTTTGCCGCTTAAAATACTTCTAAACGCGCGTGTCTTGGGCAAAGATAAAGGAACCCCATTGCTGCGAAATGGTATTCGCAGTATCGCCGTGGAGAATGATCATGACGACGACGACGACGACGACGACGATGATGATGATGGTGATGATGATGATGAGGTCTCAGAGTAGATTTCAAATCAGTTAACTCTTGAAATCTATCCATAAGAATTGAGATTCCTTTCTGCAGGTAATTGGGACCAGACTGAGGATGTCTCTTAGTATGGAAAATCGCCAGAAGTCCTGAAGAGAATATCACTTTTGAAGAGGATGCAAATTTATGACAGTTATCCTGAAAAAAACATCGAAAGTAGTACTCCAAATCTGAGAAAATGGTTAATAATCTGGTCGGAATAAAACCCTGCATGACATTGCAATTATTTGCAAGAAATGATAGTTCTAATGAGACGTGCATAATCTGTTAACAAACAAAAAATTGAAAAACAATTTGTGATTCGCCATTCTCATCTTGTTAGCTACGACTGAGAATGAAAATATTAAGCAATTCTGGTCACTAGCCTTATAGTTCCTAGCATCTTTAAATTAAAAAATGGCACGTATTAAGCTATATTCTATTAAGTGTTCTATGTCTCATGACATTTAATTATTTGTGTTGCCTATCACGCGAGGCCTGTGTAATGTATGGTGAAGTCATTACACCCGTATTCATAGTGACGAAAATGTATTTTATTATCGTTTTACAACGATCGTATTCGAAATTCAAATTGCGATCTGCCATTGTTTTTCACGGATGGAAGGTTACTAAAATGTTATCAATTATGTAAACCATAACTTTTCTGGATTCTAGCTAATAAACCAGTATCATAAAGAAAATGAATAACCCAAATGGCTCATTGTTTTATTTACAATATTTGTACAAAAAAATTGTAAAATGAATCACGTCATCTAGCACTGAAAATTCAATTTCTTCATTGGAATCCCAGTAGGTCCGTCAACGAATTCACAGATATTAAAACCCAATTTAGCAAGTGGATGACAATTACTTTTCGGATTACCCCATTTACCACGAAAAGTCATCCATCCCGGTAATGGATTTCTGTCTTCAGCATGAAGTACTTCAACATTTTGCCACGTGGGCCAGGCAGTCCCAAAACCACTTTCATCATAAAGTCTGGGAATCCGAACAAACTTATGTTTCCCAGGTGCTGTCCAAAGTCCGTGAGATCCTTTCGCACTGAAGAGAACCGGATGTGAACCAGCAGAAGTGAATACTCGTTCCGGAAATATAGGTTTCTGAAAAATACCCTTCCGTGTCTCTTGACCCTCATAAATAAAAGTCTTGCTGTGCCTGTCATATCGATAAAATGCACCAGCATCATGAGCAGAAACGTACATAGCCAACGGATAATCATCGGTCTGCAAAGAAAAAAAAGGATATAATACAAAAATAATTGAGCAGTACATAAACTGAATGCAATAATCAGCACCTTGAAATAGAGGCTCATGTGCTCCCAGTCTCCAACATGGTTTCCATACTCTTTAAATCTACCCATGCATTTTCCTCCCACCAAAGGGATCGGCCAGCTGCCAAAAAATCCAAGATCCAGAACGCAGACTGCCTTTCCCTTGCTAAACGGGTAGAACATCCAATAGGTCACGTGAAAGTGCAACTTCCTGTATCTACGTTTATCAAAAATTGAATTATCCTCTTCATATGAATCCATACTGGACTCCTTCGACAACAAATCATTATTCTGTACACCAGTCAGAATATTCAAGTCTTCACTCCTCACAGAATTTGTACGTGACCACCCGGATCTGATAGCTTTTGAGAATCTTCCTGATGCCGTGCAGCTTTTCACGAGAGCGTAAATCGGCACAGTGCCAGCTGGCTTCCTTCCGTACAAGAACGAAGATCGGTTTTGTAGTAGCAACTCTGCCAACAATAATTTATTTAGAAAACTACTGACTTCAGCCACCTTCTCTAACATTTCTTAATGTATAATCAAGCTAAGAAAAGTCAATCCCCACTGTATTTTCTACTTGGGGATAATCTTTCTTTCACTAATTATCAAGGAGAAGTCTCATGTCAAGGTGAAACCACTCAACTCTCATTCTCCTTTAATCCAAAACTTTTAATTATTATTCAGAATTCACATATACAAATTATTTATAAAAATGATGATTCCCGAAAGAGATAAATACATAGTATCTTCTTCACTCACCAACGCTCTCCCGAGTTCTAAGATAATTATCTCCAGCGTGGACGTTCTCCAAAAACTCAGGGACACCCAGAGGTAAGAATTCTTCTCCAGGAGCTAACCAGACCAGTGGAGACCAAGCTTGGACCATTGACCTTACTGTAATTTATTAATCTGCTCTGTACCGATCAATTGACCTTCTATGCGATCATATTATCACAGTAATCTTTAAGACCACGTAACCTGGACTTGGTAGATGCATTCTACTTTCTAGCTTTCTTCAATTATGAACATTAACACTTGACCTCGTGTATGCGTACATATATATACGTGTACAACTGACATATAGGTAATGTTATACTTAACACGAATATAAAGCAAATGAACACTTCGATCAATATCTTTTCCTAGCAGATAATAAATCTGTTCCTATCGCTCGTTATGTTTTGGTTGGGTGATAATCACACTCATGGCATGTATAAAGTAAAAAGCGAAGAAAATCACGATACAGATTTAAGAGTTAAGTAGATATGTAATTATTCATTAATTATTGCACTTCTTCTACGACTTCCGTGTGTTACGTATCCCTGAGAGTATATCAAGGGAAATGGCTCAAGTTATTAGAATACAGGAAGGAGGACATCGGATTATTAAAGCACTGTCGCTAAATCGTCATGGTGAATCGTCCTCTAACGAGAGAATCACGGATAAAAATGTATAACCGTTAACCCAGGTGCTCTCAACCAGTTTGATTGAATAAGTTAAGGTCGACGAAAAAATTGGAAATTAAATTAATACAATGGGATTAGATTTTTGTATGATTTTATAAGTCTAGTTATTTAAATAGGAACAGATAGATATCGCATTCTTTTTACCTTGATTCTCTTCTTCGATTCTGGTGCTTCTTCCTGGACGAAGTATTGATAAAATTATAAAGAAATAGCCTCTCATATTCCCTCTGAAGCATCTTGGTACTCTTCCAAAGCAAAAGGAATTTTACTAATTTATCGATCATCCTTGTGACGATAAATAAATACATGTTTTACGAATGCACCACATTCTCCTGCTTTTGTGTACTGTCTTCGACTTTCAAATTGGTAACTGTCGTTCGTTATTAAGTGATACCAATTGAGCGCGAAAATAATTAATATTCAAAAATCAAACTGTAAATAAATCGCTTCACGATTGACTACGGTAATATTCATAGCAGATCCCTCGTCTTTAATGTTTCAAGAGTGACTGAGGTTCGTTTCGTGTTTCCCTCACTTCCACCATTCACTGCACGCATCGCTATATCTGATATTATCGCGTCTCTCTTGGACTCGCAAAGTTAATCCGCCTTACGAAAGAGGAAGTACAGAAACCGGAAGTTCATAGGCCATTTATATAGAGACCGAAAAGGAAAGTGTCCCGATCATTTATAATTTATACGTATACCGTAATGCCGAGTGTAATAAAGATGTAATTTTCGTTTTTTAAATCAAAGTTTAAAATTGACGTAAGACTACCGTTTTATAATATCCAAGAAAGTTATACTCGTGACGTTCTTTTTCTTTTGGCTGATTGCTTTAATTTATATACAGATAATTATTATTAAGTATGAATCACAGTGAAAGGAGTTGTAAGGTCTACAGACTATTATATTGTAAATAACAATGGATTGCTTGTTAGAGTGGAGAAAAATATGGATTGTAATACTTGCATAATTTCTCAAACAGCACGTACCAATATGATTGCAAATCTTTACGTAATCGGTAGCTTTCTTTTGGCGGAAGTAGTAGTAGTGAATGAAATGAAAGAAACGAAAAGAAAAATGTAGCACGCTGTCATAACGTCTCGATGCTGTACGTGCTTTCACTAACAATTATTCAAGTATTATGAATCCTTTATTTGTCAAGGACACCATTGTTATGGGATATTATGGACCGCGACGAGCATCATGCTGATTACTCATTATAATTCAATTTTCTTTTTCATCGTTCCTTTATTGATCATTATTGTTACATCTTGATAAAGTTTGCTACTCTAGCTAAAAAAAATCTTATAGCTGTCTTTAGCATCTTATACCGATTACATTTATTATGAGTCACTTGTCTTATATTCGTTTCCACTTCATAATTTGTAATTGGAAGTGGTTTTACAAAAGAAATCCATGATTCGCATTTATAGTTTTGCCTGGAAATGCGATCGAAGCACAGCGTCTCCTTCGAATCGATGTGGCGAATCCTCGACGGTTGATGAACACTTTTAAATGATTTTCGACGAAAGAAGCCTCCTTTAAACTCTGACGGCGCTTCTAATGAACGTTTCAAATATTGCTATCAATTCAATATTTTAATAATTTTAAACTAACAGTCTGTGCCTTCTGATGACGTGAAATTTTTTTTCTTAATATTTTTTGCTTCTTTTTTATAATAAAGTCAATTTTATTCAATAAGTCGTTTCTGCGTCTGCTCGGTGCGAACGGTGGAAAAAGCAAAATATAAACTTACATGAATGAGATAATAGGGGAAACACGAATTTTTTATAAAAAATCTAACAGTTATATACAATACATATACATTCGCTACACATAGCAGCTAAACAGCAAAGCAGCCAGTTACGAAGACATCGCAGATCATGTAGCATTCATAGCAATTTTTTTAAAATAAAAAATATGATTTGTAGCAACTAGCATTGATATTCTGTGCTACCTTAATCTAGGGTATACCTAACCAAGCGTATCACAACTTCCGGTACCCAGCATTTGACAAATTTTGGAACGTTCGGTGTGAATATCGCTTTATGGTCTTCGCAATGGTCTCAAAACTGGCAATGCATATAAGTCTTCAAAACCGATCTCTCATACAAATATGTATATGTGCATATACTGTATAGGGCAAAGTCAATCTTGAACTTGTTACAGTAATAAGTTCAGATAATATTTTTTATTTATAATTATGTAAATATATATATATATTGTGATGTAGGCAAACCTATTGCAATGTTTTGGTGCTCGCAATATCAATAGACTAAGCAACGGCAAAGCAAAAGAATCAAGTTCACTTAGCTGATATGATTCGCGTATTTTTTAATAGCGTGTTTTAAAAATCGATTTATCTATTTCTTACTGACTAAGTATTACTAGCAATATGAAAAATTGTCTACTAACCGTGGACAAGATAACGATAAGCGATCTAGACAACTAAACTCCGCTCGCATAACGGACAAATAACACGTGAAGGCATATAATTTAATCATTAAGTATTTGCAAGAGAAACAAGAAGAGTGAACATATTTTTAAAAACGGTTTCGTTTCAGATTCACTGACTATTAGAACACATTATGTGTTGATAAATAATTGGACGAATAATATTAAATTTTGGCTTGAATTCATAAGGAAGAAAGGAAGAATTGTTATCCAAAATCAGCTACAACTCTTTTCGAATGTAACTCGCGAAGGAACTACAGACGCCATTATGCCATTTACATGAGTTTTATAACATCCTTGATAGGATGATTCTTATATTAAAATTGTAAATGTATTTATTGCTGTATTGCGAAAGTAAGTTCCAACGCAAGATGGATAAAATCATTTTAGCAATATGATTATCGAGATTGAGCCGTTTTAGATTACATTAGTCCTCTTCTAAAATAACTACTCATTCCAGAATGAAACGATTTTCGATCTGCAGTTAGGGCACGTAGTTCCTGTTTTCTGTAACAATCATTGATCAAATAAAGACATTCATACAACGCAGCTGAAACAACCATGCACAATTTGATATTACCTCAGGTCCTTTTACTCTCCAATTTGCAATACACTCAGAATGAAATTTATGGTCGCAAGGCTTTAGAACAGTCACACTGGCATTAATAGTGATTGCAAAGTTGTTCAGGCATATTGTGCAGCAGGTATTCTTAATGGATTTGCTTTTCTCAGCATTCAACCTCCTTCGTCTTGATCTACAACCAAAAGCCAAACTACAATCGTCATTCTACTTTGCTACATAAAATTTGTAAAATGGAGAGCCTCGAGTAAAAGAATATTTCAAACATTTTTCTTTTATCCTTAACGCACACCTGGAACTATCATTTTCCCAGGAGTTGATATCGGGTGACACATAATGATCTGATGACTGATGTGTTTGTTGTTGAATTGTAGGCTCAGCGGTAAACATATAATACAAAAAGGATGCAACGCCGATTCCTACCACTAACATGACCACCAAACCTGGACCAGCCATATTCTGTGTCAAGGTTCTTCTTCTTTTAACTCTTCCGTCTAAACTTTAGACTTGCTAATCGATCCTGATTGTACAGTCTTATTCATTGTACATCAAGAACAAGCATAATATCAATGAAACAAACAACCTTCCACTACTACGATGGCTTTAGCATTATCTACCCACTTACTCGAGAAATAATAATAGCAAAGAGGCCAATCACACTCGACGTACACGGCTGTCTACCAATAACGCAAAGAGAATACCTATGGACGTGTTATACCATTGGTCGACAGTCTACATTTAAAGGCAGATTTAGTAGTGTGACTAGATCCAAAGCAAAGCTACATGTGTGTACCAACTCGACGAATTTTTGACACAACGCCAAGAAAATGGCGTGTATGTTAATCATAGAACCTCACACCAGTAACATTCAACGGACGCGTGTTCGATCGCGAAATATCAACCAATAGTAACACCGTATGCACATGAATGAACATTGTTATTGGTCGAGAGCCACGTTCGGAGCCTCACCGGGCTTACAAAAGGAGCCTCAAGATATGATCTTGTGCAATTTGATTTTTGCTAAAAATATATTATTTTCGATATAGTGAAGTATAACAATTTCTTATTAACTTTATGAATTTTAAAGCAAGGCTGAAATTTTCATAAAATTTGAAAAAATAAAGTAATAAATTATATGAGTCAGTAACAGCTGCCAAAGTATATTTTATTTGTTAAAATCGGTGAACAATTTGATTATTAAACATGATAATAAATATATAATAAAAAATTATGGATTTAATGTTTATATTTATATAGATGCCATTCTAATTATAATTTAAATTTATGTTTAAGTGTAAAGTAAAGGTAAAAGTAAAGGTGGTAATTATTGCATCGTACACATTAATAAAAAATTATACCGCATTCAGGGCACCCGTCGCTCTTCTGAAAATATCAATAGTTGTATCATTATGTCAAATATTAACGTAGTATATATTTAACAATCTTACAGAAACGCATCAACATTTTTTATAATTATTTTAGTATTTGCTTACTCGTCTCCAATCAATCGCACACGCTGCGTGATACATATGTCCGCAATCTAATCTTCTAATATTTCTTTCTAAAGGCTTTTTGCAGATTCCACAAGATTCCACTACCACAGTACTTTTCTCTTCCGCTTCTTTCTTTTTATTTCCATTTTTCTTTTCACCTCGATGTCTGATATCCGATCCTCTACACAATTGTAAAACAATAGCTGTTATTGGGAATACGTTTTACGTAAACATTCCCTAGGCAGTGCTTGCGGTAAACGAAATTGGTACACATGCGATTAGAGTATTCATTCTTATTACTACAAGATGAACTAGTCCCACGGAAAGAAGGGACTTCCCCAATTCCGATTTTCGGACCATCAAATACATTGAGCGTGTCAAGCACTCGAGAAAACATGTTTTACTAATTACCGATAAATGAAAGACATAATTATAAACAGCAAACGAGATTTAACATATGATCTAATTTAAGGATACTTGGTCAAATTTACGCGCTTCTCTCATACGTACTCTGAACTTGAGGGTCCTTCTGGCTGCCAGGAGTCATGACCTGAGAAATTATTATTCCGTGGTTGTTCATGACTGTACGATGATTCTTGTTGGCGTCTTCTATGCTGACCATACTGTTGGTATAGGAGCATTGCTAGGCCCATGCCGAGAGCAACTCCGAACGTCCACAGAGGATACACCATTTCAAGTCTCAAACGTTTCACTACACCCTACTACAAACAACTACTGACTGCCGCTGACTGCCACGGACAAATATGAATACAAGAGAATTGCCTATTTATGCCTTGAGTGGCAGTAACATTAGCTTTAAAGGTTGGTTAGGTTTTCAGGGCAACCAATAACGGATACAGAAACCAGTAACTTTCAGTTCCCCTAGAATAATAGGGCTGGTTTTCCATTTGTCCAAATTGAGTTATAGTAAAAGACTTTACTACTGGTTGGTTTCAACGGAAAGTTTGATATGGCCAATAAAGCAGCTTCTTATCAATTGAATTTGCACAAATATAAACGAGATTGGAATTTATAGACAAGCGTACCAGCTTTTAGGTAATTAATTTTCAAGTATCAGAATTTTTAGACATTTTTTTATTTTACATTACATGATCTGTTTATTCAAGTTAGAAAACTGTTGTATATATAGAAATCGCATAGCTTATTATAATTAGCAAATTATGTACCTATCTTTTCCATAGATCATCAACGTGATATTTTCGTGTATTGAGAATTATTTAAGATCCTTTTTGCAAAGAGGACAATCCTCCGTGTTAACCTGAAAAATTTTTTTAATTTTAAATATTTTAGTATTACATTGATTGTTATTATTGAATATATTTAATCAAGCTTTGCAACTGCAATCTCGTTATTGATTCTTATATTAATTTACTTTTTGCCATGCACGAATACATGATTGGTGAAATTCATGTCCACAGTTCAAAGGGAGTTTATACTCATCTCTCCCGTTCTCATAGATGCATATAGATGAGCAACGCTTTCTGCAAAAGAAAATTACTAGCTGTACCATGTGAAGTAAGTTGAATTACACACTCTTTCAAATAATATTAAGTTGGCAGACATGTTGCTGCGAAGGAGTAGGGAGAACGAGGGAACCGGGACTTCCCGAATTGTATCGTTCTAAATCAACATCATACATTTTTTTAATTCATATTCTTGTATAAATCTAAAGATTAAGATAAATTCATAATTGCTCCGACAATAATCCACTCGAGTTGTTATTCTTACATACCTTGAATTATTCAGCTCAGCAGAAATAGCTTTGTACATCCCAAAGGCAAGACCTCCCGCAACGGTAATTACACCTATTATCGCCTTATTCATTTTCAGAAATTCGTAAAGTCAGGGACGATCTTAACCACTCGTATTGGTGTCTTTGATTCTAATGACTGCTCGCTTTCCCCCCTCGGATATTCGGCCTTCTTAACTGTTTGATTTCCTTCGCTTTCTTTACAGTTGCCTCTTCGTAAGGGAAATTTGCCAGACTACTCGATTTTCAGCCACGTTAATGTATATGATGTATATGGCTAGAAACAGTCTGAAGTACGCGGAGCGTCATTTCATGTCCCGGACTAGGGGTGCAGGACGATCGGCCCTTCGTTAAAGTCTCTAGTACCAATTTATCGATAACGTTTAGTATGTTTCTTCTTCCTTTTACTGAATTTGTAAACAAATACTTAAAATGACAATCGGAGGTACAAGAATTAAATAAGATAATAATACAACTCGTGACATACAGTTTATATTAATCTTCAACAACAGTAAAATGAAACATTATTTACATAGGCACAATTATTAATAAACTACTGCAAAAGCATCGTGTGCTTAGCCTTATATGATATATATAATTTACAGACTTATAAATCTAGACTTATTTTCATTTTTCAATTTCAATAAAGTTCCTCACAGATCTAGGGACATATTTCTTTGTACGTTTACGTGCAGCCTTACAATGGACGGACCGTTGAAAGTCGTGATGATGTGACTCAAAATAAAAAATGAACCTATAAGTACCCTAGTTTTTGAAATTCGTATTAATTTCTCACATCACTTCTTTTGTTCAAAAATTATAATTTCTGATAGCAAGTTATTAGATCAGATGAATTGAGATTGGATTTTCATGTTTAAACTTGACAGGATGCAGATGTAACAGGATTCTGAGGTGATAGTGTACCAGGTGTCACCGAAGAAACCGGCCTCGCAGAATCTATCGTCTGTATACCGGGTGTCTGTTGCTTTATCAACATGTGACGAAGAGATTGTGCTTCTTCGCGAAGAGTTACTACCTGAGCACGTAAGATGGCATTCTCGTGCTCCAGCATGGTCGCTCTTAAAGCAATCTGTAAATAAAATAATTAAAAAGCGTAAGATATTTTTAAGAGCAAGTAATCGCAGTAGAGTTAATTTGAACAGGGATATATAAGGTATGTATCGATTTGATCATTTTCGAATTTGACCAACAATTTTGAGCTATAAATATAGTGTTTTGTGACGAAAGAGATATTTATTGTTTTTTGGAACAACTTACGTGATCTTCACGAATTTTACGAGCGTCGCGGGATTTTTTAGCTGCTTGATTGTTACGTTTTCGTCTTTCATAATATTTCTCATCTTTCTGTTCCTCAGGAATGGGTTTTTTCTCGCCACGTGGTCTTCTCTGTTGAATATTTGTGATACCATTGCTACTAATGAAATGATGATTTCCCAGCGTTCCTAATTGATCGTTATTATGAGTATTTACAAATTTAATTAAAAATATAAAAATCTTGTTACCAATAATACGAAATGCAAAAATAATGCCCCGGGTGAGGATCGAACTCACGACCTTAAGATTATGAGACTTACGCGCTGCCTACTGCGCTACCGAGGCCTGTAAGATTTAAAAGCTCCATTTCGTATATGAAGTATAATTTTCAACGTAAATTTTTCAATACTTTTTTAATATTACTAATTTAGAAATCTTATACAATCTAAAGATTTTTCATTTTTTCATATTTTAAACATATTTCTATTACAGGCAATATGGAGATTTTAAATAATACCTCTGATATTAACCCAAGCGTCTATAAGTGAACGCTTTCATCATTTCATTAATAAATATTGATAAATTCATATTTTCTTTATCACTGAGTAAAATAGATCGCTACTATAAATTAAATCTAGGATTTAATCTCATGTTTAATTTGATCCTGTGCATTATACAAATTTATAAAGCAGCAGAGTCGCATGTGCAAAAACGTACCTGGATTTGCGGAATTGGAAAATGGCTGAGGCACATTTATCGATTGAATTAATGGCGGCACCGCCGCGAGAAGTGGCGGTGGAAATAAACTAGTTGGTATTGAGAACGGTGCTGTTAGCGAAGAAGGAGTTAAGGGTGACACAGGTGTTTCACCGGTCGAGCCACTTCTTGGTGGATCAGGATCTCCAAAAGCATAATCCCTTGAAGGAAATGGATCATACCTGCACAAATCTGTAGCCAACAAGAATCGGACAATAAGTAATATAGCCTTCCAAGTTCTGCTTGCTTTAAAAAATTACTATTAACTCTAATCAATCTCTTCGCGTCCCTTGATGCTTTCGGAAATAGACGTTCAAAGCCCCTGTGGCCTAATGGATAAGGCATCGGTCTCCTAAACCGGGGATTGTGGGTTCGAGTCCCACCAGGGGTACAAACCCTTATTTTTTTCATTGCCAGCCTGAACTTCTTCATAGATGCTCATACGTATGTTAACTTCTCAGTTGAGATATACAATAATCTTAGCAATAAGCAATAACTTTAGGAATTATCAATATGGGTATTTTAGTAATTTATTTAAGATCCTATTTCTCACGCACGAGTCATGATGTGGATGTGGATAAAACGTGTTTATCCATGATATGGATAAAACGAGTCAAAACAGACGGTGACGTTATTACCGACAAAAGATAAATGTAACAGTTACAGGGTGTCACAATAGTAGCGTGTATCCGTGGGAAATTGGCACCAGTTCCAAAAGCGCGAAGCGGCTTCCTTCTCGTCATAAAAAACTTTAACTTATTTCAATGGCAGTTATGATTTTAAAAGGAACCCGCTTACACCGTGTAAATAATCAGGCGAGAAAGGACGCCTTCTTGCGCGCTTCAAACGATCACGCCAACTAAAGTTCACCCCTCACAAGAGAGCACCGATGTCACAAATATTGAATAGGAAGGGAATGCCTTTTTAAGACTGTTCCCACTACAGTTTCACTAGGATGAGTTTTAGCGATTGTTCTTTATATTTTTACAGGGAGATAATAACCGTCATTATTGGGTTTGCACGCAATCTAAAAACTGAATAGCAGTTAAATTTTATGTCCAGTTAAAAACGACCTATCTGTTATTTTAATTTATTTCTCTTTTTCCATTAAAGGGCATTAATTTATTTTAATTTCGAATTGTCAATTGTGTATTCTTTTTTTTGGATACTCTTTTAAATTGATATATTTTTCGTGATGTTATATATCATTTAACAGGAAATTATAAATTCTCGTTGATAAGTCTTATCTGACATTTTATAATGGCAGCATAAAAATCTGATTTGATTGCTGTAAGATTTATATCGAAAAAATATAAAATTTGTATTACTTTATGAAAATGACTCCTGGTCTTATTACAGACCTATTATTTTACTTTTTCATGTAAAAAATGCTTTATCGTGTAAATACAAAATTCCATATGTAAGTTCCTAATAAAATAGTAGTTTCCACATAGTAGTCGAATTATTTACGAAAGGTTGATTGTCATTCTAAAAATACCAAAAGGCACAAATTTACTAGCATATTCTATCTTTAATATTTCTTTCTAGATCAGTGTAATTCTCATAGAAATTCGTTCGACCTAATTCACCGTAACCAATGGCTTAACGAGTATGAGTAATAATTGAAGAGCCGAGGTTAAATAAATAAAGAAAAAAAAATTGATTGATTTTATTGATTCGCAGGATAACACATATGGAAACAGTTATCAGTCAATTGACTGCTGATGGATAAAATTTCCATAATGTGACTTAATTAAATATTCAACCATATCAAGTATATCTACACACTGTATCCCTCAGAGAAGAAAAAAAAATAAAGAACAGCAAGTTTTCACGGAACGAGGAAATTTTTCGATGAATAAAAATTCATTTGCCAGTCGAATGACACGATATAAAATACCGGCAATGACGTAGCCATCATATTCAGCGACGTCAATGATTTATGAAGTCGTTCATCCGACGGTCCACATCGGAGAGTCGAAATAACCGTGAATACGGTTTAAAAATTAAATCAACAAAGTTTCGCACAAGCAGAAGAGTTCTCTTTGATGTGACACAACAAAAGCCCTACTTCTTCCCTGCTTATTCTTACCTAGACTCTCCAGCCATTTCTTAACTGCAAAGCTTGAACGCGTCCTTGCGCTAACATGAGTTATCACTATTATAACGGCACTGTCCTTTGTTATCGCGATAGCAAATAGTTTCTATTATCCTCGCAAAGTTATAACTCGTGCCAAATATTCTGCGAATCATGATTATGTAATTTTACACATATATACGCATGGCTTTAAACGCCATTTAAATTTGACTTTCTTTACACGTTATCAATGACCTGTATAATATCTTTAAAAAAATATTACATAAACCTTATCAAATTATATTTAACTGTATATACATGCTTTGAATGACATATAAAAATTAATTTTTTTATTTTATCAATTATCTATACGTACTATCGATGTAATGTGGTATTTTGAAAAAAATTATCGTCTCCACCGTGACAATGTGACTTGGCACATTGCCGTGACCAGGATTCGAACCTGGGTTACTACGGCCACAACGTAGGGTCCTAACCACTAGACGATCACGGCTATTGGAGCACTTGAAAGTGATCTGTTGATTTTGACAGATCGGTCCAGTCCAAGACCGACTTGCTCCATCATCCGTGACGTTAGGTCCACGTGATTGTTATCCGACTCTATAGTGTGACAGCGACGTACCTGAAGGTGGAGCAAGGAGACTGTAGCTCCTGAGAAGATGCAACGCGGAAAAGGCACCGGTTACGGAACTCCCGGCACAGATGGACCTAGCGTGCGCATGGGATCCCATATTGGCTGATGATTTTTTAAAAACATCAACAGGTATTTTTTTCAAAATTTTAAAGCAGCCTTCAGTAGCTTCCTTCGCTTTTGATTTCTCCGCATGGTCGACACTTTTTTTATTTTTATTAATCTCAAGACGGTATCCAATTTGAAGTTTGGGTTAACAAATTTTTGTTACCTTCTTTAATGCCACAAGTTTTTTAATAACATTTTTTAAAGACACTTAACAATTTTTTTCTGCATACCGGATATCCTCTTTGCGTTACGACTTCCGTTGGGATTCAAGGCACATTGGTGACTCCTTCGGTTCGTATGGATGTTACAGTCGATGGATACAGAACATTGCTAGGTTGATGTGCGATCACGTGTGTTAATATTACATGTCTCTATCGCTACGTTTTCATTGGTCAAGTCAGGGGTTGCTCCCGCCCCTGAGAACCTGCGCACCAGGATAATACTACCCCCTGAGCGACCGCCCCTGTACAGTCAAAGGTGACCAAGTGTTAGCCAATGGTCAAGTAACTGGCCAATAGCGATTTTGGTCATAGAATGAATTATCCATAACTTTTGCTTACATATATCACAGCTGCTCCGTAATCTACCAGGTAATCATACCTCAAATTGATGGCTTCTGTACGGTTAAGTGTTGACCAGCTACCCAGTCCCCAATGATGTACGACACGTCGCCGGATCTTCCAAGGGTCAATCTGCCACTAGATAAATGCCCCAAGAGTATATTCGAAGAAAAGAAAAAATTGCTTTTATTATTATACAGCCTTTATTATTTTATTTTAATACAGAAAATTATCACTTTCATTTTCGCTCTTATTATATACATAAAAAATGTTAATTGAATGATGATCAAGAAAATTTTAAATGATAAATATTGGAAGAGTAATGAAAAATTTTTTTTGCAATTTCTTTTTACTACAAATATTTTTAAACTGTACGTGACTATTGACTATCGCAGTATAAGCCATGAACGAATTTTACAGCTGCACTTCGGATGAGTATATGCATCTTACGTGTACCGGTACACGCGTATGCGTGTTCTAATGTCTGGGACATGAAGCAGCTGACACCGCCGACACTTTCACGTTAGCTACGAATGTTTAATGCGCCAGTAATTATTACGAGGTAAATTAGCTGCCGATGTGTAATTAGTCAGGTCAGCTCATCAATGTTGCAGCTAGTGTTCTGTATAATTGCGGAGTCTAGAAGGAGGGATTAATAGCTGAAGAACGGTGCACCAACAATGAAGGGAGGTCATCCACGTTCCTCGACCTGCCAGCCATTTTTTTTTTCATTTCCATTTAAACATATTTAACATTATTAAAGTTTGAAGATATATCACGATTCATTTTAGAACTACCAAGAATATACCCTAAAAACAATTCTAGGGTCCCTAGAAGACACCGTAGATTATTCCTCCCGAGCAAAGATCAAATAGTATGGTTTAGTAACGTTCATACGAAATTGTCGGTCTAACACTGTACGTCATGTGGCTATGATCTCACGGCTATGCAATTATACACCGGTATCGAATACCATCCTTCCTGTTCAAACAATTATAGAATGCGTAATCGTCAGGAACCCTTCATCAAACAAAACAAAAAAAAAGATCAAGCGTTCTGGTGAATCGAATATTCTTGGGTTTAAAAATTATTTAAATATACCGAAGGTTCCTTTCATTCCCTTACCCGTCAATCTTGATTAAAATCTATATCCAACTTAAAAAAAGTTATTTACTTTATTCTTTAAAGGTATTGATAGGGTATTTAAAAAAAAAAGATCAATTTTATTTATTTCAAAAGACGATGACTCGGCGAACCCATCCATCTCATTCAGTATGTAACTTTCTTATTGATGGGTGAAAAGTGATTTGAATTTGCCGCGCGAATTAGGAGCAATCACTGCTATGCATACATATGATCGATGCACACGAGGTAAATGGAGCAAATTTAATGGAATTAAACAAAAGATTGTCCCTTGGGTATATTATTGTTATACAGCAATGGCGACCAGTCGCGTCAGCAAGCAGAAGCAGCACTCTGACATTATCGGATGCTCGTTATCATTATGTGGCTGGATTTCTGATATCCATCGACTCTCCATGGCGAGGGTGCTCGCTGATGGGGTCTTGGAGGTACACGGGGTTGTGTGAACGAACACCTGTCGCGAGGCCAGGTAACGTGACATCACGTCACGTGACCCCGTGAGCTCTGACCCTCCCGAACCCCTTCGGCACCCCATGCCTGATCCTCCAGCACCTAACAGCTAACGGTAATCACTTTAATCGCTGTCCTGGAAACTAGGATCACGCACTGTCCTGATCTATAGCTATACATAAGTCTCTAGTATATCTATATAAAAATACCATACATAGCCATACATATTTAAGTACATATACGATAGGGTATTGAATGTCCAAGAATAACAGTCATGTCCTGCCACGCGTTTAACCAGAGTACGTTGTAGTAATTGTTCTTAGTATTGAAATGTGAAATAAAATAAACTTAAAAAATTCGAAATTTACCCCTATGGTAAAGAAGGTCTCTTCTCTTCCCGGAAGCTTCTTGCTGACACTCCTACCCCCTGTAATGTCAGAGTTGGCGAGTGCACTTCCGGGAAAGTCAGTTACCTGATCAAGATGGTCATTTTTTTTTATTTTTAACGTAGCTGTGTACAGTGGATGATTCTTTTTTTTAAATAATTTTATCATCAATTTTGAAAAACGTCTTACCGTGGGTCGTGAACGAAATTAAACTCGTGGGAATTTTTTAACTTTTCGTGTGGAGATATCCAAGGCAGTCAGGGACTCCTGTACTTATTGTTAGGTGGTTACGGCGCGATATCGCAGGACAAAAGTTTATTCGTACACCTCGGAACGACAGCAGGGTGCGGAGGTCGCGTGCCTGCCAACCCCCGGAGAGCACACCCACGCCAAGCACAGGGATTCATTCCAACCCTTGGAAGTCACGAATCGTGACGTTCGTTGTTTCACAACTTGGGCAAAGTTATCTCATCAAGTCGTCACGAGGACGCTGTTTGGGTACGATTAAACTTTTTCTCCTTGGAAAAAGTCATAATTTCGAATTATTATAAATAAATGAAAATTTGGACATTAGTCGGGCTATTTATCCAAATTAAGTATTGACTCGAGATATGATATATAAAATTTAAAACTGATCATAGAAAAATTAACCATTTTATTTTTTTGGAAAAAAAAATGTCTTCCAATAATAACAATTATGATTTTAATATTACGTTCCGGCTAATTTTCCCACTAATTTCATCCACTACTCACTGAATACCTACGCAAGGATGGGATTACAGTCGAAAGATAGCAAATAGGGTGCGAGTAAGCAGCACGGATACTTAATAATTTAGGATATTTGTCCAGGGCAACATGCCTGACTACCACCTTTAGTTTCCCACACTACCAGCAAATTGTGGTTTATCGGTAGTAATTCTTATATGTTCTTCTGTGCCTATAAGAAACGCCACCCTTATTATCTATTATTTTTCAAACAAATTCATATGACTGCATTCAATTTCGATTAAGGACACCATTTTTCTTAGTCACTTTTTTCTCACCAGGTGTCAGTGCGACACTTGGAATGTATTTCGAAAATGAATGAGTAATAGAAAATTATAAATTAAGACGGAAAAAGACAATATGGTTACTGTCTTATGTCCACATGATTTCAAATTAGATAACAATGTCTAATGTCATTAATATTTCAAATACTGGCTTTGGCGCTTTATTTCGTACGCACCTCTAATACACTGTATTATCAATGGCGCGGTCAGCTTCTAGTATCATTTATATTGCAAATCGATATTGACTACGTTCTACGACATTTAAACCGTACAGTTTCTTCTTTGACTAGTGTCGTTGCTTGTGTCACTATTTAAATCAAATTGTCTTTGTATGTTTAACTTGTAATACTCACGTACATCGTACAGTTATGGTGCACCGGAAATAATCTTGTTTTTCTGTTATTAATTCTCTTTGTGAATCTTCAAAGGGAGGAAAAATGTAATTTGACTTGAAAATGACTTCAAACGAGTCCGTCCATCGCCATTTCTATAACCTTGTTTCGTATCTTTTTTTTCTTATTATTTATACCGATGAGGTAACAGAGCATGCAGAATCCAAGAAAACGCTGCGCGTCTGAGGATCAAGAAATTAATTCGGTTATAGATCGGATCTTGTGGAATGATAGTAAAGATGCAAGAAGATGTTCGAAAATTTGTAATGTTGAAAAAAAGTGTTGTGACAGTTATGAAAATGTCGTATGTTGTCTGATTGGATTGAATTTTTTTAAGCTTTATTGATTACTTTATTTTGGGTATTATATCATTAGGAATCGAATCGAGTCAATTGCGCTGTTGAGTCATCAGCTAGATTTTCTTTAAAAGTTATGGAGGCTTTACGTAATCTGCAGAGAAATGATCAGACTGAATGTAAAAATTCATATTGTGTTAATGATATTGTTAATTACATTGAGAATAATTATCGTCATGATGGTGATTTATATGCTCAAGTGTTAACAGTGTTACCACAAATTTGTGCTCAAGGGTTGGTGTTCATTAAAATACAGTGATAACCAAAAGTATTGAGACAATGTATATGTGGTTTTTTAATTTTTTAATTTTTAGATTTATAGTTAAAACTGGAAGCGACGAGTATCATCACGTGGGACCATTTGCCTGTATGATAAATCAAAATTTAAAAAGAGAATTAGGAAACTGTCCTGACGATTGTACTAGGAAATCGAATGACAGCTGTGATGTCGAGAGTTTTGAAGATTTAGGCCAAATTTCGAATATAAGAAAGAAAACCTGTGACCCTTGGAAAAAATCCAAAAAATCGGCATGTCCCTCGCGAAGCTCTCCTATTAAAAAAACAAACAACCCTTATATGCATTGTCCGCAGAATCGGCCTGACAGACTTTCAAGAAGAAGCAGACGTAACAATATTTCGCGCGAAAAGTCAAAAAAATGTCGAAATATCTTCAGCGATGAAAATCACAGTGAAATTGAATTAAGCTCAAATGACGGTTCAGAAAAAGATGGCAGCTCGAATGAAAATTTATTTCAGGCATTAGAATCGAAAAAATCAGACATACCTGTAGGAATAATAAATACGGAAGACAAAGAACTAAAAAGATGGTTGCGCCGTTGCAGAGAGTCGGAACAGCAAGGAACAATCTAGACAAATTATCGATTCATCAATTATGGTCGGAGTAAAGGCTTTTGTTATACAATTTCTTTTTATGTATGATACACATATTGTAATTTTGATTAAATATTCTAGACGGACTGCACCAGAGTTTTTATCCCTTCTAGACAAATTATTATAGAGCCACTGCACGGTACTATTGGATTAATAGCACGCAGTAGACAAACATGATATCGTTTACTTGTCTCTGATAAAAATCAGTCGTTAGACGACCTTCGTTTACATATATTAAGTAAATATATCATCAGGTTGATTCGCGTTTAATAATCATCCTGTAATACAGTGCTATTGTCCATTTATTTATGCCCTTTTATGATCAATATCTTCTATTTTACTCTTTTTACAATTCTAACCCTCTAGCAAGGTTAAATACTGGATATAGGTAATTTAGATAATTTGAAATATATGATTAACATATTTTTACATTTTTTCAGTCTTTTACGTATTGTATCCTCTTGTGTTTACTTATATTATAATAGGGAAATTTTTATGTTTGATTCCTGTAGATCTTTCTTATAGGCATCAATGATTTTGTATGTGAACGTTTATCGGGACGATGTTGTGTTGATCGATACTGTCTTCGTACGTGAATTCTCTTGAAATTACTATGGGCATTGTTTCTTTGCTTCTGTTTTGCATTATTGTAAGCAATTCTTGCTAAATATTCATAAACAAGATCCGAAACTGTAGCTGTGTGATGACGTGAATAGTGAAAACGTTTTCCAGGACTTTTTTGCCTTTTGCAACTTGACAGATTTTCAATGAACATCGCGTGATCATCATTTAACGTGTAATAATTTATCTTCTGCGCTTGCATCGTTCATAAATCTAGAATTGTGTTATACGTTTTGAAAGATGTACGTAGATAGATTTATAGGTTACTATTTAATTTTAATATTTCTAACCTTTTAGTAAATAAGTCATATGAGGAATTATCGAAAAGTCTTGAACGATCGTTTTTCTGCTATGTCAATTGGCCGTCGCTGTCGTCGTTTCATAATGCGAATGTCGTTTTGCGCGACATTCAATCAGTGAAGGGTTGTCTTTGAAGGAGGTTAATGATTGCAAATTTTTTACGTAATAGAATTGGTTTTTATGAGTTCTTTCATCATCCTCTACATGTTCTTGATCATCCTCCACCCTTTGCTTCTGTATTTTTAATGCTTCCTTCTGACTTCCCCTCGTAACTCTTGTGATGAGAATAGGGTTGATTAATTTTTGAGACATTAAAATCAGCCTACATTGGTTAAAAATATGAGAATCAATGATGTTTTAAAGAATTCTAATATGACCATTCAATATTACCCTGTTACTATATTTAGTACCATCTGTTAAAGACATTTTGTACTTTTTTTTATCGTATGCTACTATGGTAAGAGAATGATTCGTTATTATGTACCATTGGAAAAAACACCCTTTAGTTCAGACACGAACCACTTGTATGATCATACATGTAACGATCATGTATTTTATTCGTTATCTTTCATTCTTGGTATAAATTTTTAGATATATGTATTAAATTTATTCCAATAGAGGGTGCGTGGTAAAAGTTTTCGATATGCGGGGGTTGCAGTTACCACAGTTTACATCATGGCGACTTCACGACTATCAAAACAAATCAATTAAGTATATAATGTCAAATAAGGTAAGCTTTCCTACAATTTTTAATGATTCTTAGAGCACTGGAGAAATCCTCATAATTTATTGAACCCGTGCAATATAATTTATGGCTATGGCATTTTATTATATTTAATGCCAATTAAAGCTATACACGTAATATGTAATAATCGGTCAAGGATTTTATTTTTATACGGTCGCCGCACACTTATTAATGTTCATTCTTGAATATATTAAATATTTTACTATGCGTAATAAACGGTTTATGATATTACTTATTATTATTGGAAATGTTATTCGAAATAAGAAAATCTTGTTTAACATTTCTTGTGTGGTAAGATAATGAATTTCCTAGGGTGCAATTAAAAAGACTCTTGAGTCCAAAGATGGATCAAGATCACGTACACAAAGCAAGATGAAAGTACGTACATCGACTGATATTAGTTCTGAGTTTCAAGTTAAGTCAGACGTTAATGAAAAGAAGGTTCAACAATCTGTTAATCGAAGAGGAGCTGGGGATGTAAAATCAAAACTTTCGCAAAATGTTTCCAACAAACTCCTATCCAGCAGGAGCAGATCTAAAGACAGTGTACCGCAGAAACAAACCACACGACAAAATGTTTTATCCTCAACAACAAAAACTAGTATTAGCTCTCCTCGAATACAGTCTCAGCTGACCAATAGAAACACAACTTCAAAAGTTAAGTCTGAAGTATCATTAAAGACTAATAGCAGCAAACCTATTGAAAAGAATAAGTCCAGAGAGAAAAGTAATACTGGCTATATGGAGAAACGAGGTTTGAGTACAGTATACATGCCTAAATCAAGTGCCAGTAAATTAGTATCGAAGATTACTGGACAGGTGGTTACTCCTAAAAGTATAGAATCCTCAAGACATAGAGAGAATGTGGCTAATCAGGAGAAAATAACAAAATCTAGACCAAGACAACCATCTAAAGAACGACGAAAATCCAGAACTCTAAGTCCAAGTGAAGTTAAAGTGTTACATACAGTTGTGAATGTTACAAGTGGATTAAAAGATACAGTTTCTCAGCAACATTCATCAAACAACTTTAAAAACATACCTAATGATGCACAGGATGAATATGATTATGAGGATGATTTTGAGGTAGTTATCTTGAAACCAAAAAGATCAAATATATGTTATTTCAAGATTTGTTAATACTTGTAGGATTATGAGTCAGATTTTCAAGAATGTACTGACAGCGAAGAATCTCAAATCAGTGAAGAATCTGAAGACAGTACCAGTAGTGTTACGATAGAACCAGTTGAGCTGCGAACAGAAACACAAGTACAAGTACTTTCCATTTTTGTATAAATTCATTTGAATTGAACATGAATAACTAAATAAATAAATTACTAAAATCTAAAAAATAAAAAAATCTTTGTAACAGCGAAAAACGATACCTAGTGCTGAAAATCGCAAAATAGAAGAGGAGCATATGTTAGATTCGGGGCACTACGAATTGGCGGAAGCTCGAAAAAGAGCGGCTCGTATAGAATCAATGTCTGTGAACCAACCAAAAACACCGCCTTTACCGGAAGTGCGACAACCAGTTGCCAGAGGGTATAGGTTCGCCATAGCTAGAATAAAATATCAAGACAAATAAAGCACCTGCACAATTAAGATTTAAGTTCATTTTTCGTACACCCTGAAGCCTCCAATTTACGCACCCTGACGCTTTTCTTTAACTGCGCTTCTCTTACGGGCATGCATGCAAACTGTCTTTTCGCTATTTATTATCATATTAGTATTAAAGAGAATTCTCCTAATACAGGGAAGAAAAGAATTCAGAAACTAAATCACTGCCCTTGTCGACTGACGAAGGTTTCGAAGATGGCCGTTCTGGCGATTTTACAAAATCCCCACCGATTTCGCAAATGTGTTATATCGATTTTAAAAAATGCAAAGATGATAAAATTGAAAAGGTACATGCTTTTCGTTGTTATCCAATGACACACAATTGCCGTAGTATCATAAAGCATCTTTTTCTTACCTCTTGATCCTAACAAAAATTAGGAGAGATCCAAAATTCTAAGTCGCGGTCGTGAATTACTGGGAATGATTAAACTGGATACTATCGAATGGTCCCTCCTGGAATCATCACCAGTCACGTATGAAGAATTTATCTGTAATTACGGAAAACTAAATACTCAACAGGTATTCAAAGACAGCAATTAAAATTTATTGTCTCCCACAATAATATAATATTTATTAGATGTCTGTCCAAACTAACGAAGATAATCTTAATATGGAGACACAAACGGATGATATCATATGCAGTAATAAGTGGACGCAATTTCCAGTATGTTGCAAAAGGAATCTAAATACTAGCGAAGATATTAAGTTATTCAAAATGGTCAGTAACGTCACTGATTAATATGTAGGACAATCTAAGTACGAATAAACTGAATTTAATTTTCAGGAGCAAATCGGTGTCGGAAGTGACGATTCAAATTTTGAAAGTCCATCACCACTTCCTAATTTCGATATATTACAGTTAAACGACTTTTTAAGCAAAGCTGGTAGAGTGATGTTGTCATTATTAGAAGAACGGAAATTCGGTGGCAGCGTACTGCAAAATGACAAACACGAATTACCGTTCAGTAATGGTTTAATTAAACTTTCTATTGACTCCGTTACTTTTCTATCTGGTAGACCAGTTACTATTATTCACTATTCTGAGGCACTGAGTAAAGTTTTACTTACTATTCATTCACCAGTTGATGAGGTACAGGGAAATGTACATTTACACAAATATAGTTACAAACTAAAATTTTCACTATAATGCCATATCATCAGATGAAGTAAAATTATTTTTCTTACACAGGGTATTGAAACTTCCATTAAACAAAATTATATCACTGATTCCTGTATAGGATGTATATGGAATATATCAGAACCATCGAAACCAACAAAGTTATTTTACTCACCTTCTCCAATAAGTGCTTGTTGCTTTCATTCGATATATTACAATGTTATATTTGCTGGTCTTCGGGAAGGGTAAATAAATAACAGTAAATTTATTTATATGCAACTGACAGCGAGGAATGAATCTTTCTTTTTATGCAGTTCAATAAGTTTATGGGATTTGAGAGAGGATGAGATGTGGCATCAGAGAATCACTGATAAAGCTAATGAAACAGATTGGATTATAAGATCGGCTACTTATACTACTGCAGGAAATATAGAAAATGGACATACATCAGAAATTGTAGCGATAAGAATCTTATCAAAGATTCAGAGTGAATCAAGTGGATCGTTGCTCAATCAATTTATACCAATACAGGTATAACTCAGTGGGGCTTGTAGAAAACATGGAAACATTTTTGTATTGTTACTGTAGGCTGTAAGTTATAGGCAATGAAAAATATTAAATTTTAATAGTAATTGATAATAGATATGCAGTCTGGATGAAGATGGATGCTTGATAATATGGAGCGTCTTAAAAAATATAGGAGTGTCTAATGATGATTTAGGATTATCCCAATGGGGTAATGTAAAACTCGTTAAAAGTCAAGAGATTCTTGTGGGCTCCAGGAAAAGTAAAATGTAATTAAATCTAATGGACTTTATAATCCTAGTTCCTTAATGAGTATATTTTTTGCAGAGATCAAGATCTTCAGGGATTTGTGGACATGCATGTTGATAGTATTGATACTAATAACATTTACTTGGCTACTAACTCCAGTAACGTACTGCATGCTACATGCCTTGGGCGTAAAGTCAGTCCATCAATTTATAAAGAAAATGATATGGGTAGGTTTTTTTTAAATGTGTGTAATTGAATAATTGTAATATAAGATTATTTTTTGCAGATGTCTCTGGTGCTACAACATGCATAGAGACGTGTCCATTTAAAGAGTCTTTCTTCCTTGTAAGTATTTTTTCTTTTATTATGAAGAGAAGTATAAAAACTAATTTATCGTGTAAATTATTTTATTGAAAGGTTGGCTGCAATGATGGTACTGTGAGGCTACATTCTTTGAATGTGGAACGACCCCTGTTACAGTTGAAAGACGCACATTGCAAAAGTGCTATTAAGAATATTCAGTGGTCCAAATCAAAACCGTTCACTATATACGTTCTAGATTATGACTCAAAGTAAGCTTGTTCGATTTTGTTTGTTTTGATTAATTATTAATATTTTGGTATTCCATTCAGAATTGGTATCTGGGATTTGGGAAACAGTGACTTATTCCCAATGTATGAGATATCTACAAATGATTGGGGACGTATATGCAGTATGCAATTATCTCCTTGCAAAAATGATCATGATATGATTAATCAATATTTGGTAAATAGAATACAATAATTTTGTGATTAATATTAAACATATTTTGTTCAATAGCATTATAATTGGAAAAATCTTTGGTCTACAGGCTTTCGGTACTGATACTGGAACAGTGGAGATACACATGTTGAAGAAAGATTTTCATTATTCAAAACAGGAAGAGACTCAAAGAGATTTAAATACATTTTTGCGTTATGTCGAGATCTTATAATTTAATTCGTAATAAATATTATAAGTGCTTAATAAGATGCTTCAGTGAAAAGCAATGAAATAAGAAGATAAACAAGATCAAAAAACAATTTTCTAAATTACCATTTGGACATATCGTTAAGATTGTTATATCCTGATAAAGGATATTTTTTATTAGTCCCATATTGTTGTATTCGGACGATTTCATATTCGAATAATTCGCAAGACTGCAATAACGATTAATATAATTTTCTCTTCAAGAATCTTTGAGGAAATGAATAGTTGATGCGTTAATTAATAATTGCTATTTTACACGTTGTACTGTAGTTTTATAGACATATAGAAAACAGGTTTTCAAACAGTTTTCCGTCCAAAGGATAATCACAAACGGCACAAAAAATTGTATCCTGAGTGGTGTGGGTCCAAACGTTAATTTTATCCAATATTTGAAAATCGATCAATAACAAGAGTTTACAAAGATACTTTATCAAAGTCAATATGATGAACATCCTTTAAATATTGTTAACATCAAATATAATACGATTCCATTCATTTAAATACACCGTTAGACTTTAGATACTAATATAGATAAAATAAAGATCAGTTGAAATAAAATTATGCTTATGATAAAAGAAATAATACGAGTTTTTAGTTTCTTACAAAAGTTCATTATTATTTTTATTTTTTTTTTGATACAGTCATAAAATATCTTATAAGTATATATTACACAACAATCACAATCTCAATGATTTTCATGCTGAAATATCACAGTAATTATACAAAAAAAAAATGATTAACTAGAACATTAAATGACTTAGAGTAAATGTTATTAATAAAAGTATTATCGTTTTGGCATTGCAATATTGAGTATTTAAATAACTGGTACCACTGCATTGTGCCTGCAAAAGATTTTGCACGATATCCCCGTAACTTTTTTCATTTTCAATGTGACTAACGTCACGCTGCAAATGTTGCGTTTCTTCCTGTAAAAAGAAATTCCAAATTTCAGTCTCAATGTGTGATTATTGTACATGGATAAATACGATTCTATCAAAAGCCAAAGAGGAGGCTGATATCGTAGAGGAAAAACGAAGAAATACACCCGCCAAAAAGAATCCAGTAATAATAGTGCACGGTGGAGCAGGACGAATACCAAATAAGGAATTATCTTATATGCTGAAGGAGGTTAAAAAAGCTGCATTGAAGTCGTACAGACAACTTTTGGAATGCTGCTCATCCTTAGATGCTGTAGAGACAGCAATCTGTCATATGGAAAATCGACCATATTTTAATTGCGCTAGAGGAGGATCTTTGGATATAAATGGCAATATAGTAATGGATGCCGGATTGATGGATAACAATTGGAATGCTGGTTGTATTGGTTCAGTTCGTGATATCGAACATCCAATAAGCCTTGCAAAAAAAGTTCTACAGGAAACGGATAATGTCTTGATCGTTGATAATGGCGCTCAGAAACTTGCAATTGATATGGGATTTTCTATTTTGGAACCAGGATCGCTTACTAGGAACATAACCTGTGGTTCCTCGACACAATTAAATGAGGATAGCGAGGAAGCAATGAGTAATTCCACAATCAATGATCAAGATAAACTGGAGGAAAATATTGAAGATACTTCAAATAATTTTGAGAATCACGTATTGGGGGTCAACGACAAACCGGAAGTTACAACTGCAAAAAAATTACCACAGTGTGTAGCCAGGTTTTTGATGAAACAGGAAGCTAAACAAAGAGCATTGGAGAAATCTAAATTAGAAGCAGATGCTCAACGATTACTTAATGCACCCACAGTTTTGCAAGTAGATAGTTCATTATCTTATAAATATTTTTAATGCAATTGATAATTGTTATAAATTAAAGGTGGGTGGAGTCGGAGCAGTTGCGCTGGATCGAAATGGAATTTTGGTGAGTGGTACGTCGACTGCTGGACATACAGGAAAAATCTCTGGTTATCTAAGTCCAAGTGGAACTGTGCTTGGTTGTGGAATTTTTGCCGAAGGGAATGCTTGCGCTTCCGTTTCCGGTAACGAAAAATCAATTTATCTGTATGGACCCGCAAGAAAGATCGTAGAGAGGATTAATACAGATATCAATGAAGTTTGTGGAGCTGCAACAGAATTAGCAGTTGAGACAGAATTGAATCTTTTTGAAAAAGAAATGTTTGAATCGGATATAGGTGGCGTTGCGATCGATATAAATGGTACACCTATGGTGTATTCAAAAAGTATGCATTTTCCATTTGCTTTCTGTGATAATGGTATGATTTTTTATGGATATGAAAATGACTCTATGTGCTATGATGTGATTCGTGATTTGGAAGGTAATTTGGATTGTTTATGCGAAGACATAGATTGATAAATAATTACAAATTAATTACTCACCGGAAATATTATGCTACGATTACCATCATATGTACCATACATTGAAAAAGCTCGTATAAAGGTTTGACCAAACATTAGGTCCAATTCCAGTAGAGTGGAATAAATGTCGTCCCTTCTCAAATTTGAAATTTCTTCATTCACCATTACCTACGTATTTTTCGTCATGAGTTATCAATGGCGAATCAATTTTTTATCATAATCATACAATTTAATTACCGAGCCCAAAGTTGTCCATGTCAAGAAACAGAAATTTTCATTGAAATGAGAGCCGTCTTCACAAAGAGACCGGAAAGCCTTTTTGTTGTACTTGGCTGAGTTACTCGTGAGTTTTTGGAACATTTTTGAACTCATAAAAGCGACGTCACCCGCACCGGAAGTGAGACATTCAAAAGTGCTCGCCTCGTCACCAATCCCTGAGTCTGTATTTATGAAGTTTTTTTTTTCTATATCGGTTTCAAACTCATTCGGTAACTATACTAATTTCCATACCTGATTTACACAAAGAATACAAATTGGCTGGCATGGTTTCGTTATCTTTGCTCAAATCAGGAACGCAGCTATCGCTAAAAAAATTGCTCACAGCTTCAGCATCCGAGCACGCCCAATCGTTCAAAGATTTATTTCCCATTATCGAGACGAATGCGTTCCAGCCTTAAAATGAATACAGTTTCAGTACTATAATTTTTAATTAAAAAAAAATTACTTACCGATACTTCTGTATCCTGAGAAACAAGCTTTGCCACCTTTGAGATCCTTAAGTTTTCGAAATTTTGAATCTTCCCGCACAACTGCCAAAATTTTATTCATATCCTCCTGCTTATTAGTAGTGATCCATAAGATGGGTTTGAGTTCCTTTCTATCAAGACAAAAAATTAAGATAACTCACTGGTATTATTTTTTCAATTGTAAATATCTTCTATATATATCTCACTTCCGGCTTTCCAGCTCCTCTTCCGGTTTAGCAACAAAGATGTCAGACTGACCACTTTTAACGGCTTCAAGACAGTCTCTTCTACTAGTTACCTGGTAACAGGATATCGGCTGTTCGATTCCGTAAACGAAAGATATTTGTCTTATCCATCTGCACTTCCGGTCTTCAAGATTCGACGCAACACACCATTGTATTCTTCGCGATGGCTGACAACCAGTACGTTTGTTAGCGCTCATAAATCCTGGAACTGAAAACAAAAATTAATATTTGACTCCTCCAATAGCTGCCTATAATTATATAGTAAACTTATCATTACATCTGGATAAAAAATCTTCAGACGTTTGTAACGTGTCCGTGGGTACAGGCGTGGAACGGTAACTTTCCAAAAGTCGGAGTACCGCATTTTGCCAAGAAGACGCGGGAGCTTGATCTAAAGATCTCATAATATTTGAAACTCGCTCAGCGACTTCACTGGAAAAATATATATTTTATATATAAAATTCTTGATATCATTATATGACGTAATTAATAACTCCAATCACATTCGAGATGCAATCACTGGCCATGGTCTTCGTATCCATACACAAGGATTATTCGAATCCATAGGTTTGACTGTTCCATCGGGACAAAGAAAAGCATAATCACGCTTTTTTATCCCCAGGGACTTAAAATGTTGGAGGACATCTTGTAATCTGACCCAGGCGACGTCACCCATGCTGTCAGTCAAACACAAAACAGCACCCTCACGACCATGATACTTGTCCGCGGCATAGCAACCCGCAGGATTTTCACAAAGTGCACAAAGATTCTTGTACTTTGATTCTAAAAAAAATTTCTTAATAATAAAAAATACAACAATTTCATTTTGAAAAACTAACTCAGTTGAGTATCCAGAACAGAGTCCGGCGTCCAGGCACCAGCTATACAGGCTGCTTCAAAGTAATTGGATAACGTATGCATCCGGTTTTCCACGAGCGTCTTATTAGTATCGCATTCATTGGGAATGATTCGTTTTTCAAAATACTACAAAAAGACACAAAAAAAACTTATATAATTTTTTTTAGTAAACACCCAAATTTCAAGTCTAAATTAAATTTGTCAACCGTGGCGAATATTTGCGTCCAGTCATCCGAAGTTTCGTATCCTGGATGACAAAATCGTTTCCCTCGTAGATCGAAAAGACTTCCGACATTCTTATTCACCAGAGCGACAATCTCGTAACGTTGATTCTCTAAAGAATTTCAAAATTTAAAAAAAAACACATTTCCTTTAAAATTATAATTTGTAATCATTAATCGATTACCTGTTTTAAACAGTCTGAGTTCATTCGTGACTAGAATGTTGTATTCGCTATAACCACTAGCCGCAACCAAATCTTCTGGTTCCAAAACCGTGAAATCGCTACTAGCAGTTGTTAACTGTCTCAAACATTCGGATCTAAAAAAATTTTTTTGTTCAAACTCCAAAATGACTAGAATCTCAGTATCCACTATTGTAATTCATATACTTGCCTATCATTTGCTATAACACAATCTACCTGACTTCCAGGGGTAACAAGTTTCGGACATGTCCTATGAATCCTCTTTGCTGTCCGACTATCGGCAACCACACACAACTTGACTGGAAGATATTTAAAAAAAAAAGGAATAAAATATTTTTTCTTATACACCAAGTATAATTAGTTACTGGCGTTCCTACTATAATAACAATAATCAGACCGGAACTGCCAGTATAATTGCAAATTTTTTAACCGTATATAATAACCATCCGTTAATTCCTTCAGGAAAGTTAATTAATTTTTTTATTCCAGGAAGTTCCAATTTGCAATAATTTATTATTTTAACGTGCAGATTTGCAAATCTAACTTACAATAGTCTATAACATGTATATACTATACTACCAGTGCCATATTTACTATTACTATATATGTCAGTGGTCGATATGCGTGACTACGATTAAACATCTATAGGATCGTCAATGAAATTTAATCAGAAGTATCAAACTGTTTACAGTGAAGTTACCAAAATGAATTAGTTTGTCCAACATTCCAATTCGCATAATCAGAGCGACCGATGGGAATTCGTATCTCCTATCGGTAGATTAGTTATCATGTTTTGCCATGTGACATAGCATGTGGTGTTCTGGAAGTGCAAAAAAGCGCATCTCTCTGTCACAGAGACAAGAATAATAAAAGTACAGTTTCAATCAAATATATTATTCTGCAGAAACGATCCAACTCTATCAAATGTATATATATATATACGACCTTCGAACTTCCGTTAACTTGGATGTCGACAGTAACTAAGACCGATAAACGTGATGAATTGCGAACTAAATTTCATGGCAATAAAGTACTATAATGTCACTTGGCCTCTACAGATAATTAAACTAACATACTTCAAGATAAAATATCATAAATCGTTTCTCTCCATATGAACTTCAAACGAAAAAAATCACGCGTTCAGAGACAATCTTTTTTTTATACAATTGGCAACAACACCGTAAAATCTACTCACGTTTCGCAGTGTGAATGCTCTCCTGTGCTGACACCGAGAACAGTAGCGAAGCCGACACGACAATAAACCAAGTGAACATTTCCTTCATGTTTCACTGTTCAACAATTCACATAGATTTCACATGAGTAGTTGATTATATTTCCTGGAGTTGATCTCCAGGTGTCTTAAAACTTTCAGAGTTTCACAGAAGCGGGACAAAGGCCTCGGCAAACTGACATTCACTGGCAAGACAGTATACAGAATACAGTATGCTCGTTGGGTTAGGTTGAATAAAAAAATAAATGTAAAGAATATGGATGTAAAATAAGAAATTTTATTCAAAAATAACCGTCACGCCACGTGATCGCAACTTTGCGTTTCTTTTTCCTTCTCCTACGATCGTATCCTACTTAATTCCTTGTTCCTTCCTTTCTCTCTTACTACCTCTAGAACGAGTACCGAACGGGAGTAAAGCGTCTACTGGACTACCAGTCACTCGAGCGAATACTGACATTCTCGTAGTCTCTAGCCGAAAGTCCAAGGGAACTGGATTTACTCTGGTGGGAGTCCAGCTTGTACGTAATAGGAATATGCGTGTAGTAAGTGCGTATATCTATATGCACTTGTATTGTGTGTGTAGATTTTACACGCATATACTTACGAGAAAGCTTGTGACTTTCCGGCATGGGAGATGTTGGACAGTCAATCCTACGATTATACCATTGATGAAACGGGACGAGGATAATCTGTGGTAACGTTAGGTACTGAGGAAAAAAAATAAGAATATTTAAGATTCATATATACAGTGTGTCCGAAAATTATCGGATTTACTCAGTACGGTGGTATTCCTGAGGCATGGAAGACGACAAGAATATCCTATTTTGGGATACGATGTATATGCGTGTATGTATATTTATTTCTAAAAATAAAGATACTCTGTATATATAAAAACAGTATTGTCTCATAACGTTCAATTCGTGTTGGTAAATTACAGTATCTTCATAGTATGCTATATTATTGGATTCATTTAATACAGCTTCCGATGCTCCATTTAATTTACTGTATACAGAGTGTCATGTATAGTACAGTTATATGTATGGAGAGAGAGAGTGAGGGGTGACACGTATTGCTAAGAGGCTCGTAATGTTTTTTCAATAGTTTATATATGTATACTGTTAAGTGCATTGATTATGGAAGTTTATACAATGTACTTTGGTACAATTTCATTCACTAAACCTTCTCGCGAGATAGTGAAACAAATCTGATGCGTTTCTTCGAGATTGTAATCGGTATGGGTATACTCTGGGATTTAAAGCTGTGAGTAGAATTTATATTATAGCTTACTGTTAATAGAGATGGTATAGATACGTATAATAATAGAAATACAAAAGACGAAGATAAAGAGATATACAAGGCCACGCCTTGATTCGTGATTTAATATCGCCTGGGATTCAAAATACTTAAGCTTGCAGAACTTCGGATATACTCGGGGATTCTCGGATAGGTTCGATACGTGTTTTGGATTTATATCATGTCGTACGCACGAGGATATGTTGCCAGTGCCCGCCAGTCGCTTGACAATTGGCGTTAGAGAAGCATTGCGTGGCGACTCTATTCTTTTTTTGTTATTTCATGCACTTTTACTATCTACACTTTCTTGCGATAATTATTGATCGGAATTCTCTGTGCAGACGATAGAATTGCTTTATTTTCAATCTTATCTGGTGAGTGGACGGAATGTATTTTTCTTTATTTTCCGTGGACTCGTTTGTTGGGGTTATTTTCATGTACAGAGACGACGTCTGGCATCGCTTTCCCAAGCGACTAACCTTGTGATGCATTCGGATATGCATTTCGTTCCTTTTTTTTTTGGTTAACCACTAAAGATACTGTTGAGTTCGTAGTGATAAGTATTACCCTAGGATAGGTCGGTAAGTTACCATATGAAGTAATCCTTGTCTAGATGGACGCAAATTTGGTATGTAAGAATGCATTTCCTAAGAAAAGCTATGAATATTGGAAATTTTCCATCACGTGTCTCTTAACTCCTAATATGGAATCTTATCTTGTGGATTGTTTAATCTTCTTTAAGAGAATTTGTTTCGTACTTACTGATAAACAGTGTTTTAATTGTAGTTATAAATGGTTTATTATATCTGTGGTATTCTTCATTTATGACTCGATGATGATTCGTGTGTAAAGCTTGCAGTCTATTTAAATTAAATTTTTCGTTTTGTAGATAAGATAGGTGGTTAGTTAGATTAAAATTTTGAACCAATGTGAATAGAACTCTGGCGTTCAAATGCAACGTTGACAGTGAACGATATTGTTGTGTCTCGTGTGCTTATCGTTATACTAAAAAGACACGTCTGTGTAAAGTTCATGCATTAACACCTGATAATGTAAATCACAAAATCAGTAAAAACAAATCGATAAAATAGTTTAGAAAAAATCAAATCGATATATAATTATTACTTACTTTCATGGTGTTTCAGCCAATTACGTCATAGAGACTTCCGAAGATTATCGTTCGATCGATAATTCTAAATTCTGATCAATGATTAGCTGATATCGAGATCAATAAAAAATGGGAAAGATTCAAATAAATTCGAAACAGCTGCCGATCAAGGCTCATTATTTTTTCTTTATGGCTGGTAAGTATTCGCGTTGATTTTCGTATATTTGCCGAGGATTCATATTCTCCGTTTAATTTTCTACATTTTTAGCCATGGGACCCATATTACCGTTTTTACCGGTTTACGGCAAACAGCTTGGAATTTCACCACTGGTCATGGGCAGCATTACTGCTATTTTACCCATTTTATTTCTCATAGCAAAACCAGCTTTTGGTTTTTTGGTTGATCATTTTCGGGCTTATCGAAAATGCATATTTATTTGTCTCCTGGCAGCAACGAGCGGCTGTTACGTATTACTGTATTTTTTGCCATCACTTTCGGGAACAATGTTACCGGAAAATGGCTTCAAGAACGTTTCCTGTTCTTCACTTAAAATGTGTGCAGTCAATCAGAATAATTCAGTAGTACCCTTTACTGCCACATGTGACATTGGTCTTAATGTGACATGCTATTGGAATTGCAGTGGCAACAATTTTACCACTAATATGTCTGTTTACAATCGCTACGAGGAAGAACTTTCTGCGAACTCATCTTGTATTATTGACGCTGATGCGACTTGTCAATCTAATAACAATTGCGACGTGACCTGTGAAAATATTCAAACCAATTGCCTCTACACTTCCATCACATTTTGGGGCTTTGTAATCCTAATGTCTCTTGGCAATATAGGATTCAACGTTTCTAATTGCATAAGTGACGCAATCTGCTTCGATGTGCTGGGTAATAATAATTAAAATAAATTTAAGCCATTTCCCTATGTTGAAGTCCTATACAGTTTAAAAAATTTTTTAGGACATGGTGGTCAGATGGGATATGGTCGACAACGTGTATGGGGCACTATAGGATTTGGAATTACAGCTTTGTTAGCTGGTTATGCTGTGGATTGGTGGTCCCAAGGTCAAGCAACAAAAGTCTACACTCCTGCATTTATCCTCGTTATGGGATTTTCCTGTATCGATTTGATGTGCTGCACCAAACTTGAGGTGATCGCTTGCAATTTATGATAAGTTACAGGAATAACAAAATGAAGTAACTTAACAAGTTTCTATCTTACACTAGATATTTTTAGTTACCCACCATGTCGGGATCGGAAAATATTCTGAAAGACGTTTGCAAATTACTTAAGACGAAAGCAATAGTGATATTCTTGTGTTTCGCTACTCTAGCTGGTATATTCGACAGTTTTATAATTTATTTTTTATTTTGGTGAGTATGAAACACGAATATTATATATTTAAATGCAATAGTTCAAAATCTGGCAGTCACGAGTAATGACATATCTATTAATTGTGACTGACCTATTTATGGTGGATAATCCTGTACAGTTGTTTCATAATAAACGGTAATATTTTCTAATTAGGTATCTAGAAGATTTAGCGATGACCACGGGTTACATGGATCAGATTAAACTGATAGAAGGATTAATCGTGGCTGCTGAGACCTTAGGCGGAGAAGTTATATTCTTTTCTCTCTCGGGTACGCAATTTTGATTAATTGAATTATAATTTAATTTATTGGTACGATTGTTTTATTCACTAAAGATTTTTTTTCTCATTAGGAAAGATAATTAAGAAATTTGGTTATGGGTACAGCTTTGTGTTCTGCTTTATCTGTTACTCAATACGATTAGGCCTTATTTCATTCGCTCCAACTCCTTGGTGGGTCTTGCCTATTGAATTCTTCATGCAGGGGCCTTCATATGCATTGTGTTATACAACAATCGTAGCTTACGCTAGTGCCATTTCACCCCCCGGAACATCGGCCACGGTTCAGGGTATCGTGGCGGGAATGGATGACGGGTTTGGTAAATATTATAATTATAAAATTTGGATTATCTTTCTTTGATGCGATGTTTTCAATATTTCTGATTTACAGGCTTTGCCATCGGCAGTCTAATTGGTGGAATTTTGTACAACAAACTGGGTGGCTCGACGACTTTAAGAATGTTTTCCAAACTTGCCGCCCTTACTGCTTTTCTTTATTTCGTATTGCACCTGCTATATTTGCAGTACACAATGCCGGCACGAAGTATGTTCTATGGACATTTTTTACAATTGTTTACAATTAATGTTATCAATTGCATTTATGTTGATGATTCGTTGTTGCTTTTATGTTCAATGCTAAAATGCTCAATTCTTTTCTTTCAGTTACGAAACATGATGTTGAATGGAAAAGTGTGAATGAAGCGGCGGCCGAATGTGAAAGGCGTAAACAACCAATATCAGTTTTAATTAGTTAGGAAACGAAAAATGATCAATTCTACGAATACGTAATATTATACGTTTATCTTTTGATATAATTTTTATATTTGTTATTTGATATATGGACTGCGATCGCATAATATGTATTCACATAAATAAGACTATGAATTTACATACTTCGTTAGAAAAATAAAATTTGTCATTTTAATAAATATGTGGATCTGTGCTTTACAATAATCATAGTAAACGTATACCGGCAAAAACTGTGAATTAAAATCAATTTTACTATATTATATATCATATCTATAACATCGTTATAAGAGTCTGCGCATTGGTAGCGCATGGTAGCGCAGCGCTGGGTGACCGCAACTAGCGAGGTGTGTTTTAACCAAAAAATGGTTCATTGTATCCGATATTAAAAAGCGTAGGAAGTTTCAATAATTATCTGAGGTACTTGGTATTTAAAAAAGTAAGTAAATCTTTTGAATTGTTTTCCAAAATCAAACATACGTTACGTACAGTTATTAATAGCAGTAAAAGGAATTTGAAACCATATAGGTTATGTTGCCGAAGAGAGATTTTATGTTTGTAATAAAGATTATCTGTAACTCAATCACATAATATCTGATCTTGTTCTCGCAGAATGTCCTGGATTGCAAATTCAATCAGAACGGCCATACGCGTCTGGACACCTCAGTTGACATCAGTTCGATTTCGTTATCATGCAGACAAAGTAGCCAAAGGTCCTAGACCCAGGCGATATGGATACACGGAAAAAGCAGAAATACGTGGACTCTTACCACACACAAATTCTGGAAAAAGAATACCCATGCCTATGTATAAACCAAAGAATGTTTGGCACGAGAAAAGAGCCCTATTTGGACAGAATGATTACATTGATATCCTAGGTAATGAGAATCTTCACCCTACAAGAATACTTTACAATGTGAAGCCTTGGCTGCGAGGTGTTAATGGTAACGAATACCAAGTACTATTGCGAAAGAGAAAAATGTATAGGAATGGTCTATTCCCAATTATTAGGCCAACTAAGTGGTTGGAGCTTCAGAAGAGAATCCGATATCTGTACAAGTTTCTTAATCGTAAGACTAAAACTGGAATTTCTAACCAATAAATCATTCTTCATAATGTTCAAGTTTAAATAAATAAATAGTAGAATTAATATTAAAGTGATATGAGGATTGCTGGACGGACATAAAATAGTGAATTTATTTATTGACAAATAATAATTATCCAACGGATATACAATGTTTCACAATGACGTAAGACGCGAATATCTGTATCACTCCAAACTCATTGCTATTTTTATTATTAAAAGGGGGTGAATATGCTCGTTTTCGCGTTCGTACGCGTCACCGAGTCTCACGATTATTTCACAACTCTCACTTGATCAAAAATATATCTAGCTCGCAAGGCGAATATCATTAAAAGTAAGTACGATGGTACAGGGTGAGGGTGAATGAGGCAATAAGAAGATAAGGAAAGGGATAAACGGAAATTCATGAATGAATGTGCGTAGGATAAAAAATGATAAAGCCGTTAAAAGTCATTTTTCATGCCGAGAATAATATCAATTTTATATACAAAAATCGAAGTATTATCTTTATTCTTCTATTAAAAGAAAAAAGAAAAATAATCAATCTAGGCTTTTATATGCTTAATTCATGTTTGCAATTTTTTTTATACACAATTTTTCCTTCAATTTTCACTTCCCCGCGATTCCAAATCAACGACGTTTAACTTTAAGCGCATAATTACGTATTTGGGAAATGATCTTACGTTAACATGAAAGAGATGGGGAAAATAGGAGAATATAAGACAGTCTTATATTGTGTAAAAAGTCTCCTTGTGTGGCTCTTAATGATGTGAAAGTGAAGCTTGGAGCTAGGCGCGTTATTGCGAATAATTTAGTAATAAAGTTTGTAATACTATTAACGGGTTAAAGGTAGGTAAGGTGTTCGAAGTCTGAGGAGCATTCGGTATTGCGATGATTTTTCGTATCGACAGTAAAACGAGATAATTAGAACCATAACGTAAATCAATCATCAACTGATTGAAGCTTTACCGCGAAGTTCAGATCGCGATTAGAACAATTTTTATCGTTCATCTTTATTACTACGTACATAAACTAATGGCAGTTTTTTGCATTCCTCGGGTGTCACTATATTTCGGGATACTCAATACGATAATCGATTTTGACTTGCAACAATTTTTTTAACCGAAATCTTCCGACCGGATACGACCACGCACGATCGCGAATTTTATTGGACTTCATTTATAAATGATTTTGCAAGAAAGACAACAGAGTGGTTTCGTAGTGCTTACTTGTGTCTAGATTTCGCAGGCTGTGTCTCTCGTTAGGATAGACCTGAAGCTGATACGGCTTACCAACTTTCACAAGGGCATTAATTAGCTGGCTTGTGTGAAAAAAGTGAACGTTTTCGTCCATGAGTCCATGTATAATCAGCAGTCGATTCTCCTCATCCGGGAACTTGCTTATGTAGCTCAGGACGGAACCGTTTACGTAACCACGTGGATTGTTCTGCGGAAGATCCATATAGCGCTCGGTATACCCGGTATCGTAAAAGTTCCAGGATGTCACCGGTGCTCCGGCTATTGCCAACTGTAAAGTACCAATGAATTAAATATTTCTTTGTACAATCTTTCCTGACAACACTTTTTGCGTACCTTGAAGACGTCAGGATACTGTATCAATCCCATAAGACTCAAGTAACCACCATAAGACCATCCATGAAGAGCTACTCTATTTATATCAATATAGCCTGTGGTTTCTGATAACCATCTTAATACTTCCACTTGATCATTCAATTCTACTGTTCCCATACGTCTTCGCAAATGACTTTCAAACATTAGGCCTCTGTGTTGGGAACCGCGAGAATCAATGAGGACCACGCAATATCCCTGTGCGGCCAACATGTGCATTCGTAAATGTCTCATACCCTGTAGAATTGAACAAGTAATTACGTTTAATAAGTGCAATAGTTTTAGGATAATCGGAAGGCATTATAAAAATGTACCTTAAACGTATTTGACACAAGCTGTACTGCAGGACCGCCGTACACATTAAGTATTGTTGGATACTTGTTACCTGGTTGAAAATTATGTGGCTTAAATATCATTGAGTAAATTGTGTCGCCGGATGTGATTTTGTGCGTGTATATTTCTGGAGCGAATATTTCGGATTCAGGAATCGTCGGTTCCAGAAGATATCCAACGGGAGTCAACGTAATACTCTCAACAGTCCAGTCAGACTGTAATATCCTAAATGCCTGAATAAAAAAGTCAAGTTTAGGAAAAATGATCTAATATTCAGGGTAACTATAATTTTTTACCTGGCAAGTAGGCAGTGTTTTAATTGAACTGTACACGGTGACCAACATGGTGCATTCCTTATTGAAGTATATGCTATTGTAACTGTAACCCGGCCTTGTAAGTAATCTTATTTCCAACGGGCGACGTAACGATACTGCATAAACGTGCTGTTCCAAGGGACCTTCACGTAAACCAGAAAAATATACAATTGAATTTGGTTCGTCCACCCACAATTTACGACCCAGGACTTCCCAGTCGCCTTGTGTAAGAGCGACTTTCGAAAGAATACGTGGATGAAGAAAAACGCTGTCCATACGATCCAGGGGTTCCTCAACGCCGTTGCTTAATCCTGAAGTATAAAACGTCCAGGGTACATGTATTGAGTCATCATTCTTATCTGTTGGTTGTTATTCAATGGCCATAAAAATGAGCATCGAATAATATTTCCTAAAGTCATGACTACGTACCAGCTATACTTGATGTGATTAAATACAAATGTCTAAATTCAGATTCTTCACTGCCCCAAATGAATTTGACTTCCGTTGGATCGTCAGAGGGTAGGAAATAGAGTAAGTCATTGACGTTTATCCATATTGAGCTCTGCTCTGAGTAAATGACTTGGACACTGGCTGATGACAATGTAAAATGATTCTCGGAACTATATACGTTTGGTGGTGGTTCACAAAAATTATCCACTGATAATAACACCAACTCTAGTCGCTGTTGTTTTCGATCAAGCAACTGAACCCACACGCTGAGGAATTTTGATGTGAATTAGTTTAACAGTTGAGTAGTTACAGAAAGGTTGGACGTGTGGTTAAGTATTGTGCCACCTACTATTGAGAATCCGGAGTCCATCCTACTCTGACCATATATTCCATCCAGGGAAACATAGTGTGAAGTGGATATTGTAATTCCAGTATCTCGATATCGGTGATCTGTAGCGTCTTCGAGAGTCGGAATTGCACCATTTTTAAGTTACTTCTAGCGTTAGACATGCCCGCGCAGGGAAATCGAAATTCATCAATTTCACCTGAATAGGATGTGGAGATAGGTAAACAATAGATTTTGACGTCGCTTTCGTCGACTTCTTCGTAGACGATTCTATAGATACCGTCATTAGATTTTGGTTGCCACCAATAACCGACATACCTAGTGGAGGAATAGGATTATTTTTTTTCCTTTTTAATTAAAGTAGTTCATTTTGTTAGGTTGTCTAACCTTGTGAACTCCTCTTGCATTACATAAGAAGGAGTTCCCGCTGTGAGAGGATCATCAGCTAGACTTCTTCCACCTTTCCTGGCATGGGTTAATCTCACAGAGGAACCTGTAATGCTGTGGGATAGGTGTAAGTCTCCGGAACATGTATGAGCTACTAAAGCATTGTTCCATGGACAAATTTGAGGACACAGTTTGGCACCAGATGTAGACATTCTCAGCTCGGAGGGAAATAAGGGCCCTGGCTAAAATAATTAAAGCATTCTGAGCCTCCGTAAGCTTTGATAAGTTGTAAGGTGTCGCTATCTTAGCACTGTTACCATAAATCCAGTATCGACGCATTGATAAAGGCTACTGGCAGCAGGGAATACTAGTTTTCCACTCTCAGGATGAATCTCATAACTGGTAATGCCCCAGGTCGTCAGTCTCTTGCGTTCCCATAGCAGCTGTTCTTCTTTTGACAGTAGATTCGCGCACGACACGCTGAAACCGCAATTCTCTTTAGGTCCTTATTGAATCGATGTTAAAGGACCAGGGTGCTGTTAATGCAATACTTCTAGCTGCCCGATATTGGATAAGAGTAAAACACCTTTGAAAATTAGCTTCGATAACAGGTTGCCAATGAAGCCTATATCCATTAGCATGATCTGAATGTGCAATATCCACATAGAGTAGAGTAGTCTCCCATCCATTGCTGGGTGTGCTCAGGAAATATATTCTTGTCCTAAAATCAGTATTACACTTCTATCCGTATACCAAATTTTATTGTCAATATCTCTTACCTTCCATCAGGAAGAGACCGAAAGGTGATCGAACTAGGTACTGAACCAGCAGAAATACCAGATAGTCTTCTACGTAGCTCACTAACAACACCCCTAAGCTCAGACCATGACTTCTGCGAAGATGAGCCATTAGAGCCTACCTGGTCTCCTCTCTCGTTGCAGGCCTCCATCACTCTCTCTTTCTCTCTCTCGCTCTCTGAATAGCAGCACGTACGTTAGGTCATACGCGATAGACAATTTCTTGCACCTAACATGTCACTGACTGTCCTGAAAGTTTAAAAATGTCCGTATAGATTGGACCTTGTGCGTGCCTATGGAATATCCCTGTGTCCAAATTAGTTTTAGGTTATGTTCGCGTGTCAGTTCTCACTTTCACTTTCTCCCCAGGCATATACGAGTCACTCCATTCGTTTCACCTGATATGAATTTTCGAAAATCATTAAGGTGTTTCTACTCGCACACAAAAGATCATTTAAGGCGGATCTCTTGGAATCCGCCTGAGCTGTCACAACAGCCGAGCATGACACTTCTGTTTCTTTTACTGTTATCGGAATATCAGACTCCCGGCACAAATGTATCTCAACAAAAGGACTCTGAAGGTTTCGAATCAGAGCAGACTCGATTGAAAATTCTGTAGAACCGATGCAAAATTCTTCCAGCTTGTATTCGTTACCTTATAAAATAACACGTTAAAAATAACCGGAGCGGACAGCAAAATTCCTCTTCGTCTCCTTAGTGCTGCCGCCGATCGGCTCTTTCTCTCTGTGAGTATCTGCTTTCTAGACAGTGGTTCTCAGTTGAAAGCATTTCATCCGTAATATTGGCGAAAGTCCCAGAGAATAGAGGGATATGTGCCAAAAAAAGATTGTCAGTCAGAGCATAAGCCAATGCAGCAACCAGTTAAGACTTTCGAAACGTCTCCTCAGTGGGGACACGTCTTTTATTTTTTTCTTCCATTTTTCTTAGTAATTCCACGAAGAAGAATTAGATATCGAAGCAAATGACTTCGGTGCACGAGTTCATTCGGCTTCCTTTTGATGGATTAATTTTCGATCTATCCTGGACGAACCCTTCCGGGACCGATCGATAAGGAACGACCATCCCCCAAATGGCAAGGTCTCATTCAAGCCAAAACTCACCCATCGACTTTCTCGAAGCAGTTCTTAAATATTCATTTGTTTCATTCGTGGAACCCTCACCCTTATAATTCTCCGTGGAAGAAACCCTTGAGAGTATATTGAGTACTGGTCTCTGATACTGGTGGCCATTGTTACGTAAAATATACAGCTGACACTATTGAGACCCTTGAAAATCCACGTATTTCATCCCTTGATATAAACTTTTCAAGAGACACCCTTTACTCGCAAGGAGCTGCACCCCTTTCACGAGTACAATGCACCATAATGCCCTTACATTTACGAATGGTACGGAGCCACGCACTGATAAGTAGATTTACGTGACCGATAGAATTTCGTTACTGGGAATACACCCCTAATGGTATATGATTTTCAAAATGGTGAACGAATGTGTCTCTTACCTTGTCATTTTTTTGTGCTGCAGTCACAGCAATTTTCACCAAGATTTAGATAGAGGATTTTCATGGCAAAAAAATGAGTTCACCCCGTGGACGATATTAAGGGTTGCCGATGACAGAAGAGGGGTGTTTCTGACAAACGAGGGACAAGCGACCCTTGACGACACGCTCAAAATATCAAACCCGCGCGCGATATTGCAATTGATAAATATATTTCGAAATCCCGTGTCACCCAACGTGAAAAAAGGTCAATTTTGAATTAAGCAGCTGTCTGAAGAGATATCACAGTGGATAACACGTGAAAAATCTATCGAACGTAAAAACAATGACTCCAAGCACAGGAAAGAAATTCAAACGAACCTTAACGTCAATGCGGTTAAAGTGGCCAACCTGCGACCCACAAAAATTTTTCCTCTTCGCACAATTGCGCAAGCACTGGTCGGTAAGTTATTCCGTGTATTCGAATTTATGAATAGAGAAAAAAAAACTTGATAAAGATTTTAATCATGCCAGTAACATTAATTAAGCATACGAATGAAAATAAAAGGAGTATTATGCGCATTCCTAACAAAGGGTCAGAGGTTGGGGATTAAATTTTTAAGAGACACGTGGATGAACGACTTTCATTCATATCCAATCGCGACTCAAGGCTGCGTGTAGTGTGCACGACTGAGAAACTTAAACGACGTAAAATTACATCTTTCCCTTTATTCTATCTTCATACTTCTTCCATGCTCCGTCACGGACAAGTCTGTCAAGTTGGCGAGTGTGGCTGCCCCTTTCGTGCTGGTGGGATGAAGTCTTTTTTTTCCTACAGCTTTCCAGCAAATTGAGGCGAACCCCAAAGGAGGCAGCGGTTCTCCTTTATCCGGTAGCCGGGAAAATCTTGGTATTACCGGGGGATTAAAAGTGCATTTGCTATGGCATAGCGATAGGAGTGAGAGCCCTCTTTTAGTTTCCGCAAATTACTGGGGGAAAAAAAAGGGAGGAGAAAGCGAGCTTAAAGAAATAATAGGATTCTTTAGCGACCAGAGATACCAATGAGAATAATTATGAGGAATCAATGCTATGGGGATAATGTGATAATTTAGAAATAAGCTATGAGATTTCTCTTCATCTCCCCTTTGCGTAACACAGCCACTAACTCGTTACGGTGATCAAGGAATTTCCATAGTAGCGATTAATTATTGTAAAGTTTGTGATAGACCAAGAACAAGTGGGTGGATGAAGTACCCTAGGGGAATCCGCCATGACAGTAAACGATCAGGGTCGGGAGAGACTATGTACGTTTTTCGTCAATTAATCCTTTCGATGTTCAAAAGTGAAAACAACCCATGTGTCAGGGGTTCTAATCCCATTTGAATTCTCAACAGCCCCTGCCCTTACATTCGTTTCCCTTTGCCCCAGCGACATCAAACAAGAAGGTTAGGTCGAGATTGGCTAATGGGATTCGTTAAATTGCAATTTAACTCTAACAAACATTTCTACTTGGGATTCATCATTGGCTATTCAAACCATAGAGACGCGCTCAGGTCGTAATTATTTCGTTAGTGCCGCGAATTACCGCTTCGCCATATAAACTCTAACCATTGAGCGTCCGCGATGCATTTACCTACACGGCACTGTATAATAAACTTTACTGAATACACGTACGACAGTATTACATACAGGATGTGATAAAGTGGCCAAGGATTAACGTATAACCAAGTTTCCTACAGTAGCTCAAGCCTCGATACTATTCAAGGTAGATTAACGAGCGAACGTTGTAAAAAAATATTACCAAGTTTCCTTTCTTGCTAACCTCTTGGTCATAGTGCTTGTAATTAACGTCCCGATTTAGATGCGATCCGCCATGAGAAACTTCACTACAGAACTACTAGCACTTCTGCTCTCCTTCTCATAGGGATGATGATTCCACTGGATTCAACCTGATTCTCATAGGGACGTTCAGAAACGTCCTATCACTGCCGGGAACCAGCCAAGAATGCGGCTCTTCTAGCGAAGAAATCTCGGTAAAGCGTTTTAGTATCAGGAGAACATAAGTTCCAGGTCTCGCAGCGTAGCTTCTTCCGAACTGATGCCACCTACTCTCCGGATAAAGAGTGTCTCTCCCGGGCTTTCAAATCGGGAGTTTCGGGCCGCCGAAGAAATACGTCTGCGACGCTTGAACATCAAGGGACTATGTTTGTCGGAAGGTTGGTAGCTCTTCAAGCAATGGCTGAGATCTCTTGTCTCTCCTGTGATCCTATTATCTCGTGGAGTTTTCGGGCTTTCGCGGGTCTCGGGCGAAATCTCGGAGACACTCGGCTGGCCCAGGTTCGTACTGTGTGTTTGTGGAACCCCTGGCTTCCGTGAGAAACACTTTTTTTTTTGTAATATTTAATAAACCTGTTTGGCGTCTACAGAAAAATTTTATGGCATCGTATGACAGATCTTGATCGACTCTATTTCTTTTATGAGTTTACCTCGCAGCGTATGTACATATTTTTTTTCAAAGAGTTCATCCACTCTTTTATGGATTTAAAGCTAGAAAGTAACAAAAGGAACATCTTACACTTCGGATGCACGTGGAGCTGTCGTATAAATGGTTTTCTAGTGTATTTCACTCTTCCTCTCCCTTTCTACCCTTTATTTACGAGACCCAAGTGGCACAGAATCGTAAGGAACGTTCGTCCCACTTTTGCTGCTTTATTAAATCAATATCGAAAACACGCAACCCATATCGGTTTTACCAGCTATGTCACGCATATAAATAGTCCAGTAGCTGCAATTAAAACGTATCTGGTATTCGGTAAAACTTTTGTAAACAGTACTGAGAGTCCACGGAATGCATCAAGTACCACTATATATACCAAGTACCATATAGGTGAGCTCTGAAAGATTCGCCAGTGAATATTAAAATTCATCGTATAAAAAAGTCACCCTATAAGAAAGCCGGATGTAGAATTTTCCAGACGGAATAATGAATTCGAAAGGCTGATTTCCCCGAAAGGTGTTATTACTCAATTAGCGGTCTGGCAAAGTATCGGGAAAGAAGAGTGAAAGTCGATGCTATAAGTGACAGCGGATGGGATGGAGAAATAGTATAGGGAGGCAAAGGGTCTTCGAGGGTGAGAAGCTTTGTTTATCAGACACCCGGTATAATGTATACACGGGCACTCCCTCTCGGGTATGTAGGTATTCCCTTGTAGGTATACATCGTCCCTGCTTTTACACAGGCTGCCCTTACACTTCCCCCCTCTCTCTCCTCCTCCTCCTCGCCCTCTCTCTTACTCTCGTTCAACCTATTGACTCTTTCTCCCTCTCCATCCCTCCCGTTCTTCGTGAGCGGAGGGTGAACAGTGCGATATAATGAATAAGGTACACACAGCCCAACCCTGGCGAACTCTCCACCCTCTAGACTCGACCCTCCTTCCTCCCGTTTTCATCCCTCCCCCGACCCCGCGGTAACCTTCCACCTCCACTTTGAGGGTGAGTGTACAGAATCAACTAGCTACCCACGTGATCGATACCGTGCAGCAGGCCGCTAGAGACTGGATGCTGAAAGTTTTCTTGCTCCGACTGTACCGTTCTGAATCTTGTATATCCCGTCTGACCTCACCACGTGCATCCCTCCTTGCACCCTGCTGCAGAGTGGGGTCACTGCGCGACGCTTAACCCCTTAAGGGAGAGATACACCTAGGATAAGGGCGTCTTCTTCACCGATTCTCCTACGAATTGTCTGGCTATGTAGACTCGAGTTCTACTTCGACCGTTTCTCTTCGGCTTTATCGTCTGCTCGTGTTTCTGGATATACATATACATACGTGGCTGTTCTACATGCACTCAAATGTGCCACGTAAATTTCAGGACCCGGTACGAGGGTGAAAGTCGACCTGACGTCGGGACGATGTGCAATTTTGGTGAAACACGTGAAAACCTAAACAGCATAGACCCATTTGCCAGTTTGCTATATATAATATATATATATATATATATATATATATATATATATATGGCATGTAATGTAGATGGCTGGACGAGAAGACGAGGCTAACCTATGGAAGATAGAAGCGAGGGGTTTTGTTACGAGGGGCTTTGTTAAAGAATATACGTAGGATAGCTCATCCTTCTTAGAAGTTTATTATACATATACCACCCGGTATAACCGAATGTCGGAAAAGAACCACACGTCTGCCAAAGCCCGCGGCCATCAAAGATTTAAAGCCGAGTCTCTTTGCTTGGACCCGCGCAGTCAGGTCGCGCCCTCTTTACTTAAGGGGTGAAATGTTTAACGGAGTCTGAAACGAGTTACAGCGAATGTGCATTTAGATGGAAAATAAGGTAGGCCAAGGGATGCCATGTGTAACAGGGAGACAAGATACTCTTATGAATTTACGTATTTTCGAGAGAAATCCTACAGGGTGACGCAAGTGAATAAAAGTTCCTCGACTCGTGGTAAAGATGACGTTTCACTATGATAAGGGCGGCTAAAGAAATCCATTCGGGAATTAGCCCCTTTCCATTCCCCCCTCAAGAATCGTCACGATTTCGTCCCCTTGACCGACTTCCTTAGATTTTCCACCCTCTCGATTCCCTACTCTCTTATTCCTAGTATTCTCTTTCTTTTCCAACCAATTCTCAATCCCCCTCTCTCTCTCTCTCTCTCTCTCTCTTGTATCTTGACTGTCTCTCTGTCTCTCGTGAAGTTAGCTCCAAATCGACTAGCCAACGACCGTTCCTCGTAATATTCCGCGAATGTCACCGGGGCTTTCCAGGGGATTTCGCTATCACTTTCCTGACAAAATATTCAATACAGCCGGCTGCATTATGTAAGGCGGATGGTTGCACGCGGGCAAACTTCAACCAAGTAAAGTACATGGGCCGCGTCACCCTCGGCATTCCAACTAGCCCAACCGTATAGTCCGGAGAAGGAACTTGCTGGAATACGCGTAGTCAGCGAACCACGTGCGGAATATAAAAATCCCATCGAGAAAAGGCTAACCGGACTACAGTCGGTTGCCACCAGATAAACGAAAGAATGGGACAAAGAGAGACAACGATGGACGAGGAGTAAAGAGAGGCGTCAAAGATACGCGAGGGTCCAATAGTATCAGGAAAAATGGTAAACACTCACCAGCACTGTACGTCACGAGCAGACGAGGCACGATGACGTCAGACTACGTCTTCGTTGACTCAAATGCTGATCCGTTTGTTAGGTTATATTTTTGAAGCGACCCACATTCCATTTTTATAGCACGGAACAGGGAGGCTGGGGCTGAAGATATCGCTTCTGGTACGAAGTAAAAGGAAGATAAGGATGAAAGTTATGAGAGCTACTCGAAAGGAATATAAGGAAACGGAAGGAAGGAAATAAGAAGAAGACGTCTACAAGTGAATTTCTTTAATGGCCGCTACACGTGCACGGCTCTGCCAGTGCCGTATGCTTTAGACGTAGTCTCTTCGGAGGGTACCAATTCCCAGGGGCGTTACGGATGGCTCCTCGGCCTAAGTGAAAAAGTGCCTCGATACTCCAGGGATAAATAAACCGAGAGATATGATGTCTAGTCACTTTCGTGTTTCCGATATTTTATTCACACTTTTTTTTTCTTTGTACTTTTTATTATTTTTTTATCACTCTCTTTCTCGAGCTTGATATCACGTGTTTTTTCTTTTCTTTAACGTTCGCGTAAACACTTCTACCCTCGTAGCGCTGCACGATAATCGCTAGAAAAAATACTCGGGGATGATGGAACAGCTCGGTGATCGCTCCGTGCTATTTCGCGAAATGTAATAACCGCAATACGTTAAGGGATGCGACGGATCGCTCGTAAACGGCTTATCTTCGGCAGTGAAACTACCCTAAATCAAAAAGGGCTGTTCTTTTACGGGTAAGCTTGCTCGTTCACTCGTTCCTTCGACCCTTAAGGACGGTGGCCAACCCTTCTTTCAGAGAGAGAGAGACCAACCCCCACAACGACGCTACTTAGAGAGCCGTACGAAGTCCCCTGGGTCTCTGGGTTTCTGGAGGCTCGTTAGTGTCGAGAACTGCGGATAGGGGTGGCTTCGTTATAGGGGTTAACTTCTCGCGAACCACCCTCCCTCGTAGACAAAAGCAACAATCGCTAATTACACGCCGATGAGAAATTCTCAAATAGCTTTTAGGAGTTTCGCGGATTTCAACTACCCTTAAATTTTTTGTCCCATTATAAAAACCAACCCCTGCCAACGATCGATTCGAAATTACAGCATAAAAATCAAATTCTTGAGATTCCGTTTTAAACTACAGCTTTCCATCAAACCACCCTTCTGACGATTCACCCTACCAACTCCTTGGCGTGACCAAGAGACATCCAGCCGAGGTTCCTCTCTTTATTTCCCAAGGATATAAGGGGGTGGTTTCGGGGTGTGCCGCACGAGTGTACCGTCTGTGTAGGAACGAAGTGATGAGCAACGTAAGGGATGATAGTCTGAAAAAAGTGTGGGTGCTCTATATCCACGTATTTACAGCTTATTTAGCTGTGTGTGTAAATACTATCTGAGAATGAAAATATGCCACCCTTAGCGAAGGAGGTATCCACCCCCGCGCTCGATGATGTTATAAGGAGCGGATAAAAACTTTGGGGCCTTCGGAGACCCGGGTAACCGTATCCTATCGGGTTGCAACCCCTACCCCTAGCATAGGGGCTCGTGCCTGAGTCGAATTCTAGGTAAGCATACGTAAATCTTGAAAAGGTATCCCATCCGTTGCAACGAGAGGGAAAATAGTTTCATGTCTACCTTTTTTTTCCAACCCCTAACGACACGCGTGACTACTGCACCCTCGCCAGGCTTCGTGCCGTCTTGACTCGTCCGACAGCCTATTCGGGAATTATCTACTATCCTCATAGTCATACCGCATGGAATCGTCAAAGGGTAGTTTTGAGGGTGACGTAGTTATGCTCGAACCAGCGAAACTCAAACCCTTAGTAAGCGATCGCTTAGACACAAATGCATGGCAATTAGCGTGTCTGGTTACGAAGCGGATATCCGCCGTTCACTACTCAATGCTATAGATATATAGACATGTAATTATATATATTTGCATCATTCGACAAGAAGTAGATAAGAGATTTGAGTGAATTATAATAGCGCGACAAGATACGACAACCTTAATTATCAGTTTAATGAAGATTTCAATAATGAATAACTTTGAGTTACGTTATTGAGTTATTGAGTTAAATACCCTATCAATACTTTTTCAATAAAATTACACAGAATGATCAATAATTGTCGTGTAATTCTTATGAACATCCCTCAAATACCGATCGAGCCGAAAGCCACCCTTATTAATATCATGAACAGTATCGCGGTCGTTTGTCGTTCAGACAACAAAAGGTACCCTTTGATTCATCCCTTGTCCCATCTCCAACCCTTGGTAGATAATGAGGTCGAACAAGCTGAGAAAGATGATAAATCGCAAAGACACTTCGTAGGAAATTTTAATCTTACCGCCAGGCTATACCTGGCTAATCCCACGGCAGCCAAAGAGCAGCCAGTTACAATGCTCGTGGTCTCAGTCCAACCCGTGTTTCGCGTATGATCACTTCAGGGGTAGGGTGGGATAATCCGCACGACATCCGAGGTGCGGAAGAGAATGGATCAGCATAGGGAGTGTCACCGGCACACATAACGTTGGATCCATCGATCAGAGGGTAGTGGGTGAGGTTTCTGGATTCCGGTCTGAACCAACACCACCACACTGTATTATTAGACTGTCCGTGTCTGTCATGGATACAGGCCACGTGTACCTAGTCCAGGTAGACGCACGGGGTAGCATGGCTATGGAGATGATTATATGTTATATAGATATACTAACGACCCTACTCCTACTGCACGTATCATGCGAAAGGGGTGGTTAGTTAAAGGGTGGCCTAGGGTGCTTGTCGTGAGAGAAAGAGAGAGAGAGAGAGGGAGAGAGAGAGAGAGAGAGAGAGAGAGGGAGAGGGAGAGAGAGAGGGTAGGCCATAAATACGAGGGAGGATGACACCCTCGGGACGAGGACGCTCATTTTCCTAATGTGACATTTCGTTGAGCTTCCACGGGCTGGAGAGCATGTCGAGTGTAGGTCATTCTACTGAATTAATTGCATCGGCCAGACTTGGACGGAAGGAAGGGATGAAATGGGAGAGAAAAATGAAACGGAAAATATACCAGTTCGCATGCCGGGGTGGGTGGGGAGATACATATGTATCCCATTGGATGATTATATCTATTAGCGATACATCAGATCAGCTCGTCCTTTTCCTCTTCATCGTGAGTGGACCTTGCCAAACAGCACGAGGTAGACCCTGAAGAGTCTAAAACTGGCTGTTGGTATACTGGGGGAGGGTTCGATGCTGTGGCAAAAACCCCTTGGGGATGAAAACCACCGCCCTATTCACATCTAGCCCGGCAGTGGTGGCGTAGCTAGTACGAACCGCCAGTAACACTCCTCGACTGTTTTTGACGTTTTTCCACAAACATGTGATCTTCTGGAGAGGAAGGGTGGGGGGGTGAGAAGTTAGGGACACGTATGGTTCTAAGAGAAAAAGGGGACGTGTGTATGTATATATAAAATTTATGCTTGGTAGGCGACATTTTTTTTCTACGGGAATTGGCTATCCTGACAAGGCTGCGTCGCTTGATTTCCGGAAGCGGCAAAAGTGCTTCGTGAGGATTACTCTGCGAGGGAGAAAGATCGAAAACACGTCTGCGGACCAAAGGATAGAATTGATATAGCGTAATGGCAATTAGGGACGACAGGGACGAGATCTCTCTAGTTCCGTGAACGAGGTTAATTTCCTGGAGAGAATATAGAGAAGACTTTGACAAAGGCAAAGATATTGTGAATCAAAGACAGCAAACGAGAACACGAGAAGATTCGAGAAAAGAAAAGAAAATATCCCTCTTCTGTCCTCCGTGTCGAACTCGACCGTCCTCCTTGAAGTCAACCGCCATCTTGGCTCGAATCGATCCCGGTGGTAGCTCCTTCCACCAAAGAAGCAGGTGCCTGACTGTGGCCATTATCGTCTGGGAAGTACCAGCACGAGTATGACCCGGTCGTCAGAAAGGACCAAGTCCATCCGCAAGCTCAACGATCCTGAACTTTAGTCCTTTCAGGTTAGAAGAGTGAAGAAAGAGAGTCTAGCTTCGTCCCTGGTATCCGCGAGATGGCAGTAGCGTAGAGGACTCGAAGAACAAAGGAACTTGAAGTAAAAATAAAAAGAAAGACAATAGCGCCTGTCCAGGGATATTATTTTCGTAGAAGCCTCGCGCAACAGTCGCTGCGAATGACCCAGCGAAGTGCCACTAAGATTTAGTACGGATATTCGCCGCCTCGAAGGGAGGGAGCCACTGAGGCTCTGACGTTGCAGTGGAAAGTGTAAGAAACGCGTCTACGAAGACGTGGGAGACCGTGGTAAAGGGGCAGGGGCGGCGGGAGCGGAAGAAAAAAAAGTAAAGATGAAGAAAGAGGGTCTGGAAAACGCGCACGAGGCGAAAGACCGTTACAATCTGGTGGTATAATACTACGAGGGTTGAAATGGCGTACAGAGGACGGAGTGAGTCTCTGAGTGAGGGTTGCCAGAATGCGTAGGTACCTTTTCTCCCCGTGCAATTTAGACACCAGCTGAGCAGAGCTTGGCTGTGTGTGCCCCTGGGGTTCCCTGGGGGGTCCCAATATTGATCCCCCCCGACATCCCCTCGTGACTCAACAACACCATTTCCCTTATCCTTCCAGCTTATCCGTCACTTCGTAGAACCTATAGGTACTAGGCAACTTTCTAGTGCCCCAGCCACACGCCATTTTATCACATCCGTTCTTCTGTCTGGCTGATATATGTTTTTCTCCTCTCAAGATTTATCAACAACTTTAATTCACCTTACCAGACTAACTTCTCCTCCATCTGGCCAGACATTGCTGGAATCTCTGATCCTCTCTATATACTTCACACACATTATCCTTATCAATTTTTTCACCTTTACACCCACACGCAATCGACCTTGGCTCTTCATCCAGCAGCCCGAAAGACAATAGGAAGAAATATCCAGCATCCCCGATCATCCACGTACCTACCAATCAACGTCCCAGTGAGCTTCGCCGATTTTATTTTCTTCCTTTGTAATCAGCAACAGCAGCAGAAGTTACCAGCGAGGCAGATGGCAGGGATACCATTTGCAGACGTGATTCGCGCAGACTGGATTATGTCATTCGGATCTCTGATCCGTGCAAGCGGAACGTGACGTCATATACGTACAAAATAGCATTATAATATGAGTGAGGAAAAAAAAGGAAGGCATATCAAAGTGTACACAGGTTTTTGTGTATCGATTAAAATATATGTATATAATAATAATGTTAATAATAATAATAATAGTAATAATGATATCAATAAGTTCTCTCCTCTCGGGTCATCCATCCTTATTACGTCGCTTCACTTTTTTTTTTCTTCTCTTCGCTCCTTGGTTATTCGTCTTCCTCCTCCGCCCACTCTATATCAGCGACGTTTCAATCTCGATCAATAAATAAGTAATCGATAGATCTTTTCTCTCGTAATGGAATTCTAAGAATGGAACCGCAGCACCGTGACTGCCCCGAAGGAAGACGTGAGCCCTAGATCAGTGATTACGATTTTTTTTTGAATTTTTATCATCTCCACCCTGGGTCAATATTTTTTATTAAATCATCACGTCCTGACCTACCCTCCTCATCACCCCTATCAGTAAACCATTTCCCACGATAAACTCCTGAAAATGAATTTCTATCTTTTTTATCATTTTACATACGTGACAAAAAAATATTTCAAAATTTAACAGCTGCCATGTGTATATGTATGCTTGCATATGAGGTTATGTAAATGCACGCGATAGAGTGCCGGGTTACGTCAGGAGTTACGTATATGGAACATGTCTTCCTTCGGGGCATAGTACTTTGGCGTTTATATTGACATGATTTTCATATGGGAATGATCGACAGATATGTATAGAGTATGTAAATGACTAGAAATTCTCTACCTGTGTGTATGTACCTTAATCCTGACACGTGAAACCGTATTTCTTTCTCGCGAAATATGGGTAAACATCTTTTCTTCATATTTCTTCTTTTTTTTTTTTCTTGTTAGATCTTCAGACCATCTTGCGGATTTTTCATCTAAATCGTACATGTATTCCAACCGTCTCTGAACACCGTCGAAAAATTTACTCGTGTATATAATAAGAGTTATGTACACTTTGTACTCGGGTAAACATATAAAAGCACTTACATGACTAGATCATTCTAACACTTATTACGTATATATATTTATAATATATATATATATATATATATTTATGTATAATTTATACCTAGGATAAAGTATTTATATAGGGTATAGTCTATTTATATTAATCACGTATAGATCAATTTCGCGATTGATCATAGATCATTGCTTCAACGCTCTCGGCTCTCGTATTTTTTTTCTTGATTTTTTTCTCTCCCTCTCTCTGTCTCTTTCTATTCCTCTCTTGATAATCTATTCAATAATCCTTACAGAGAGTATTGGATTGGTCGCGAATATGAGAAAAACGATGAAAAAAGAATTGAAAATGAAACGAATCTGTACGATAGCCGAGATCTTGCTTATTAACCTTTGACCTCATTCTCACTGTTAAATATGTCACAGATACTCATACACTCTCTTCCAAAAATGATATCCCTTATCCACGTATTCTTATCTTTGGAAATATTATCGTTATCACAAATTACAATACTTGGGGATTTGATATGACATAACCATATAGGTATATACGTATTGTACACGCACGTGACGATATCTCTTTGTCCTGCGATTAAGACATTAAATTCTCACAATACCGGGTGGTTGTCAATTCTCATCCAGAAATATGGTTCAGAGTATTTTTCTGGGATGATAAAAAAATATTATTCAAAAATTTTTTCACTCTTTTTTGTCATTTAAAAATTTTACTCGTTCTATCACCCCAGGAGGATACTCGCTGAAAGATATACATGCACGATATTTTTTGAGTCCACCCGGTATACACAAGGACTATTTTTGATTTTTGATTGACATGTATCTTTTTTTTCTTCTCTGTACAAATGCAAGTACGCACCAACCATATTCGTTGTACGATTCTTTCGTATAGTGAGTGTCTCTCGTCGCCGATCACTTACGAATTGGGTGGAAAAGCAGGGCGATTGGCCAGATTTTTTTTTTATCGAGTTAGGTATTCTCGTAGATATCGGCTAATTAACGCAGAAGGTAAATGGGTCACGAGGGGTGGGGCGAGGTGGCTGATCGTCGTAAATTGACTTTTCATTAGTCAGTCCGGAAGACGAGAGTCCAGATTGGCTGACGATCCTCTTCTTCTAGGTATAAACCTGGATCCAAAGACCTGCTGAACTTTTGACACGTGTAGCCAACCAAAAGTAGAAGCATACAGCAATGCGTGCGTGCGTGCGTGTCTGTCGAGTGCGTGCGTGCGTGCGTGTCTGTCGAGTGCGTGCGTGCGTGCGTGCGCCATAAGAGCATTGGAATGACTCTTGGCCCCGCAATTTCTTTTTATGGAAATAAGAAAATTCGAAAGGATCGAAGGAACAGAAAAAAGAAGAGAGAGAGTAAGACGTATATACGCATACGCAGCGCACTCGTGACTAAAAAATAAAAAAAAATTACGTATCTCTATGTAACGTAAAAAAATTATATATATATAGCATATATAGCAATATTACACACAGATTCTAGTCAATGTATATCATATGTACAGGACTGTCCAGTTCATACGCACCACTTAATATTTGACAGCTGTCAGACGATTTTGAGAAAAATTTTTTATAGTGCTTTTCAAAAGTCAAATGACTCGGTATTAAATATTTAATTAGTTTATATCTCGAGAATCTTTCGAAAATCACAACCCCTTTGAAGCCTCGGTTTCAAGTGAAGGAAAATCGAGAAACAGAGAAGTACTCGTGATTTTTCTTATCCGATATCTCTGTCTCTCTCTTATCCATATAAACGCCAATAGGTCCGTCTCTCTCGCACTCGCAGCAGGTATAGGAAATTCGAAAAATCTTCAACTAGGATAACAACCGTGTCGCTCGAGTATCGCGTGCATTTAAATGGCTTTACGCGACTTTTCAATGGATCTTGAGGAACTTGACTTTGTTTCCAGCTGTCAAACGATTCTCAGTCGTACGAACGGTACGACAACTGTCAAATCCAACTGACGTACACGTGCTCTGGATAGTGCCGTATGGAAATGTATAGGAATCACGCAGACCCTGTTGAAGCACTGAGATACATCTAAGGGATACTGAGGATTCATAGGAAAGTTCTGATGCAAGATGAAGTTCCTAAACTCCCTTCTCCCCTTCGTATCTTTTTTTTTCTTTTCCCCCTAACTACACCTCACGTCCTCCTTTTACCATTCTTCGCGAAGCCATCACAACTTCTAAATCCCCAGCCTTCCACGTTGTTCTCCCTCTTTCCCTCCGTCAATCTAACTTTCCTCTCTCTCCCTCTCCCCTTCTCCCAATCTTTTAACAGTGTCGAACCATCATCGAAAGATACGAAAAAAAAGAACTAGGTATCTTAATCTTCCTTTTTCCTTTCCCCGTACTTTTTGTCTCTGGGCCTTTTATCTCGTAATTTTTATACCTGAAGAAATTCGGTCGTGTCCGATTATTGTCGTTCGCTATGTATTTACCGTTGCATGAAACTGTTCCCATAGTAGTATCCTCTGAATGAAAAAAAAAATTAATGAATCTAGAAGCAATAGATCTCGGGAGAAGTGCTACTGTTCTTGCTGCTTAATATTCTTGTACGACAATCAGGATTGGAAGACTGGATTGTGTTGGATTGAAACAGAATAGGTATAAAAAGGTACTAGAGTCTACAGGGTATAGGTAGAGTTAATTTTCATCCTGGTGAATTTTACTCTTTAGCTCCCCTCTTTGTCCCTCTTCGGATTCTGCGGTTCTCGTGGTCCTGGGATGTCAGGGAATTGTTGGTCGTTTCATGGTGACAACCGATGGTGATAATTGGTAACGGTGGTTTGCGGTCGTGACAATGAAAATTGTGAATGGTGATGGTTTTGGTGGGATGAAAAATAGATCTCATAAGCAATTAGCATGGAATAAGATTATTTTTAATGTTTTCAACAACAACAGGTACAGTACCAGTTTACCTGCAGTAAATATTCGTGCTGTAATTGATTTTTTTTCTTTTTTTTTTTCTCTTTTTTTCGTCTGCTCAATTTTTTTTTCTTTTTTTTTTGGTTTACTCAAATCTTTCTCTCTTGATTTATCATTCGCTTCCGTTAATTCATCCTTACGACAGCGTCAATTTGCTTCGCCTACTATGTCATTACCGGTGCACTCGTAACATCGTTACCGAGATACTCAATTACTTAATACCCATTAATAATTACGTAGGTACTCGCTACACATTTTACTATCAGCTATCTAACACGACTGTCTGTTGGAGCTGGGATTAATCACGCGAGCCACCAATTTTGGTCTTTATCTTTGATTGGATAATCGTTATCAATTTTTTTATTGGGCAATTTTTTTTTAAATTTTACTTTTTTAGGATTATTATTACAACTGAGAGTATCTTCGAAACACGTGTTGGGTTCGTGTGACAATTTTTTACGGACCGGAAGTTTCTTCTTGGGTGATGAGTCTGTCGTACCCTAGGGAATGGCGTCGGGAAAGTTTCCGGTTGAAATTTCTGTCAACTTACAAGAAACCGGTCACTTTCTTGAGACGGAAGATACCGACGATAAAGGAATCGAAGGAAGTTTGTTCGAGATAAATTTGAAAAACGGAAAATATCTACGACAGAAAAGTTTAACATTTCCGAGGCGGGAAAATATTAAAGTGAAAATCTTATGAATCGAAGTGGGCAATATACGACGGGTGAACGAAGAAACTTAATAGAATTTTTTTTATTGAATTTTATTGGTGGCTCGCGAACTTTTTTTTTTTTGGAACAGGTATGAGAAAATGGCTACGCTGAAGCTTTCGAACATATCACGAAATACGGATCAATCTTTTACATTATTAGCTCTAAAATAATTTAAGTCTCATTGAAATAAGTTAAATAAATAAGTGACTAAAATGCACGGCACGCCCCTCGCGACACTGCTAATTCATTTTTGGTATTTTCAGAAAAAAGACAAAAATATTAAATTCTCAAACATCGTGCTATACCGTTATCGCGAATTAATTTCGGCAGTGTCGGGATGCTCGTACCTCATACAAATGGCACATAATAATGAAAAAAATAGAGAAGAGAAAGAATTTAAAAAAAAAATTAAACCTTAGGGAGACAACGATAAATATTAAAAAAAAGATAAATAATAGACAATAAAAAAAAAGGTAGTAAAACTGGTTTCTACAACGGTAGTAATATCAATCGAATATATCTAATAATATTAGTATTTAAATTACTTTATCTCATAAGATATAGTCACTACTCACTACCAGCTAATGATAAGAAAATCCTGAATTTTGCCGATAAAAAGTTATTTTTCCAGTGAAAATCAATTATATTATTATCGGTAAAAGGAAAAATTGGATATGGATTGAAATTTTTTTTCGCTATATCGAAGTCAAAAACATTCAGGATTTTCCATCTGTCTTCTAAGTGTTCAATACTAACGTGTACTCTCTCTGTCTTACTGTAATTACTGGTTGTTTGATGGTTTCTCTCCTCTCTCTTTTTTTTTAATTCCATTTTCATTAAGTTTTACTGAGCTTACCGGAGAAAGTATATACAGCAAAAATCCCTTACGCTCCTCGCACGCAGATTTTGGAACAAATTCGGTTGGATCAGGGATTTTCAGGTTGTTTAAAAAAAATCCAATGTCCAGTTTCTGCGACAACGCTTATGAAATTGAATCTGTGAATTCTACTGGATTACTTTTTTTTCCATATTTTTCAAAAACTAAATTATATACGACGCGACACGAGTCGCCGATACGAGATGAAAAAATATATATACAGCATTCGGATTTTTCATAACGCGGGGTTCCTCTCGATGATAAATAAAAATTTTCAAAATTATCCACTGGAATGTTCACGAGATAAATTACGATTTGGCAATCAATTCGTAACTTACAGAAGAAAAAAATTTGTACGAAAGATCCCATTAAAAAAAAAATCGAGAAGGGAGCCCACGGTTCGCAAGTACCATTTATAAATGGGACATATATATTTACATTCGACGAAAAATGAGATAAAAATAAAAAAAGATCACTACCTTCCATGGATCCCGCAGGGTGAGTCAAAATCATTGAAAAATTTTTTTCTTCCAGCAATAAAACGTTAAAATCACGGAACATACATATATCTATATACATATATATTCCCCCGATTCTTTTAATGCAAAACCTGATAAGAGAATAAAATGATGAATAAAGACAGTCAAGGTAAAAAATTCTCTCGTACGGTTATCGATATCCACGCATAAGCGCGAATCACGCATCCACAACACATGTCGTAGCGAGAGTTTACACGATAACCACAGACTCCAAAATCTTAACGGCTAAAATATATATATATATATCGAGTGGTCAATTATCATACAAGGACAACTCGTCAACCAATCGCACACCCGGTATATTAATAATATCTTATGGAAGAACAAGATGCGGCCCTGTCACATCATAATAATATGATAAAAGGGCCGGGAAAACGCCTACGAAACGTATGGGTCCCTTGTCCAAAGTGTTTCAAAAATTCGTACTACACTTTTTTCTATTTCATCTTTTTTTTTTCTTAACTTCATCTCCTCTTCTTTCATTTATATTAATCGCTCCTACTCTCTCAAATACTCATCGACTCACGTTCATTCATCAATCGTCCCATTGAATAACACTGTTACCTTACTCTCTATTACTATGACAATAATAATCATAATATTAGTCATTCATTCAAAATTTCCTCCCTTAGTTCCAAATTTTTTTTTTCCAATAATTCTCGACATGCCTCTGCCTAGTCGCCTTTTATTCTATCCCCCCCCCCCCTACTCCTCTTTATTATTGCCTTCACTCGCACTCATTTTTTTCTGTCCGCCGTGTTTTTTATTTTCCCTAATTTTTGTTTTCTTCCCCTTCTTTGCCCAGCCTCTGTACCTTCTGCTTTTCATTCCATCATCACGAGACCGTAAAGACACCAAGGCGACGGGCTTAGCGCGAAATCCTGATGAATTGAAATTCGCGTATCACATATACAAAAGTGTTCACGCGTACAATGGCGCGAATAATTTTCCTCCTAGATACGTAAAGCAGAAGAAAAATAAATGAGTAAGATAATACCGTCGCCTTGCGCTCTGTACTAATGCATACGTATAAATAAGCCCAGGATGCACCGCCACCTGGTTAACCTTAAACGAACAATAAAAGCCATTACTATTTAGCGTTAGATATAACAAAAAAAAGTGCGAAAAACTTTTCTTATGAAATTGATGAAAATATAGTATTTCCATTAAGGGCGCTTTACGGTTCCTACAGCCATCTCCTGTTCCCATCCACCTTGCTGTTCCTTTTCACTTTGCATTCCCTTATCAGCGATCTCCACAGTAGAGATTCTACGAACGGTAAATATGGCGAGACAGAAAGTAAAAAAGAAAGAACGGGGTGGTGCCCCCCACCCCGTCCGCTACCCCCACCGTTACGATGATTATAGGAAAAAATCACGTGGGTAGGATTAACTAGCAATATACGTATCGTTAATGTACCAATGTATATATGCATAATATATATGCACACACTGTATACCATGTATATATACATACACAAATATCTATATACGGCGACTAGATAATCAACTAGTAGAAATCTACGTGTATAACGTCTTACCTGGTTTTCTCTCAAACGGGTCCATCATGGGCCATCAGCATTGGCGTCGACATACAGCAATTCGCAACAAACTCATCTACGGGTCAATCTAAATTTTCTTTTTTTTGAGGATTAAAAAGGTCAGGTTTTAAGGCACTCGGGTCGTGTCAAACGAATGATCGAACGATAACAAGGGAAAAATCAATAGGAGGATATTATCAGTGTGATACGAGAGGAGGAGAAGAGGGGGTCAAAAAGCTTGGACCAAATTTAACAAAATTTTTCACTCCCCCCCTCCGCCGTTTCATCCCCACCAAAATATGAACGACTAATAATGAATGGTAAACGTCTTTTTTTTTTGAACGCCAGGCGTCGCGACGTCCTAATCGAATAATTGGCTGGTCTTGTCGTGCTCGCTCGTTGCGTATACTACTTGTATAAGCGAGCGCGACAGGAGGTGCCCGAAGGGATTGCACGTGTGACATATGCACCGGGGTCATGTGTGAAGGGATGACTGATAATGGTGGTTGATTATATGGTTGATAATGGATGCTTGTTTTTTTTAATGGATATGGATTTTGAAACGTCCAGGGTAATATTACGACCAATAAAAGATGAGCCTACATACCTCCAAGCTGGTAGAACAAACAGCTACTTCGAGTAGTACACGCACTATGGCTGCGCAGATATGTATTTACAGTGACAACAGGTCGGGAATATTATGACAGATAGGGAGAGGGAGTTAGGTAGACACAAGAGAGAGAGAGAGAGAGAAAGGGTGGATGGTAGAGACAGGAAGAGGAGTAAACAAGAAGAACAAAGGGAAAGAATTAAGTAATTAGAAGGAAAACAATAGAAAAGAAGTACCAGAGGACACAAAGTAGTAAAGGGCCGTTTTGTGTTACGACGACCAAGTTGGCTTCAGTGATTTTTTATAATTTAACAATTTTCCTCTTTTTTCCAAGGTATAGGGGTTAGCCAGCTTGGTCGTGCTCGACGATCCCTTCCTTATCGGCCTGGGATGAATCATCAACCGTGAAGCTTTTTTTTCCATTTCTTTTAAAGGCTCGTTTCTGGTGGTTCTTTGTGTGCCAGGAGGCTAGCTAATGTTTTTCAAGGCATGCGCTACACAACTCCGCTGGCTTTCTTGCAAGCCGTTCGAATAACAAAGCCTAAACGCTTCGGGTCTTCGAACAGCCCGATTGCCTCTCGTACTGCTACCAGGATAGATCTAAATTATTGATCAAGGACAGACAACGGCTGAGCTACACAGCACGTAGAACCGTCTAAGATGTCCTAGTCCTGCGTGTTTTTCACTTTTTTAAATACCACTTTGGTATACAGTTTTTGGAATGTGAACGAGTGTAATTTCAAAATTAAACAAAAAATAATAAACTATCAAGCTGGTCTTCTGGGTGAGTGAAATACGCGCAGGCACTTGGACCAACCAGAACCCGACGTGAAATGAATATCCGACGGGGGTAACAGGGCTAATTATGGCTTAATATTAATTATCCAATTAGCACCGACTACCCCGTCGCGACATCAACTCACCGAGTCCTACGCGACACAAACAGGCCAGTGTCGCAAACAGCATAAAAAAATACTCATCGCTAAGTTAGATAAGATACAGACTAGATATACCAAATTTTGGTAGGAATTTTGTTTTTCTTTTTAAAAGATATTTTTTCGAAAGGATAATAATGGCTGGTGGGTAATGGACTACTCCTGCGGGCAAGTACTCTCTCTTGGTAGGCAATTAGGGAATAAGGTTATTACGTAATTACGGTTTTACAAATAGATGGTGGTAAAGGTAAGAAAAATACAAGGGGGATACACAAAGAGGTTAGCTACCAGTTTTAAACAACTACTTTATTGGCAATTTTTCTAGGCATCAACCTAAACTAATTTATGTTCTTGTCATATAAGACGTGTAAGTAACGGGGTTCCCTTTCCACATATCATTTCACACACGATCATTTCTTTCTCTCTTCCTCTCAATCTCTTTCTCTCTTTTTCTCCCCCATATCTTCATACACCTCTTTTTTTACTACCACAGTGTACGTACATTAGACGCGTCCGCGTCCCACGTACGTATCAATATGTAAATTACGTATGCCAGCGTGTATGATGGTCGCGTCTCTCTCTATGGCCAACACAATACGTTCACAATACGTTCGAAAGTGTATTATCCGAAAAGGATAAAATAAAAGAAAAATCAATTAATAACGAGAGAGAGACAGAGAAAAAAAGAAAGAAATTTTTACCACGTCACGGTATACCGACCAATCGAGAAAGAATGACGATTGTGAAAATTTGGAAAAAATTTTTTTCATTTTTAAGTACAGTATACCGCGATACCAAGATACTCGTAGCCATTCGCACGAGAAAGAGTCGCCCAGTTTCTTTTCTCTCAGTTCGTGCGAACTTCGAGAAGAAAAAAAGGACGTGAAAAAAACGATCCAAAGTGTGACTACAGTGTTAACCAAATAAAAACTAGGAGAGGGAACAAAAAAAGAAAAATGACCAGAAGAAAATTATTGATAAACGAAAAAAAAAATATGAACAACTAATTAATAGCCCCGCGCAATTAAAGTCTTATAGCCGGTAGAGATACACAACGAACAGACAGGTCTACTGTGGCTGAATGTACTTACGGATTTTTTCTCTCGTAGCTCGGATACAGCAGCCACTAGCGGCTGCTGCAGGAAACACGCCACGCCTCAAATATGGACACCGACTTACATTAGCAGCAAAACTACATACTTTACTTTTTTACTTTACTGTACTTTACGTTACGTATTGGGTTCTTGGGAGAATAGGAGAAAGGTACGTTGGTGTCTAAGTCGTTGGCAATGTGGATAATACGAGTCAAGATTTTCTACCTGGTACTATGTTATCATTACGAGAAATTACGTTGGGTGAGAAACAAAAGACGAAAATGAAAAAAAAAAATTTCTAATATACAGGCGTGCTTCCTTGCCAGCCGCTAGAAGCTCTTACGATCGTGTATCATCCTAAGCGTTGGGCAAGGACGTAGCCCCGGCTAAGCCCGGTCGAATTTTTATTTGATAAAATTTTCAAATTTTTTTTATACGAATATACTATATAGATATACGTATACGCATCACAGAAATGGGTATACGTACATCTATGGAGGTACTTGTCTGTACTTTTTTTCAATACAAGTGGTCTTGTTCGTGTAACGTGTGCGGGGGGGAGGCGGGGGGTTGTGTTTTTCGTGCGTAAGGGATGGTCGGACGTAACGGAGACGTCGCGACGGAAGTTGGCGCGAATATAAAAACCGGCGTGCGCGACGGCGTCTTCCATGCTGGATAATTTAATTTTTTAATAATAGTGATATAGTATAATAGTGACAATTAATATAGTAAACGAATAATCATAATAATACGTTCTTGAGTATTGATTACATAATAGGTGGGGACGTGCCTAAGAATACTCGCGGCATCGAAGAGCACAAAGGCAGTTTTTTTTTTTAATCTTTTCGTTCGTTCCATTTTCTCTCTTTCTTTCTATAATTTCTTTCGCGAACAATTGTCTTTCTCTTTCTTGGTTAGACTGGATACGGAGAGTAACGTTAATTGGATGAGCCCAAGGCTAATCGATTATTGATAACGGTTCGATTTTTTTTTATTGGCGAAAGTCATTAGACATCGAGTTAGTATCAAAAAGAAGACGGGTACCGATATAATTATTGCAAGAAATATATATGTAAAAAGAATGGACGAGTGAAAGAGAAAAAAATAAAATAAAACGCGTTAGAATCAAGAGGCAAAGTTCGTGAATGGAAAAAGGGCAAGCAAATTTTTTTAAAAAATCGTCTGACGTTTTCGGCGTTTTTGCATAGAAAAAGAAAATTTTTTTGTCTAACAAGAAATTAGTACAACGACAAACAAGACCGATAACGATAATAACGCAACGTGACGCACGCATCATAATCGTAATGATGAACAGATTGTTGTTGTGACAGTTGAGAGATGTGATCGCAACTATATAAATAATAATACTAACAATAATAATAATATATAGCTCAACCAGCATGCGTTTACATAATTTAACGATACTCAACTAATGGATGTTTGGTTAGCGATATCAACAAATCTACGCATTACTTGTCTCATTCGCATAGAAGATCAACAGGATTATTAGTACAGAGAAGATGACGTTGATGGTTGTGTGACGATAATGATAATGGTGATGATGATTGCCAGTGGTACGCTAATGGTGAATAGAAAAGAAACAAATCAAGGATGATGATAAATAATAATTAGAATTACAGTCTTCTAATGCAACGTCAAATCCCAATGATAAGAAAAAAAGGATACAGATGAAGGAAACGTGACATCTACGCTGCCAACACGTGCGTCCCACGTGACAAGCTACTATATGTATACTCGAATTAAGTTTCTTCCTATGATACATCAGAGACAGACATACTCGCCACTATAATAAAATCTATCAGTCGTACATTATCATTTTGAGTTACGTTTGGAGAGAGTTCTGGATAGGTGAGTAAAAAGAGGTTCAAAGCTTGAGGATCATTTGTGTAAAGAGGGTCCAAGAGGATAAGGGTCAGTATGTTGAAGTGAGAAAAAAATTGGTTCAAATTTGTAATCCAGGTCCACGTGTACCAAATCATATGATGAAGTCAGAGGAAGATGTGACGAAAGTGAAAATTGGCTTGATAAGAGTTTGAGGTACGAGATGGAACATTTTTAAACTGAAGGGAGGACCTTGGACTTTGAACCTTCAAATCCTCCCTTGGAAGATCTAACAAGACCCCTCTGATTTCCGGCCACGAAATTCTTGACTATGACTTTTGGCCCTTTTTGCTCAGTTTTAGGAAACAATAGCTTTTACTAGTCTTCTGACGCCAACCTATATCCGTTCTCTAGGGTAATTGTGAAAATTTGACTTGGGTATCCAGTGAGCAAGGTACAGGGTCCAAAATTTCTTATTGAAGATACGCACTCTTAGACCCTCTACCCTTATTGACAGCCCTACCCCCTGATCGTCCTGAACAAATAGATCATGGAAAATAAAAATATGCCAAGTGATTATGAAGAAAATAATGGATGATAATGCATACCGTTCCGTTTACAACGTATTCGGCACTTGTACTACGACGTACTGTTTTCTGGCCTAGAATCTGTCTCTCTTTCTCTTCTATACTCCATTCTTACCCTAGACTCTCTCGCTCGCCATAATCTCATTCAGTCACCCTTATCATTTCTTCCCACTTCCATTCGCGTATAACAACCACTATTCTTATCTACCCTTAGTCCAATCTAACGATCCTCGCCTATATTCTCTTTCTCTTCTCTATTTTTTTACCCTCCGAACAAAATTCCACCCCCTTGGGGCCTGACGTCGAACAATTCAGTAAACGACTCCGACACTCCGAGAGACAGGCTATAGCCAACGCCAAAGAGAAAGAGAAAAAGAAATATAGCGTATCCTCGAAGAATTGACAAAACTATCAAGATGGTGTTACAAATAAAATACAAAGACAAGGCTGACCTTTCACCCTCTTCGCTCGCAATCCTATAAACAATATTTCTATGCGCCCTTATACATATGCCGCGTACGTTGTGTCTGTTCCATGTAAGCATAATACGTGAATACGAGTATATATATATATGGTGGGTGTGTCCTTCTCGATGGTTTATCCTGCGAGTATGCCTCCTTGCTAATTCATATTTAAATTAATAATACTCCTGGGTCTTCGCGAATTACAATTTGCAAAATAATACATCAACATTCTATTCCCACATCGCGCTCGGTTTATCATTATTATTTGTTCTTGCTCTTTTTCCTGTCTCTCGCTCTCTCTCTCTCTCTCTCTCTCTCTCTCTCTCTCGTTTGTCTCTTTGTTCCGTATTATCTTTTAAGTAACAGGTATTGTTATTATTATTGTTGTTATTATTATTATTATTATTATATGTAATATATATATACAGTGTACGCATGCTCACGTGTTCTATGTTCTTTTTTTATGTACCTGCATTTAGTGTATATCACTAGAGCACGTTATCAGTATCCGTCTGTGTAATGTACTCGTTATCACTAGGTAATATTATTACTTATCGCTTAGAAAGGATATCGTCTTTCGTCTCTATTACAATTTTCTCAATTTTCGTTTTTCTTTTTCATATCTCTCTCTCTCTCTCTCTTTTTCCCTCACTCCCGCCTCCTCTCTTCTCTTGATTCATCATCGTTTCTCTATACTCGTCACGAGCGCCTTTCATTCGATTCTTGTACGCTTTTTTCTTTTTCTTCTCTTTAATCTCTCTCTCTCTCTCTCTTATTATTCTTTTCCTTCCTATTTCTCATGTCGTTTCCACGCGAACATTAAGCGATATATTTATTAAGTTACTATTGTTATCATTACTATGTATCCCTCGTACGGATATATATATTATACATATTCAATCTTGTATAATGTATATACTTGTACACGCCTATACGTAGTTTATATCGTTAAGTATAGTTGAGTAATCACTTATTGCTCGAAATTTCTCACATCCTTCGTTATCGAGGTTCGTTTTCTTTTTTCTTTTTTTTTTCGAATTATCATCGCGTACGTCACTGAATATTTTCTCACGTTATCCGTTCAAACCAAATCTTGTTCTCGTCCTTCTTTTTATGCTCTCTCGCACTTACTTTTCTTATTTGTTTTTTTCTTTATATTTTTTTATCCATTCCCTGTTTTTTTCTCTCTCCCTCTACCTACGATACTCTTCGATTTATTACTTCGCATCTCTCTCTAATCGACTATCATTGTCGCACGTAAAATCCATTTGTCCATATTACACACCTTGATCGAACTCGTGTCGATTGATCGCAGAATCGATTTTGATCCTCATTCTGGATCGCGTCTCGACGTTCTACACTAATAATAATAATATCCATAAAATTATCCTCATTCTTTCCTCATTTAAATATAATGCGTGCGCGCACGCGCCTTTATGTATATGTACGTACCGTATTATCAGAATAGATTAATTAACGCGTTTATGTATAAGTTAATTAACGACTTATTTCACTTAAATTTAACCTTATTCTTACTGAGCTAAATCTTAAGTTCTCCCTTTCCTCGTCACTTTTTTTTTCTTTAATATATATATAATATATATATATATATATCGTTCCTCACGTCGCGTGTCGTCACTTAAGTATCTCATTTCAAAGTATTTTAAGTACCATCAGGGCGCTTTCTAAATCGATAAGGTAAACAGTCCTCGCTGGCTCGTGGACAGTTCTGTTTTTTTTGGCCAAGAAAAAAATTATGAAGAAAATATGACGACGGTGCCAAAGTGACAGAAAAAATAAATTAAACGTATCTATCTCTCGTGACCATACCGCGGTCATCGCTTCCTCGTGCTTTTTCTTTTTGTTTCCTTTTCTTACTCTGCTTTCATCTTTTTCCTTCTCATTTCTCTTTCTTTTTCACTCTCTGACACAGGACACGCGATAACGCAGGTTCGGTCGCGTGACGAACGACGACGAGTCGCGCGCAGCGTTTACAACGTATGTATATATGTATATTTAACGAAGTTCTAGTCCTTACGCGATGGAGAGCAGAGAATATTGTCTTCGATAACACGAAAATGGCTAGGTGATAAGAGGTACGGTTCTCTTGGTTTTTTTTTCCTTCTCTCTACTTGTCATTCAGTTTTCTCTTGAAAAGGGAGGATCGAGATTTTTCTTGCTTAACTTGGGATTAGGTTAATGGAAGGGTTGTAGGGTAAGTTAGGGTTGGTCGTTGGATGATGCGGAACTTTTGTTTTTTTTTTCTTTCTATATTCTTTTTCTTTTCTGTCTCTTCACTTTAGATAGTAATTCGACTCGTAGTTTTTTCCCTATGTATCAATAATATCGGCGAACGACAACAGGTCGAATACGACAACATGGCGCATTTAAATTTCGCGAAACTCGCCTATCAGTTAGTAGTAAAGTAGTATTGCTTCGAGAGTGCTTCCTTCTCTTTTTTCTTTCTTCTTCTTTTTTTATTATTAACGGCCGCACCGAATTTTCAACGAAACCGTATCGCGCGGTCGTAATCGAACGTTGCTTAATGAGTTTCGTTTGTTTCTTTTGTTTTTTTTTTGTATTTTTCTTTTATCGGTGCGCCTAAAGAATACTTGTCCATCGTTTTACCTTTTTCGCCATTTCGTTTCCCTCGTTCACTCGGAAATCAAATGACGAGAGAGGTCAGCGAGTAGGATGATTGCTCGAAATTATTTTGGCGAAAAAAAAGAAAATTGAGAAACACGATAAAGCTCAAAAATGAGAATGAAAACGATTGAGTAATATAATAAAATTAAGGCGCGTTGCCAACCACGCGCTTTTTCTCATCTTAACTAGGAACCGAATGTGCTAAACGCAACGACTAAATTACAAAATAGAATTAATACAAGACTCGACAATAAGTTATAATTAACGAGTAGCGTTTTGGTGGGGAATTTTGTGAACAGGGGTAGGATATCTCGCAAGGAATTAGGATTTGGAATTGATATAAAGAGGAGGAAGGAAGACAGGATGATTCCGTCGGATATAATGTAGGAATTTCATACAAGTCTCTAGGAATTTTTTAGATCCGCATTGATCGATATGATACACGCAAACGTCTCAGACTTAACGTCTCCTATGCGCATCGCTTTGTCTTTCTTCCAATTGTTTCCCGTCGTCTCTTCGAGCTCCGTTTCGCTTCGATCGAGGATCGATGCCATTGATCATGCTTATCGCAGACTTGTGACTCGCTATGAGATCATTTTAATCGCGTTTACAGTGGAATCGGAAAATCGTAACACTCGACGCATCGTATCCTAATAATACATTTCAAAAGTTTAAATCGCTTTCGATATTCGCGCTTTCACAAGATGCTCTCTCTCTCTCTCTCCCCTGAATTCTCGTGTGTCGCACTAAAATAACGAGTCGCCGTGATTACTCGCAATTATTAAACGAGTCTCATGATAATCACCGAGGACGTAGAATTTGCGCGATTTAATTAAATAATCCCCGCAAGATCCATTCCTCGATCACGTCGCACTCCTCGTTGTTTCGACGAAGAGTAACAATAGAATAAGTAGTCATAGATAGTGGAGTAGCGGTAGTCAAAGTAGTATCAGTAACGGTAGTAGCAGTAGTGACAGTATTAGTGGGTAGAGTAGTAGCAATAGTATCAGATAGTTGTATCGATTGAGAAGTAGTAGTAGGGTCTACCTCGCGTTGGGAATATCGCAAATACAGAGAGTACAGGGTTCGACCTAAGGATACTCTCTCTAGACGTACATCCCCATGCCATACATGGAGCCCCAATCGACACCCTGGAAGCTGGACATGTCGACGTTGGTCAGGGAGTATCCTTGATAGGGATTACCAGGAGCGGCAGCGGTCGCAGGGTTAGCTGGTGGTGCTGGTGCTGGTGCTGGGGCGGCTGCAACCGCAGCAGGAATCGGATACGGGGCGTATCTGTAGGCTGAGAGGGCAGGATAGCTGCCAAAGAGTTTTCCATAGCCGGCTACGGCGTTCTGCACCTGCGCCGCAGCAGCTGCAGCTGCGGCAGCCTGCACCTGCGCCTGCGCCTGGGCCGCTACTATCTGTGAGGCAACTGGCAACGGTGGCTGAGGGGCCAGTCGGACCCCCAACGTGCTAAGGACGACCCTCTTGCCCAGTGCAAGTGCACCAGGTTGCACAGCCTCCTTCGGCTGGGCCTTCTTGCACTCGACCTTCTTGTTCTTGATCGTGTGAAAGTGGATCTCGCACACGCGGTCCACGACGTCCTCGTTCTCGAAGGTGACGAACCCGAAGCCACGATGTCTCTTTGTCTGCTGGTCCATCAGCATCACCGTCTCTTCGACCTTTCCAAACTGATTGAAGTAGGCCTTGACCTCGTCGCTGCTCGTATCCTGACTGACGCCTCCTACGAAGATCTTCTTGGTACGGTTCGCCTGCTTCGCGCGGTTCTTCGGGGTCGCGTGCTTTGGGTCGATCTTCTTCCCGTCCAGGGTGTGAATCGGACACTTGAGGACCTTGTCGACGCTGCCGGGCTCGGCGAAGGTGATGAAGCCGAAGCCACGGCTGCGCTGTAACATTCAACGAAGCAAGAGCGTGATGCCGTGGGCCTCGTTGCTTCAAGGAGAACCCGGAAACACTCACTCTCTCTCTCTCTCTCTCTCTCTCTCTCACGCACACATTCATTCGCTCACTCTCTTTCTCCCTCTCCTAAAACGAAGCTCGTGTGTTCCGGCGCTTAGCGGATGATTAATTTTACCTCGGGAATGGAGTTTTATTCAGCAGAGAGTAACGAAGAAAATTCAAGGACATTGAAAGCTCTCTACGCCAACTCTAAAGCTCTACGAAAAAATCTCTCTCTGTCTAATTAATTTTTTTTCTCTTTTGTTCTTTTTTTTTTAATCCGTAACCAACCTGTGTAACTGGATCCTTCATTATGAGTACGTCCGTGACGGTGCCGAACATCCCAAAGTATTCTCGCAGCTTCTCGCTGCTTGTCTGCCAGGAAAGCCCGCCGACGAAGAGCTTTCCTGGTGCCGGGTCACCACCGTTGGGTGTGCTCCTTCCGGAGCTTCCCGAGTGGCTGCCATTTATTGGCACTAGGGCGTTGTGGAAGTCGTGGTCAATCGCGCCGTTCGCTTCCATGCCAGCGCTGAAACACAAATCATTCTAATTGACGATCGGATGCTTTACTTAAACAAAAAATATTAAATTATTAAAAAATTATACGATATTCGATACATTTTCCTTTTCTTTTTATCTTTTACAGCTGATCCCTCTGGTAGCGCTTAACTGTCTGATATTCACAGCCATACCTCTTATCGCCTGGCACAGGACCTTCGTGACTACTATCGACGTACAGTAAGTATCACGAACTAACGATTTAATCGTTCAAAGATCAAAGCCACATATCCTTAGCGTACAAACGAATACCCCGGTGGGTTATCGTCGAAATTTCAATATATTCTGTAAAATCCACTTAAATCAAAATTACCCTAACTCCCAGTAACAAGCAAAAATCATGTTCCTCCCGGATTTTGGATTCACGCGAAAAGTTGAAATAAAAAATTTCATCGATCAATCTCAATTTTGGCTCTAGTCTAAATTCAATGAAAATCAAGTAACAATCGAAGCTATTGATAACGTCACACATAAAAAATATCTAAAATTTTTTTTTAGACTCGGCAATTATCAGCGTTGGGAGATTCCGACGGTCCCGCGGTTCTTTGATCTACGTAATCCTCGCAACCTTAAGGTGAGATTACAAACGTACAGTAAACCAAGTACTTTCTACTATACTAAGTGTACACACATATACACCCATATATTGCACTAAACAATTCGCATGTGCCCGTCCTAAGGCATAAAGAATAGATTCCCTAGCCGGAACACTGCTGGCATCCCAATGGTACAGTGAAGGGGTGGCAGAGATACAGGAGGAGAGTATCCTCCTGGACTTCGGGATATTCGGTAAGAAGCAGCATCTCCTCAGGATTGTAATATATCCCAGCGTCGGAGAGTGGGATGAGCGAACTAAGCCAGGAGAGAAAGTATATGACATAGGAAGGATGAGAGTAGGCAAGAGGGGAAGAGGGAGTAGTAGATGTTCCAGGAGAGATGATGCTGTGCCCATCTCCCTCTTTCTCGTGATCACGTACCCGAGCGCACTCTACTTTTCTCATTCTCTCTACCGTACTCTCGACATCCCTGAAATCATCTCCCCGTGGCTCGACCTGGTCTCTCTCTCTCTCTCTCTCTCTCTCTCTCTCTGCCCTGCATCCAACAGTCCCATCTCTCTCTGTACCAGTGGGTACACCGGACTCGGTCTCGCGAGTTCAGGAGGGTCGCGAAGGTCTGAGGGACCGAACGAAGGAAGAGATGGGAAAAGACGCTACGTTACTCGAGTTTGGGGGGATGGAGGGTAGGGGATGAAAATGGTAAGGGTGCAAGAGAAGGATATGGAGTCCCTAGCAAAGGGGGGTTGAAGGTACGAAGGCCCGCGGCAATGAGGACGGTGTGGGTTCAGGGTACGGGTGGGCCTGTAGGAAAGGGGTGAAGGAACGCGAGGGGCAAGGAGGAGGGTGGCGTATCTGTGTACGTGGGAAAGAGAAGGAGGGTGGATGGGTGGGTGAGCCGGCTGGATGCTTGGGAAGGGGGTGGGTGGGTGGATGAGAAGCGCGCAGCTGGTGGATCAATAGTCCCCTAACCCTCAGTGGCCGTACGGGGGTGTCGCGCGCGTTTCTCTCTAGCCTCATCGGCAACTACCCTCCTGCCTTTCCAACCCCCTGACGGTTCGCGGCACCCCCACTGCCGACCGAGGAGCCCGGCAACCTCAGGGTTGAGGGGGAACAGGGTGCGGAGGCGCCGTCGCGCGACCGACGCAGTGCCGTCGGGACGCTCGACCGAGTCGCTACCGCCTTTTCACCGAGATAACCTCCATTGTCGTCAACGACCTCCACTCCTGTCGGCGACCATCAGCATTTAAAGAAAAATATTCATCAAAGACCTACGCGTTCGTCCAGCCAGAAATATCAATCGCACAGGCCGCCGCCGCCGCCACGTTCTTACGATCTATGGGTTCGCCCAGTGAGTTGAAAATTCTTGCGGATCCGCGCGTCGATGTTTCAAGCTCTACGTAGTAGCACGTCTATCTCGGGCAACGTCTTCTTCGAGGTATAAATATACCTGCGAGGCTCGGTACGTGGAGGAGGACCGAAGGAGTTTACTGGACCAAGAGGATGAAGAAAGCAGCACAGCAGCCCCTGCCGGGAATATTGTCCTGTCACAGCAGTACGCCTTTTAAGAGTTACTGGTGTGATGGGACATTGTCCTCGACACGGTGCCAATCCTCATACTCCGAAACGTAGTAACGATCGGAGGGAAACAAAATATTACGATTATTCATTTTAACGTGAACCGATACGTCTTTAAGGGTTGAGATTATTCGGGTGTAAGGGTGAGATTGATTATAACTGTGAGAGAGCCGGGTCATAATAGGAAAAGATAAATGCGCGCTCGACGTGTCCTGCCGGTCACGACGTACCGACGTTCTGGCCTGTTCGTTTGTGCTTATGCTCTCTCTCTCTCTCTTTCTCTCTCTCTCTTTCTCTGTATCTTTCTAACTCTGTCTGACCAACTCCCTACCCCTTCGGACAGTTTACTAAGTATTTGCGTGCTGTACGGATTCGCGAAGACCGCCAAGTGTGCCACCCGTCATTTCTTTACATTCTTTTCGTACACTTCTCTCTAATCCTCGGCAAACAAGACTTTTTCGTCGTCGCAACAGATTTGTCCGAGTGTTCAAACGAAACAATGAAAACAAGCCTGAGAGACAATGCTCTGAAATTGTATACGATCTCCCTCGTCGCGCCACGGAAGATTACACAAGACCAGTTCGAGCGTAGAATGGAATTAAGGCTGCTTTTCACGTAACGGCTTTCTACAGTGCGTATAGGAAAATTGATGTTGATTAAAAGGAAAAAAAAAAATCAATAAAATTGATTCATCCATAGAAGAAAAATTCTACGAACATAGCGACGGTTATAATTGTGTGAAAAAAATAATTCAAGGGTGAAATGCCATCCGATGAACGAGGGGATGAAATTTCGAGCCAGCGACCAAGAGCGCCGAACGGAAATAGGAAAGAGAATCCTCGAGTACAAGAAGATGAATTGCCTCGTGTGTCCCAAGAAAGTAGAAAATCCAGGCTAACGTGGACGCTCGAGGCGAAACCGTTTCCGGTCGATAAAGGGGCACCTTCCGGTCGATAGAGGCGCGACTGCCCACCTGGTGGTCGGATTGATCAACCTCTTGTTACTTAAATTTCCTTAGCACAGTCGGTGCCGGTCTAATGCCAACCAATGACCCCATGGGCAATGGTCCACCACTTTGTGATGATCGACCTTACCCGAGCGTCCGTTTCCTGGACGACGGACTCCTGTCTTCCTGAATAATGAAGTATCCTTTGTTTTTCGTGTCACGAGGAGGAGAATTAATTAGAAGAAAAACCGGAAACGTGACAAAGACAAAGGAATGACCCTCCGAAACCTTTTCTATTGGATGACAAAATTTCAACCAACCCTCGGCCACCGTCTATTGTTAGCTGGACTCAAGGATCCAGTGGTCTGCGAAAAGACTGTAAAAGAGAAAAAAAAATGACCAAAGAACTAAATTCAAAAAAAAAAATAAAAGGACTCGAAAAGGGAACTCTCGAGGACACACGTGCGCTTTAGTAATTATCGACGGCACGCGACCCTCGTTATGCCTTCTCGATGTCGCCCTTATAACGTACCCTACCTATCACGAGCTGACGTACCAACATCACGAAGACACTGAGGATACAAAAAGACGTCGATTCCGTGTTAAATTCCTATACGGTTTTGATTTACATTGCGCGATCGACTGAACGAAGTCGGTCCTCGTGCCGATCGTGTGAATCGATAATACATATCGAAGTGCATTATTCAATTATATCGATTAATTGAAAACCTAATAAAAGGCGTGACTTCGTATCGAAATCGTCCACCGGGTGATTGTGTCGTGTACAATATATATTTCATATAAAACTGAACTGGGACACGTGTGATTAAAAGATTTGTCAATTAATCAAAGTTTAATTATTCGATTGAATAATGAGGTAATTCATTTTTTTCTTATCACTACAACAAACTGCCCCCGCCGTATCTAAAGCCAGAAGTGAGCCATAACGAGAGCTCGACGTGGATAAAGAAGAGAAATTAACTAAAGAGAAATAGAAAGAGAATTGATTAGTCGCGAATTAGTGGGTGCGGCACGTCTCGCAGTGAGAGCCTGATTCCGAGGAGAATGGGAAAAAGAAGTAGATAGACATATAGTTATAAGGGTGGATAGAGAGGAGAAGGGGTGTGGGGCAGGGGGGAAGTTGGGAGCAACCCCACCAACGGTGTTAGAGGGCACGGTCGCCAGATGGCGACACTAGCGTCGCACCGAGCACTAGTACCGGCTGGCCGCCGTAGAGTGGCGACACGGTCGTGGCCTCGAGGAATGCGATGGAAACTGCCAAAAACGCTGGCAACACTTCCGAATCAATATTGTGCGATATCAGAGGAGAGGCGTACGCAAAGCAGACACAGCCGGCAAATTGTGGATCGAAGTGAGACTAGACGCGAGCAAGAGAGACGGATGAGTAACGGATAACGTGAAGAGCGACGGGGACAGAAAGAATTAACGAATTCTAGAAGAAACCACCAGCGATGGACTCGAGGAAGTAGGAGATGCTGTGACAAATTCACTGGAAAGCTGCCGAGAGGTCTTCGGAAGATATCCAGGATGAAATCGAGTGAGAAAAGGGAAATGACGTTAGATGTGTAGAAAGAAAAAAAATATAACAGTAGTAAAAAAGAAGCATATAAGAAAATAGATATATATGTATATATTATTTATACTGTAACCGGGAAATAGAAAAGTCCCTAGACGTACGCATTAGATTACTTGGTGTATAAAGCCTCTTCGCTCGAGATATATAAATATATATACACACTATATATATGTATATATATCTATATATCAGTTATCGTAGTAGATGGCAAACGTATTCACGAAAATAGCATATAAATTGTGTATACTAGTCAAAGAGATCACAACCTCTAGTAATTCACGTAGCAGTAAAATAAGTAGTTTAGAAAGAAAAAAAGAAAATCTTGTTAACCAGTATCTATCCACTGTAATAAATGGTAACTCCGGCTTGTTGCTGCACAGTAAAATAGTAGTCAATGTATACATATATATATATATATATATGAGTGGTAATCACGTGCACCCCCAACATCCTCACTTAGAATTAGGGGGGAGGAGGAGGGGAGGTATTCGTATCTCTCGAGTCTCGTAATTTGTTAGCAAACTGTTGCTCGTCGCCATTTTATTTTTCGTCACCGACGAACACACGGGTATCTTCGTTACCCACCACAGAGACCACGCGGAGGGTTAACCGAGTGTTCAGGGCAACTTCGGATTCTCCATTTAAAGTGCGACAAATTAAAAAGTTCCCTTAACGAGCGGCTACGAGCACGTTGATCTTAAAATCCTTAACTGCACTTTTTCAACCCCCTTTTAGCGGCGTCTCCAAGCCAACGGTTCAGCCTCGCATATCCCAGGGAGGCGCAGAGCGCGTGGATGTCCGTCTTCGCGCGACTTGTCTCAATTTATTTTAATTAGTAAAATATTAGTTTTAATTAAGCATACAATTAACGCGGAACACGTAGTCGGGATCAACGGCTGGAAATAAACGTGGCGCGTGTCGTGTTACGAAGCCGGTAGTTAAGACGGTAAGCGGCGAAGGCCTCGAAGGGAGGAAAGGGAGTAGAGAGTGACAGGAAGAGGGCTGGCGAGCAAGGTCAGAAAGTTAGGGGTTGTTTCAACCACGTGAAAATGACGGATACATCCGACACACCGTGTTCAATTAAAGAAGTTGTTGCCAAGTGGGCAAATTTAATACGGAGCTAGGGGTTGAGATTGGACGGTGGATTGGATTATGGGGGGAGGTAGGGGATGATTTCTGGCAGTTTTGATTTCTCGTGGTAAACTTGACTCTGCGCTTACCAAGGGTTGTGACGGCACTTACACCGAAGTCGACGGTCGAATCGTACATCCTCTTTGAGAATAAGGGTTGCTTCTCTCTCGACGCGTTATCCGATCAATACTCCAGGCTCCGATTAATCTACGGGGTGGGTACTATCCTGGAGTGAAACTACCCTCGGCAGATGGCCAGTAGAAAACATTCGACCCTCCCTCTGTCCACCCCCTACTATACAGTGTGGCCGGTGTACACACTACCCCTTGTCACACATCCACGAATAGAATCGTATTAATTCCTCTCGATTCTAGTGGATAGGGGTTGCTCGAGGGTTTGGTTAAAATTATTTTAAAAATATTGCCCGACTTTACGTCATTTTTATTGGGGACATGTTCGGGTGTCATTTTTGCAAATCGACCACTCAGGGTGAAAGCGCGGAAGAGAGTGAGTGTAAATCTTGGAGCTATTCGTGTACAAGGCACTTGGAGGGTCCGTGTGGGGGTTGATAAAATTATTTTCCCGTATCCAGAAGTATTCCGGCAGGGGGTTGGTTCGCCAGGTTCATTTGTTGGGGGATATAATTCACGTGGCCTTGAGGCATCTGCGATGGAGTAGCTACGTATGGCCAAGGGTGGTCTCGCTGTTCATGCTGGGGATGAAATGAGCTGTTCTTCTGAAGGGATGATGCTGGATATGGGGGTTGTGTATCAGAGGAGACTTGGGATTAGCGGCGATTGTCTTCACCAGCTACCCCCATTACTCAACTGTCGAAGATCAGAAAACATTTTTTTCTCTGTCGCAGTGTGCCAATTTTCTTATACGGTACTCCGACTGTATACCGGGTGCTCATAATGGGATCCGCCATTATTTCTTTGTTATCTAGGTCACCCTTATTATTTGCCGCAGATACTACCCCTCCTTTTGCCATCTCACTGATAGCAACCTCTCTTATTGTTCTCCTGCCGGTACGTTTCGACTCCATTTCCGTGCGCAGATAACGAGCGTCGTCGAATCGAGACGGTGAAACGCATCCGGTACTACTAAACCCACCCCCGGGTTTCAACCCTCGTAAAATTACTTCGCTGTGGCTACTGTTTTTGCCACGCGCGACCCAGAATTTCCATCCCTCCTTGCCTCTGTGATTCCTCGGCATGGATGCTCGCCACGCTATGGTCACTGCCAAAACGACAGAGAATACAAAGACAGAGGGGGTGGTTGAAAAAGATGAAGCTTTTAGGGGGAGAACACGCTGAACTTTAATGGAGAAGAGTCGCGGAAATGCTGGACGCTTTTATACGATCAGCCCCCGTCTAGACAGAGTCGATAATAACCCTCTCGTATTTATTTAATCACGCAGAGAGAAAATAAGCAACGGACTCGCAGGGTCATTGTTTAGCCAGCAGCTCCGCTACTGAATACGTTTCGCTTGGATACCGAGAGTTAACTTACCATCCGAAATCTTTTGTCCGGTTAAGAAACGAGAACGGTGGAACGCGCGTTATGCGCGGACACCGACAAAAAAATTATGGGGACTCACTGTTCGCCGGTGAAAGTTGCCTTTCTTGGATCAACCGCAAAATTATAATTGAGCTATGGTCACCGATATTACGTTTCTTTTATATTCTCTTGCCTCTTTGTGAATCAGACCAAAAAATCTTCAAGCTGAATCGGGACTGACATTTTCTTCCGAGCAAAAGAGCAGCGCGCTCGATGCGGTTTCAGGTGGGAAAGTTAGGTACTAGTTGCGACAGACGTGACAATAGCTGAAAGTTTACTCGAACAAAAAACAGATGTCAGCACGAGGGAAGTCTGCGGGCGACGGTGGCGTACTCTTGAAACTCCGACAGTCGGTATATGCAGAGGGGTTAGTTCTACCATACCGACCGATACGAAAAGAAAGGAAACCGCATCGCCTTTTCCCGCTAGGGGGTGATTCCAATCCTAATTTTCTCAGATCCAACCCCTATTTCACCTCCCTATATATACATAGAATACATAGAACTAAAGCATAAAGTCATGTGCGAGTGCACCCCATACGTGCGTCGAATCCCTGACTCAACGTCGTAGGATTTATTTCCTATGACGCATACTTCCTTAAAAAAACCACCCTAGAAGACAAATCCAATGAATTCAGAAAATCCATCATTTCCCTTGACGCGAAAAAAATTTAATTCTCTGATCAGTTTACCCCGATAACTCTTGAATATAGATTTTCTTTAAATTTCCTGAAATATGCGTCTCTCATCTCTCCCGTTCTCCAATTTTCCATTTTTTTTCGCAACCCCATTTTCCAACTTCTCTATACACACTAGAGTGATTCACCCCGTGCTTCCACGACGTACTTTCCTTCACTTTTTCATATACATGTCTTCTAAAGATTATTTAAAAATACACCCAGAGCATTAAGGACAAATTCCCACAAATAAATAAGGTATATACATACGATCCCCTGAAATACTTGGAACCAAATCAATTTTCCTATAAAGCCAGCATTGCTTGTATTTCCCCGCACAGCAGGCACAGGCATTATAGATGCGGTCCGATCGATCGATCGTGGCTGGATGCCGAACGGGGCATCCAGCCAGTTATATCAAGCGAGACCAGTGAGAATTCATCAAGAAGGAAAGAGACAGAGTGAGCACGATAGCAGCCAGAGAGGAAGTTCGTTTGAGCTTTAACTAGAAAAGTTGCACTACTCGTTGTGTATCGTCGTTTGACGTAGTACAAGCCAACGAGTGAAAAGGGTCCGAGAGGGTTGCCAGGAATCGATCAGTCCCTTTCGCGTTATACACGATTTCCGTATACACACTGTATAAACCAACGTATACACACATGGTCGTACGAGGGTCACGCAGTCAGTCAACCGTACACGCACCACCCCCTCCAACCCCTATAGTACTTGCTATCCAGTATCCTGTACCACGTGCCCTTCCCACCCCCTGGTGGTTGGCATGTAGGAACCTCCATTGAAAATACGATCAGATTGTGTAGCCAAGTAGCTTGATGCTAGAGGAACAAAAAAAACTGACCGAGATCATTAGTGCTGCTAGGGGTGAGTTCGCAGTAGCGCAAAAGAGCTTTGTCATCGGATACCCAGAAATTCTCTAAGGGAGGAAACGAGAGAGTGAATAGGGTACGGTAAAGGTTACTAGAGAAAATTCGAACGAATAACCCTCCCTTATTTTGTCCGTGAAAAAAATTTTTTTGTTATTAGGGGTAGAACGTGGGAGTAAAGGGAATTTGCCGATAACTAATTCAGCTTTTGCAAAACAAGAATTTTAAGTGATTCTGGGTGATTAGGGATTGGGGGTTGTTTTACGTAAATCCATGATTAAATCTAATTATCTAAAATCTGCTGATTTTAATCTCAAGCTTTTCTTTGGGCTTTCCTTCATTTTTTTTCCACGTTTTACCCCACATCTCGCAAGGGATGATTTTTGGATTTACGTGTAACAACGTACATAACCCAGTTTCTCGCCTGACAGTCGAATTAACGTTATCTCTAAAATAAAGACGGATTAGAATCGCTTGGATTATGTTTTCGGAGGGGGATGATTTTAGCAAGTCGCAAGGGTAGTATTTCTTTTTCTTTATATAGAAACAAGAAGACTGACTGACATTAGGACAAGGACAAATTACAGAATCGAGTAACGACGAATTAACCTGGATATTCAAAATATGCGCAGGCAACCAAAAATTCTTGAAAATCCAAAACTCACAGCGATGAATATTAATTTTCCGGTTGTTCTCCCTGTACGTTAAAACAGTAATAGGGGTGGTTTTACACCACCCTAACGTGCAACCCTGGTGTCTGGAACTCGGTAGTACCGAGTCAGGAAGAACCGACCCTGTGTCTTGCTTCTTGTCAACTATACAAAAATGTGTAGACTTCCTTGTTTGCTACGTGAAAGACACCCTTTGTTTTGAGTTGAATTAAATCCCCTTCCGTGTTCAACCACCGATAACCACCCTCCCTCCCCCCTGGTTGAGAACACTGAAAAATGAGACCACCGGCCAGGAACTTCAACGCCCTAGGGAGGTTGGCAAGGTAATCTATAATAATTCTTCATGGAAACTGACTTAAGGGTATATATACGTGGAAAAGTTGCAAGGGTTATTACAGAAAGCAACGTGACGTAGATAAGGGTGCAATTTTATTTATATATTTCAATATATATATATATATATATATACCGTATATACCTGTAGATATACCCGTGAATCGGCTGCGGAGATTGGGGATGAAAATTAAATTCCAACATTGGGAATGAAAAAAAAAAGGAAGGGGGTAAAAATTTTTTCCTCGCTTTATTCATCCCTCTGAATATTTCTGAAATGGATGGGTGCAAGGCTAAGGGTTGCTGACGAGGATAGGTTCGTCCTTCCGATAGGATTACTCGAGGGTCTTTCGACAGGCCTTAAGGGGCTGATTATTTCCATTGGAACGCCGGCTAGAATATTCGGCCGCGAATTAACAGATTTTATCAGGGATGGGATTCTACAGGTGTTGAAATTCTGCTTACAAAGGGTGTACAGTGGATGGTTGGTATGCCCAATCAGGAATCTCGTAGAATTTAAGGGTTGTTTTTATTCGAAAATTCTTTGACTTATCGAGTCGATCGCTCCTGGTATTGAGTGTCTTTTAATTTTTTTACACTCATTTTTTGTATAACAGCCAATAGGTACGAAATCTTGAAAATGTATTTATTCTCATTGTCAGACACCAGACTGATAAGATTCCAGGACAAACGGCATCCCTTAGCATAGGATACGATAATAAGGTTGGGATAGGGATTTCCTGATTTATCGATGGATATATCGATATTACCATCATTCGAAGAATTAGCTCATTTCATAATTCACGGTCGAAGCTTGTTAGGGAAAAAAAATCAAAATAGGGAAAAAATCAGTGTAATCCGTTCTCAGTCACAGGAGAGTGACGTTATCGAGATTATCGAATCGATAACGTCAGTCAGCATTACGTTTCGGGGAAAGAAGATTTCTAGTAGAATATTCAATCATATCCGAATCCACCGTAAGCCGCATAGATCCTCGTCACGCGATTCTCCTTAGAGTTTATTACCATGCACGAAGGATATCGGCGACGATTTACAATTATCGAATAAATCGGCCGTGACGTAACGCCAGTGATACCAGCAGCACAATGAGGTCCATGGTATAAATGAATAAATTCAGAAGACAATTTCCCCACGGCAAACTCCAATTAAACGAAAGCACCCTTAAATCTCGGAACAAGCTTTAGGAGTGCTGTTATGGTTGAGGAAGACGAGAAAAAAGTATTTCGAAAAAAAAAAATGAATAAGTAAGCTAAAAACGAAAAGAAAATATATTCCTAAAAAATCAACCCCCTCCGATGGCATAAAAAAATTTACATCCAAAGGATCGATCGGATAAAACGAAAAACATATTTCGACATTCAACACTAAGAATAATAACTGTTGCACGTTTCCAAAATTTGTACCAAAGGACAGGAGACCTTCCAAGTTTCACAGGGTACCAACCCCCTGTATCTCAAAGATGGCGCAACCCCCAAGTGGGTCGTAGCCTTTAAAATTTTCATGGAATCTCATTAATCCACGGCACGAGGGGTGATTACTAAATGGAAGCTGCAATGGTTGCCAACCTAAGAAACCATCCGAGGGGTAAGAAAAGTCTGATTCCCAGGACAGGTAATCCACGACTGCCAACTTACGACTAATTAGTTTAAACAATTATCACAATGGAGATATATACAGGATGGTCCAAACCACCCCACTCCCCGACCTGGTCCAGACGAACCGAAGGGGTTGCCAGTATAAGGGTAGATCCTGCGTATTTCCGTACACTGAAAGTAATTAACGGGATGCTGGGCATTAAGAGAAAAGATTGAAGGATTGGGAAATCCGTGGAGAAATGAGAGATAAGTCTGACGTCTCCTCCCCCCCCCTCCTACCCCCCTAGCCCACCCCCCCCCCCCACAACCACTGCCCGTCGGTATTTTGATTGCGGTAAATTAATTAATTCAGTCGCTCGAAAATCTTAAAGTCAAATCTCAAGAGACTCGTTCGCTTCGTTACCTTAAGATTGGTGGACCCTAATACACGGATGACTTCAGCAGGTAAATTCTCCAGGTCCACCAACCTTCGACCTCACCTCTCTTCCCTTTATCCTGATAAAGCCAGCTTCCCACCCTCGCCACGCGAGACGATCGTTTCCCAAACTTAAAAAGGGGAAAGGACGACGACCCGCCGTTTCCTTCCTCTTTCGCGATCCTCTTGAGTGAAGGGTGAAAAAATCATTGCAGACCCGGGTAAAACCCTAGTGGAATCTCGAAAATCAATAACAACCCCATACGCGAGTTACGTCGGTGTGAGCAAACGTTGAGGAATAATATCAGCGGCATACTAGACGTTGGTTCGTTAGTTAATTTTTTTAATTAACAATCTGAAAGAAATTTTCACCACCCGACCCACATATACGCGTATAGCCTACGTTATCATAAGGGATGCTGATATCGATCGAATGAAATTATGGAACAATTAGCATCTACCTGATTAAAGTCAGAGCTGGAACCAAGTGTTATTAATTGGAGCTAAATATTATTGTATGTGAGTTGAATTTAAAATTTCAATAAAGTTCGAACTTTCACGATAAAAAGAGATTCGGATGTAGATATAGATATACACATTCCCGGTTAAAGCACTGTATTATAGTTTATTTTCCCCCCAGGAAAGTTTGACAAGTAAAACCATCTTTGGAGAAACGAATCAACTTCCCCGTTTCACTCGGTGAAATATATTAAAATGAAATACGAAAAGATCTGGAATTTAAAAAATACATGTTTCGGAAAGCCGTTCCCAAGAGTAGATTCCTTTGATCCGTTAACCGTTACCATGAGTCTCGCAGCGTCTTTGAAATATAGATCAGCTCCAGTACCCACGTTAGACCTAGTTAAGGCTTGATGAAAAGTGAATTAGGACATTAGCGTCGATAAGTCACTTTGAAGCGATAGTCAATTATTGATTAATCAGTTTAAAATCAATGGGGGATAGAGAGATAAAGGGAAAATCAGGGGACTTAAAGTTCAACTAATACAGGACCTGAAAGCCAAGGGTAGAAAAGCAAGTTAGCATCCCCCGTTCTCTATGGTGATAGAATTCAGACTGGTATACATCGACTGGGAGACACAAGGCCATGTAAAACGAAGTCTCGCATCCAACCCCCGACTCGAAGTTAGGCCTGATTCAATGTTAAACAATATCACGTGCCAGTAAAATGTCCCACCCGGTATACACACGATACACGTGTAAGCCACGTAAACAAGATAAAATGAATAATAAATTAAAAGCAAAGTTAGTCAAAATGGGGTATACGAACTTTCTCATTGCAATGCTAATGGTATTTCAGCGTATACGCCATTGCTTACAATTACCTCCTGTGCTAACGAGCAGAGTCTCGTGATAGACAGTTAATAGTTGCGTAAAAGTAGTAAAAAAAAAAAAGTAATCATCAATCGACGATATAAATCAAATCAGTGATAATTAAACAAAATAACAATTCATACAAATCAACAAGGGCTGGGTGTTACGTATTGAAGGAATTTTCACTGGGTAATAGGTAAAATCGATGATCCACCCTGCATATAACATACTGATAGTACGAATCTGCACTAGCAATGGCGGAATAACGATTACGGTTATAGCTAACGAATCAATATAAAGTGACGAGGGTGAGAAGTAGGGGAGGGTAGGAACGGGAAAAGAGGGGAGGGTAGCAGGTACGTCAGCTGGATAAATAATACCCGACATTTTGTCTATCGGGTTTTAGGACGGCGACCGCCCGCGATCGCGCGATGACGTCATCGGGGGGGGTCAAAGTAAAAAAAAATTACGTAACCATTAAAAAATCGTGAAGACACGAGGGAAGGGGTGTATCGAAGAAACGGGATCCACTCAATGAAATTTGGTAGTACGAGACCAACGAACGGGAATGAACGGAGATAATGGACTGAGGTGCACGAGGGAGAGTGCGTTTAAGAGATAATAAGGATAATAAGAATAATAATGGATAAGGGCGAAAAATAATGCAAACGCGTGTAGGAGGAGGGGGGAGGGAGGGAGAGGAGCGATTAAATGAAGGAGGAGAATATAATCTAAGAGAGTCCCTCTCTTTGCTACTGGATTTTAACGCGACAGGTTGGAATTCTACTTGTGTTAATTCTAAAAGCAACGAATCCCCGACGCTCTTTCGCGTTTCTTTATTAGACACCCTGTATACACATGCGTTTACAATTACGTGTGTATATACATATATATATATATATATACTATCTTGAAACACTCCTGGCTAGCCTTTTACATTCTGCACTCTCAACTCACCAAGTCAGTTACAAAAGGCACACAGACAATTCATATTAGAGCTTTATAAATTAAAGTATTGTCAAAGCTAATATAACTTTGTTTTCTCAGCGTTGAAGTCCACA
>JAYRCB010000637.1:324155-342672 GCA_036026315.1 Trachelus stipa | reverse complement strand
TATACACACTGTACGCAGGCATACAAAGACAGATGTATATCTATATAGATTCTTTATACGATAGTACCGTTTTATATACTATTATTATTATATTTTATCCTTATCATATATACTCGCGGATTCTCGTCACCTTCTTCGTCCTGTTCTTCGTGTTCTTTTAAATGCATATCTACATATATATATTTTTACTTTTCTTCATCAACCTTTTCTGCAGCCGTTCCTACTTCGCTTGCGCCATTATTCTTTACCTGCAAAGAGGTTGCGTATTAGGGACTCTGTGTCTCGTCGTTGCGTCCAGCAGGTATCGTATCCTAGCACGATGGTCCATTGGCATTATAGCAGCTCGATCGATCAGCGGTTAGAGATCCTGCGTCCTTGAAAAAAAGAGAGACAGAACGAGGAGGGCGGACGATGAGAGGGAAAAGAAAAGCATATACGGGCTTCTGGACTGAGATGGCGAGAAGCTTTACGTACGTAAGGGACGACGAAGACGAGGGGGTTTTATTTTCTTTTACGGGCAATTCCCTTAATAAACCTCTCTCTCTCTTGTTGTTTCACTCAACGGAAGGAAGAAAAAAAAAGGGAAAATGAAGCTCGGGGAGCAAAGCGTGCCGCGTGGAAAAAAGAAAAAATATTCGCGAAAAAGTGGACTGGGTATAGAAGCGAAGATAGGAGAAAGAAGCGGAAGCGGTGGTCGTGCTCGATCGAAATTGGATTAGCGAGCCCTAGGAAGAGGATGATAAATATTTATAGAGAGCAAACGGATAGGCATGAAAAAAGATAAGGTAAAAGAAAAAGATAAAGAGGAGGGAGGGGGGTGGGAGAGAAAATTACATAGAAAAAAAAACAGTGAACGGGGCAGAGGTAGGGAGTGAGGGGGGCTGAACAAGGAACAAGAGAAGGGTTGACGAAGGGTGGCAAAGGGGGGGTAAGAGGGGAATTCAAGAGAAAGGATACGAAGAGTGTGAAAGGTACGCAAAGAGAGCAGAGTGAAAGGTGTGTTCAATGAGTCAGAGAACAAGAGAGAATTTCTTTCGAGGATCCATCCCCTATTCTTATCCTCTTCTTTCGCATCGTTTTCCATCTTCCAAGCAAGAGAGCCCCTGACTTTTTAATTCTTCTTTTTATTTTCCTTCTCTCGCCATCCGCCTCCACCTTTTCCTATTCTCGTAATCTTTACCCGTTCCTCTCTTATCCTTCGCCCTCCTCTGCCTGTCCGTACTTCCATTTCACTCTTTCCTTCTTCCATTTACTTCTCCTCTCGCTCCTTCTCATTATCTCCGTCATTCCTTCCTTCGTTCTCTTTATTCCCTTACGTACGCGCAGCCGAGGAAGTAGTACGCAGCGCGCCCCCACAGATAGCGCTATCGATCGATTTGCTTTCTCGCAATAGGTAGCGCTCTCTGTGCACTCGGGTACTCGCGCAGCCCATTTTAAATTTCGCGCCATATCCACGAATCGGGCCGACGTGTTTCCCGCGTCCTGGAAAATGAAGGTCACGTAGGTTAATTTATTGGGAGTCCCGGAACCGACGGAGAAGCCGTATCCGAGAAGCCCGTGGAGTCCAGGGTCCAAATCCCAGAGCCGATTGGATCGGCACGAGCTTTTACTGCTTCCGAATATAGGTACAACCCGGTATATTACAATGCGCGCCAGAAGATACCTACCTATATACTATTGTCAATTATTACGCTAATTATTTCAGTGTACGATTAATGTTATATAATAATTTTTAATTAATAACTAATAACGATAATTAACTATAATCACTGCATCTAGAGGATTAGTCTATTACCTAGTTTTACACTAGTACGTAATTTTATACTTATGTGTATCTACGTATATCACTATATCAAATGATACGTCATCCCCACACTCGTAGTACCTTATACATCCTATAGTAATATTATATAATAAATATATCATAAATCTGCTCAGTCTAATAGTATACAGACAATTTTTTATTTTTTTTTTAACTGTAGCAGAGCTCGTGCCGATCCGGTTTCGCGCAACCTGGACGCCTCCACCAACGGCACATATACCGCTTTTCCGTTTTCTCTCGTCTTCGAAGCTACTACATGAAGAAAGAGATAACGCAGAGAAACAAATTGCGTGAAAGTTATAGAGAGAGACAGATAAAGATAATACGAGAAAATAATTGTTAAATAAAAGTATGCGACAAAATTCAAAAAAAAAAACCGATCAGAGCTCTAGCTACGGTGCGTTACGTGTCTCGTTCCCTATACACAGTGCACTCAGCGCCGTGCTTATTAACGTTTACTTGAAAAATAAAAAAATATATATATTCAAAAATTAACTTTCTCTTACGAGTTCGTATACATCTACTGGTACGTGAGTATGTAATTTTTCATATAAAAAAATTCTATCAGACTCAGAGTGCACTGTATTATTTTCTTAAGGCTGTATGTATATATATATTTTTGTTTTTTTTTTCAAAATATTTCTTCACCTCATTGCAATTAGTGTCTAGTATACGTAAACGAGCTTCACTACTTAATTACACGTATATTTGAAACTTTATTAATTATATATATATATATATAGAGAGAGAGATATTTTGCTCATTGGCCTAGTGTACCGACAAGTGAGCAGAGGCAACTATAAAACGTATGTATTTTTATTTTTACGCGTACGTTCGTACACGTGAGCGTAAAAGAAAAAAATGAACGAAATATCAAGTGTATAAGTAATTTTGTGTCTATATAAGAAATACATATAAGACATAGGTACATATATGCCAGTCAATATGTTATATATGGCTGTTTACTGTATGTGAACATGGTGGTGCACACTTGACACATATGGCTCGTGTATATTAAAGTTCTACTACGTCGATTACATATGTATAAGAGTACACAGGTAAATTTTTTCATACATACATATGCAGTGTATATACATACGTATGAAATGATTATGCAATGTGCTGTAATGATATTATATGTAAATCTATATAATATATGTATACATATATGTACCTAGTAGGGCACGACCAAATAAACAATCAGGATGCTCTCTGCTGACTGGTATAAGTAGCATCTTCTCTAGAGTTCTAGATATGCTGTGGCCACGTACTTTTATATATACACTACGTGCTCTATATGAGGATTATAGAACGGTAAAAGGGTATTTTTGGATTAAATTTCAACAAAAAAATTTTTTAATTTTGGACGATACGGGTATTGCTGATTAACACAAAGAGATGGAACGAGTAGGGGATTTAAAAAAAGAAGTGGTGAAAAATTAAATTACAAAAAAAATTAAAGAAATAGTTGCTTCATCTACTTCTAAACATCGAGACTGTTTTTCTTATAGTGTAAGATACTGAGGACTACATTTTTTCTTTCTCCTGACCAGTTCACCTGTCCCCTCCCATCCCACCCCCACAACCATTAATATGGACATCCCTTAAAGTTACGGACAACTGTGAGGATATCGTCATCGAAGATTTTTTGGTTAAAGAAAAAAATTCTTTACTGATTTTCATTAGGATAATTACGTTGTTCTGCGGTCTAACGGGCGTGGAAGTCGCTTTGCTGATATGACGTGAGAAGGGGAGGGGGTCTAATGAATAAATTTTCAAGGGCGATCACGAGAGCGAGAGAGAGGAAGGGGATGGCGGAGAAGGAAAAACAGAAAAATTATCGCGTTTTGTAATTAAAAAAATGTTGAAAAAAAAATCGAAAAACGTTAGGTAGAAATAATACGTGCAAACTGTATACGAAAATACGATCGATCAACGTGCCACTCCCGTCGTTACTGACTTAACTATATAAACGTGGCTAATTGTTTGATTAACGATCGAAACGTACCGCGATAAAGGCGGCCATTATTAATGCGATACGTGATACGGGATTATGGGAAAACGATCCAACGTAACGTTGCTCGAGTACGTGTATACACGAAACATGTACGAAATTAGGATAAGTGGTTAAACTTCCTGCAGTATTATTAGAGCCAATAAAAAAGAAAGAAAAAAAAAATTGAAATTTTCACCATTTTCGAAATACCCATTTATAAACGCATTTGCGTGTGATCGGTGAACGAAGGGTAGTGTTCGCTTTTCATTCGAAGAGAAGAAAAATATAGAAAATTTAATATACAGAGTTTAGGTTGAGAACCCTTGTGCCGTCTGATCTCGTACCCGCCATCATCTCCTTGGCATTTCCAGCATCCCTCTTGAAACCCACCCCTCGCGCAGAATGACAACCCTCGAGAAACGTTTGGTGTCTAATGCCTTCGTTTAACGACCCCGTTTCAGGAATAGGGGTTGAGAACCCCTGCTCCCGTTCTGCATAGGGGGGCTAGAGAGGGGGAGGGATACCTTAATTCGTACTGCGTATTTAACGTATGTGCGTTTAACGAACGTCGAATTCTCTCGGTCCGATTTCCCCTGAACTACCCCTAGGGCCAGTGGCGTCGGCCCACCCCCAGGCAGGCTGCCAGCCACCCCCGTTCAGTCAGTCTGTACGGACTAGATCTGAAACTTTGAGGTTGAGAACCCCACGGTGAAGCGTCTGATCTCATACCCCGAACGTAACATCCCCTTTCAGCTTCGGTCCCTCGGCAGTCCAAGCAGTTTTCAACCCCCACAGCCCTGACACCGCGGAAGGGAGGAAGGGAGGGACGCACGCTGCAACCTACGAGGAGGGTGCGCGGAGGGTGTATTGTGGATTTGTAGCAACCCCTCGAGCCCGGACGCTTCCTCCGGAGCTACCCCTAGGCTACATCCTCCCCGTCTTCCTGCCACCCTTAGGCACACGCACACACACACGCATGCTCACGCGCCACCCCTTCGTCCCTCTGACACCTTTTTTCCTCTACCTAACTTTCGATTTTCCTTCGATACCTTTTTTTTCGTCATCTACTACCCCCCCACGACCATCGCTACCCTGGGTCAACAACCCTGTGGGGGATGAAAAAAAAGGCATTAGGTCGAACGGGTTCAAGGGGTGCTGCTGATCATGGTGGCATCTTAATTAAGCTTTCTAGACGATCTTGAGGGAAGATAAAATAAAATGACACCCCTATCGAATTTGCCACCGGGTATGCAATGCTACTCTTACACGAAGCTCTAGTAGGGACGGGGATGGGGATTGTCGATTAGGGTGAGGTGTTAAGGGATGCCCAAACAGAGAAATCTCATGGATCCGGTGGACCAAAGAGAAAATACGATCGATAGACCTGGGTACCCCTCTTCCTTCATGGGGGATGAAAGAGAGGCCACGCTGAGAAAAGGGTTGTACGGAGAGCCCAGAGCGTGCAAGAGGTCGTGCCTTGCTCATAAGGGTGTATTTCGGGCAGCTGCCAATCAAAAGGAAATGAATTTTACAAGAGGGACGATATGCTTTGCCCTGGCGTGCGCGTTCCGTGCTAGACGCACTGGAACCCTATGAGAATTTCAAGGGGTCTCTCGGGTAGCAGACTGTGGTGCCATCTGTGGAGTTTGGCGGGAACTTTGTCTTAAAAATCATCCCCCAGATCAATACTCTGCGCGGCCAGACAGAGCCTGCAAAATGCAAGGGTGCTCAGGGCCGCCTTTAATTTTCCCACGGGCGCAGAGACATTAAGCTCTCCTAACTATCTGCCATTATGTATCTCTTATTCTTAATGTTAAGCATCCCATCCCCTGTTTTCCCACCCTTACGAGTTCCCATCAATTCTTACTACCGCGAAACAATATTTCAGAGCCTCGAGAATATAAAACTATTTAAATCCAATAACACTGAATGTTTTCGAAACTCGTTAAAGAATTTTCGAAACTCTCGAAAAACATCCCTCGCAACTTTTAAGGGTAGTTTCACTACTACTTCCTTCTCCTATACTCCTTACTCGGAGTCTCTATTTTTAACCTTGGAAATGCTGGACCCTCCGCAATGTCTGACACTTGTTCCCCTATGTAGCTTCGGCGACTAGAATACAACCCCTAGTACGAGGGGTTGGTTCTATTACATAGATTCTCGGCTACCTTCACAAAAAGGGGTAGTATGTACTACCGAGACCACGAAGGATATCCTTGATGGAGAGAAAGCTAAAAAAAATATCCAAAAGACACACCCCTGTAGGAATGCCTCTTTCCTGCTGCAAAGAGGCAGTAGAAGAAGCCTCATAAGAGCAGCCCCAGAAAACAGCTGAAGACCTTCGAATCCGGGTCATAGATACGATAGACAAGTAGGGGATGAAGTGAACCTTGGGAGGTTTCAGCCGAGCTAAAAAAAAATAGGGGAGGGCCAGTTACACTCTGTGGCTTCTAATAACATAATTAGATTTACGATGCTAAGGTTCGCCCCTCCTTACGTACCAGCGACTTACGACACAATTACCTAAGTATAAAATTCCAATCCCATTTTCATCCCCTAAAATTTTGACCAACTCCTCGATACCATATCGGTCAACCGGTGCTGAGTTCGCACGACAGGTCTAGGTAATTTCGCAAATTTATCAGGTCCCGGAGGAAATTTTTTCGGAGGGTCCCGGACACGTGGTACAGGACGATGGAGGAGATAAGGGTAGGTTCCAGGAGAGAACCTATCCAAAAGGGAAAGTAAAAGCGTAACGATTCCTTATCCGACGAACCAGAGAGCGAAGCAAGGTGGGCCATTCGTCTCCGTCGTATTTTCGGTAGCCGAAGCTCGATTTAATATTGACAGGTACGAGGGGTGGTAAATTTGTAGGGGTAGTGACTAGCAGGGTTAGCTATAGCTGTATGGACGGGGTAGGTAGCTACCGGTTGGAGTAGGGCTAAAAGGGGTGGGTGGTCGGGGGGCCGGAGAAGGAAGGGGGGTGAACCGACGGTAAGCGGCTTATTGTGAGCAGCAACGTTAGCAGGCAGCGTTCGTCCAATTCCGACAACGTCGACCGACGCCCGACGTCGGGGGACGCTGATATTTTAATAACCTCCCACCCCCAAGTACTCCACGAGTAACTGGCGAGTAAAAACCCTTTAACCGCAGCTCTTAACTTTCATCCCCACAACTAGGATAAGGAAAAAAAAAAGTGTTAACCGCATATACTAGGAGAAAGTTACTAGATATATCATCCCCCACAAAGACCAAGGGATGAAAAAAAAAACTGCTTGGTATACAATCGCCGTAGGATCACCGTAAATTCGTGTTACGAAAAAAACATTAAAATCCGTCCATCAATTTTTTAATTTATTTTTTTTATCTCTTCGAATCATCCCCTGTCCGAAATATTCATCTGGAGATCGCCGAGAATCTGTAGGATGGAATGATAAGGGAGAACCTGGGTATAAATAAGACTGGAATAGGGGTTGTATAACGTTGGCCGCGCATACTTGAGGATATTGAAGGAACTTTTTTATCCTCCCCAAAGATCAGTTTACGCCGATGAGATTTTAATATTAACCGAATCTCCGAATTGTAAATATTCGAATTTGATTTATACGTAGAGATATTGGAGTACAGTCCATTCCCCTTGTGTACTAAATAAATATTTTTTTCATTCCACATAACATTTTCTTATCACGACTATAAAGTACAGGAAAAACAGAATCCATAAACTTTTCAGATGCGAAGTACCCATTACCTAAAGGGTTATAAAAAAAAAGTAAATCAATTTTTTTCTAAAATTTGAATTACCGTTCACGCAATTTCCCTTAATTTTTTTTTTCAGCTGGTTAACACGCACAACTGGAAGCCAGCTTATCACCTGGACAATCGGTACCGTCTCATGCGTAACGAGCCTATGCTGGACGCCCAGGGTAACGAAACGGACGAGATCGGCGAAGACGACACAGCTGGTTACATAGAGGCGTCTACCACGTGACCAGGAAGACTTCAAAAAATTATCGTCAAGTGATTAATTAAATTTATAAAATTTCTGTAATCCGTCATATGCCCCCAAATAATTATATCAACAAGTAACACGTTAATTGATTAAATCGAAAAGCTCCATCCCTCGGCAAATTGATCAAATGTGCCCTGGGGACCCTAGAATATAACTATCGCCAAATTTTAACAAGCTAAACAAAATAGATCAAATTTCTGGTTTAACGTAAACCATAAATTTTTTACACGTCCTTTAACATCAATAAATAGTGCATCGGTATATATCGAAAAAAAAAATTGAAGCTACGCTGCCTGTCGAGAACCTCTATGAAATTTGCGGCTAAACTCCAAGAGCAGCACCGAAGAGTAAGGCAGGTATATACGAAGGGTAAATATAGTAAAAGTTGACCATCCTGTAGTTAAACAGCAGTGGTTAGGTTAGGTTAGGTCGAACCGTAGAGGCAAAGGAAAATATCCCGGTAGAAGCGAAGAGGGTAACTTCCCGAAGAGAAGTACCAGGAGTTACCACCAGGAGTATTAGTAGTAGCGGTAGAAGGACTGCAAGGTGGTAAGAAAGTTCTTCTAAGCAATTAGAACGGAAACTGATGATGAACGTGGGAAGGGGAAGTAAGGGGTGGATGATGAGAATCGATAAACGAAACTCGTAGTCTATAACTTTATCCCGATACACCCGTTACATACGAAATGGCATATAGGAGGTACACATATATAAAGGTCACGGACCTGAGGAAGAACAGTGGCTGCCTTGTCCAGTGATTCTTACGGCTCTAAGAGAAATAGCAACAATTTCTCAGTATGCATATATATATATATATATATATATATATATATAAAGCTCCAAGAGTCGCCATTTGACAAGGGGGTGCCGTGACTTTTCTGCAGGCGCGTCAGGAACACAGATTCTGCTTGAGGACTGGAGCGAGAAAATGGATAGAATGAGGTAAAAAGAGAGTCTCCTACATTAGCAGATTAAAGGCGGTCGAGGACCGGGAAGCCTTTTTGCTCCAGGCTCGGTTGAATCGCAGTTAGTATTATATATATCTAGGTCGCACTTCTGACGCACCGACCACACGCGCGTGAGTGGGTAAGCGAACGAACGAGTGCTAAAGAGAGAGATGAAGGAGAAAAAAAAGCATAAAGAAAAAAATGGCGGCGAAGAGAGATGAAACGAGTATGAATCGCGGGGAAAATTCAAAAAGAAAAGAGAAAAAGAAAAGTTAAAAGAATAAATTCTCGGAAAGTACAAGTATACCTGTTACAGTATACAGGACACCCTAAAAGTCTGAAAAATACCCCTATACAAGAGCCCCCGGCTTTACATGGTGGAAAAGATACGAATTCTAAGGGTTGATATACGATCGTCAGAATTAGATGGTCTTACAATTAGAAACCACCCCCGCCCCAAGGGTCACGGATCATTTTGACTCGCATAGAGTCATTGAACAATTAGCAAGTAAACCGTTACAGGGAGAAAGAAAATTTCAAAAATTACCCAGTGACTCTCAACCCTCTATTAGGCTGTAAAGGGTTATCAATAGGGGTCGGACTTGAATTATCATCGTTTAGAATATTCATGGGGTAGAGAAGCAATTATTGCGTAAGGGTGTTATCGAATCCAGCCGATAGCACAGGGTCGACCTCTGTAAACCTGAATTTGTATACATATATATACAGGCTTATTCAGGTCGAACTTATCAAGTCTAATCGAAGCGAGCATTCGATTTCCCTGAATACAGGTAAATTCAGTCGATTCCTCCAGTATGAATCGTCATGTATTTGATGTAGCTAATCCACTTACGTCATCGATCCCACTAAATTCTGACGATTCCCATATTGGACTAACCGTGTATACCGACTGACATACCCAGCTTCGTTGTAGAGAACATTCGAGAACTGGAGATACTAGCGAAACCGGCAGAGCCGCCAGGTGGTCGGGTCGCCGAAGTGGGCCTTATGTTAGGTGCGGACCAGCTGCTTAGTGAGTACGAAGGCAAGAGGGGTGTTTCGATGGGGAAGAAGTGGGGGGTTAGAGGGGAAAGAGGGTGAAACCAGGTGCCGGTACAAAGCCCATTGAACAATGGACAATGGATCCTGGTACAGTTCCCGCCTGTAGCCGGCTATAACCAATGGAAAACAATGGCTGCTTTCGGGACAGAGAGAATCGATATGGCTTTTGATTTCGCGGAATGCCAAATTCGCCGGTACTATCGTAACCATTGTTATCGGTGATATCAGTAGGGATTATCGTTATCAGTCCAGGAGATGCCTGATCAAAGGAATATTTTTTTTCTCCTTCCGCGGACTTAATTTCAGGAAGTCCAGAAAACCCACGAGTCCGCGACCGTTGTCAGATCACGTGCTAATGAAGTGACGAAGAAAAAAATGAGAAAACCAGGATGAAAGGGAAAAAAAAATAACGAAAAAAAAAGGTGACTGACTAAAAGACGCCGAAAGAAAAGTGAGCCGAAGGTAATGACGACGTTGTCGAGGGTGTCAATGTGGACGTCGACGTCGTCAACGAGCACGACGATGAAGTGACGTCACTCAGCGTCCCGAGGTAAAAACGCGAAGCGTCGCGTAGAAAAAAGTTAAACGGGTTCATGAGCGTACCGGAAGTCTTCTTTGATACTCAAAATAAGACCCAGTGAACCAGATTGCCCGAGAATATAAGAAAAAGAAATATGGATTCCAGTGGGATTGAAAGTTTCGACAGTTTCAGAAGCGATTGATCGTCTTAATCCCCCGAGAGGGAGTATAGAGGGTGGTACGGTTGGTATAGAGAAAGTGAGGGCGTCGGGGCGCTCAACCACCGACAGACCATTGAGAACCACTGGCCGACAGCAATTTAGCAAAGCGGTCGTTCGTTGTGCAGGGCGAAGCGGGGAAGACTTGGGTTCCGTAAGGAAAGGGAGAATTGCGTAGGGAAAAAAAAGGGAAAAAGGGAGAGAGGGGAGAGAGAGACCGAAAGGAGAGTCGCTTTAGAGAGAGAGAGAGAAAAGTTCGAGAAATACCAGCTGACCCTGTGTCGTCTCCTCTCAGCATCCCGCGTTGTTAAAGCAACCCCGTAAAACTAAAGAGAGAATAAAGAATCCAAAGAGAAACATAGAAACTGCTTCATTCCTTGTTACTATACGAAATCTACTATTCGCTGTATACGCCCTTCATCAATCTCTGTCTGTCTCTCTCTCTCTCTCTCTCTTACTCCTCTCCATACCAACTATCCAGTTTCCCTTCTCTCCCAACTTCATACACGCATTCGAAGAGGACAGTCCACTCGAGAAGAGCTCGACTATCGCTGGGTCTGGTTTCGGGCTGCGCTTCGTCTTGCAGAAGTGGCCACTCCTGGCGGCAGCAGCGGCGGCGCTCTTTTTCTTTCAGGAGAAGAAGAGAAGAGAGGAAGGACAAGCACGTAAGACCGAGAGAGAAGGACTGATCGGGAGAAAGGGAGTATAATAGAAAGAGGGTGTGGTGCTCCTTCATGGTGTTTCATGGCCGACCTCTCCAGTGACGTATGACTACTAGTGGGCAAAACGGGCCTGCCAGTCCGGTTACACACGAGGCGATCACGAAGCAAAATCGATAAACTGGTCATCCAAATTTGTGCAGTTTTCAACCCCATTGACTGTTACGCCCCAACGAGCTGGATATTCGTAAGGCTAGGTAGCAGGGGGCTGGTTTTTTGGAATAAGCAGAAAATCAGACTGAAATTCTTAACGGATGTAAGAGGCACCAGGTCGGGTTAAGGGGTGACCAGAAGGGTGGAAGGGACACGCAACGAGGTGGAAATTTCGCGACTTCCGGTTTTACAGTTTCTCTCCTGCCGACGATAACTGAAGGAAAATAGGGCCTGCGACGCTAGAGGGTTCAGTCTTCAAGGGAAGTCGCAACAGCTGCCAGCACCTGGCTGATCTTCGGCAACGATGTAGAACCACCCCGGGACCTTACCGGGGGACCAGGTATCAGGAATTCCTCTCAAAGCCACTTCGCGGCAGGCCGGAACCTTTTATCCATAGGGTAGAGGAGAAACTTCCCTAGGAGCCTGACGCTTTAGACTTCGCTATATACGTATATATTATGTATGTAAGTATATATGTAAATATGTATACGTTTGGTTTATTTTTTTTCTTGTATATCTCCACTTATTTTATTCCCTTAATTCATTTTCGTGCCAAATATCTTTGTCTTTATTTTTTTGTCCCGTTGTAGATTCAATTGTACGTACAGGACGGTATAATAATCCGCTTGGAGAAAGTTGTCACATCCGGAGAATTGGACATGTCACTTTCTGGGAGAATTCCAACTAGATATGTGTTTTACGTGTACACAGAGTACATAGAGAAATACAAATTTACGTTAAGCGGTTGCGAAAGCGTTAAGGGATTCGTCCACTATTTTCTTTATTTGAGTAACAACAAAGCACCTTTATATTCTCGTACTGAATTTCATTATGGTCGATGTTCTCTGCTCCGGGAGCAGAGACACGCTCTGGGCAGCGTAGACGACGAAACGAGGAGGGAGTGAAAAAGAGAGGAAGAAAAGAAAAAAAAAAGAAAGGAGTAAAAATCGCGAGAGGTAAACGAATGCCTGGCCTTGGAGTCGGCCGGTCTCCAGACTCCGGCACAGCTTCGCCACCTGTCGGCTGAAAAATGCAGCGACACGGCGAGGACAGAGAATATCGAAGAAAATCGGGGAATCCCCGAAAGCAAACAAATTCAAGTTAAGAAAAGGGAAACGTGTACGATAAATGATTAAATACAAACTAACAGTAAACAGAACTTTTCTAATCGCAGAGAAGTGTAACGGCGGAGCTCACTGAACTAAATACGGCCCTGACCTGACGGATCTAGAAGAATGCCCAAGCGAATCCGGAGCGGGAAAAGAAAGGGAAAAACAAAGAAAAGAAAAAAAGAAGTGAAAAATAAGATAACAAAGAAAAGGGTCAAAGAAGAGGATAAAATTTCGAAACCGTTAGGCACGACAGAAAATATTCACAAAGCCCCACTTTCCATTTTATTATGTTGGTACCTGTTACCACGCACGAATGCCTCTCAATTTAGTCTTCTGGAAAGGATCTTTTCAGCCTTATGGAAAGCGGCCGAAATGGTCACGATCCGATCGAAGACGGCGAGAGGCCGATTGGGAAAAACGCGAGAGCAACGAGAAAAGGTGGGAGGAACAAAGCTACGTGCAGAGTGAAAAAAAAGGAGGCAAAAAAAATTTTCAATCTCAACGGAGAAGCAGCACGATTCTCGGTACACATACATAATCCATGAGCTCGCATAACGTCGACATTGCGGTCGCATTTTCAAGGGAAGTTTCCAGGTAGAAAAACCTTCGAAAAAAGCCATTAGAGCGACTCGCGTAAGGCGGATAATTGTCACGCGGTTGCACAACCGGCCGCATGATGTGCCATCGAGAGAGTATACGGGAAAGAGAGAAAGAGGACGATGCCCGTGGAAGGAGGACGTAAGAAAGACAAAAAAAACAGTAAGAGAAACATTCGTTGCATAAGACTGGGTTATAATCTAACACCGAAAAGAAGTTTGATCGAATCACGTTTCCACGGCAGTTACGCAAGGGTCGTCGTAGCAGCGACACATAAAGTGAACGCGTCAACAATTCCGTCGTTTGAGTTGGCGCCTTTGATCCCACGACTCTTTCCATGAACAAGCTAATATCTCAAGAGTAGCCATTACAAAAAAAAAATTACAAAAAATAGCCCATACTACCATTGTCAGAACTTGATTATCTACAAACTCTAAAAAAAAAATCATTACCGGATCAGCACTAATAAATTTCCAATTACGTAGCAAATTACTAAAAAAAAAATACCGTAGTCTCCTTTCTCCCTTAAACGACACTGTGTACCAACTACTTGCAATATAAAAAAAATGCATAGTCAATTCATGAAAACTCGAAAAAGGAAATGCCACGAGGATCTCATTGGTTAAGAGTTATCAAGAGCGTGACGGACGATTTTTTTTTTCCTCGACCTCGAACCATCCTGGGAATCGACTTGACCAAGCAATTCCACGATTGAAACGATCTGGTGGATGGATTCACGCATGATCGAGGTCCGTGAGCCGGTTTGACAGTTCTCTCAGTCGAGATCGCATGGCCGAGACTGTTCAGGAATAGAGGGGAGGTGGATACCCTATGGAGAAGAAAAAGGACTACTACTGCTTAGGCTCGCCAGATGGCAGTGGAGTCTGGGACAGAGCGAGAGGAAGAAACGCTCGAGCGAGAATGACAGAGAACCGAGAGAGCTCCTGGCGGGGAAAATCGGAATGAAAAGTAGGCAGACGAAGGAGAGAGAGAGAGAGAGAGGGAACAGTAGAAATGATATTGAGAGCGAGAGAGTGAGAGAGACGAAGAGTGTCTGACAGGGGCCACACCACGTGCATCGACCGCGTTACCGAAAGTCTTTGTCAGGCTGAACTCTTTTGAAGCTCTTGGCTGCTGGGAGAATTTTATTAAGAACCATTTTTTTTCCTCGTTATGACAACGTCATTTTTTAGAATAAAACTGAGTACACGTAATTCAAATAATCGACGCTGATGAATTATAAATATTAACATAGCCAAGAAACACAGAGCCGACTACGGATACTGTATAAGATCAAAAAAAAAAGGTAAATCGACCCCGTTTCCTTTGTGGCGGGAAATTCAAAGCTCGATACAAACAAGAATTTCCTCGTTCTGTCTATTGATTTGATTTGCCCGTGTAAAGACAATCTATGACAAAAGGGAAGCGCTGCAAATAGTGTGCCCGTTAGGTGTACATAAGAATCGCGTTATTCGTTTGTGAACTCCTAAAGGCGAGTCGAGTCGTCCATCGATCGTTCCCGTGAAGACTCGGCAGTAGCCGATGCGCTATAAATTTACGATCGTAATTTACTGATAAACTGCTGCGATAACGACGACCCGATGTCTTCGCGTTTCTTCCTAGAATTTTGGCAAATAAATTGGCAGCGTCTTACCACGTAAATATTTTTTTCGCTTCTCTCCCCACAATTTTTCCACCACTCAACTCGGTCTCTCTTTACCAGTCATGGGCACCGATCAATTAATTCGTTACAATAAGAAAAAAAAAGCTCTCGATCCCACCTAGTGCCCTATTATCAGACTATGGATATATGCAGATCCTCTACACCCCCTTGAGTATCTAGGACCGATTTCCGAAACTAGACTAGCTTGAATAATGACTAGAAGTCAGCCAAGATTCCTCCTAGATCTACAGTCTAAATCTGCATAGATTCACTCCTATCCGATTCTGTCTTCCAACTAACCCATCTATCTATATACACCAGGTAAACTGCGCGTTTGGCGTTTCCAGTTCAACTCATCGACATCGAGAGAGAGAAAATGACGAGTCGAATAAACAGACAGGATTGAGAGTAGCTCCTCTCTCTCTGTCAGGTACTCGATAGCCATACTGAAAACACAATTGAACGGTGCCGCTAGTTGGCGGCTTCGCAATTGTTCCGGGATCCCGGTATAATCGCGCGACCATTTTGCTCGCGTCCCGAGGACGCCATTAAACAAGTCCCTCCGTGCCTGCGTGCCAGCGAGCTGTAACCCAAGGGCCTAAAGGCTATAAAATCCTAAAACCAGAAGTGCCAACCAGACAACGGTTTCTCGCGATTGGCAAGACTAGGGGAAAAAAAATAAAATAGAAGCCAATAAAAATATCGATCATTATTTCAAGCAGCGTCAATCCAATTCAAGTACCGTCCATAACCATCGAAGTCGAAAGGGACTAAAACACTGCCACGAGACCTTTCCTCCATTTTGTTTTGGTTTGTTATTGCGCCCGCAGGGACCTCGAACCTGTCCCAAGGACAGACAAGACTTCGAATGGGCAAACAATGGCAGCGCGTCGCAGGCGTACAGCTTAACCGAGAGCATTCCACGAATTATTTTCAAACACAAAGGACAAAATCCTGGTATAAACTTTTGACGTACGGATACTCGACGATGCGTGCAAAAGAGACCGTTCTCATATTCCACGGGAAAGTAAAAAGAGAATTCGAGAATCGATGCACACGTTGGCAACCATGATTTCATAAGGTTGCGTTAGGTTAGGTTGAGTCATCGCAACGAGAGAGGCTTCGGACGCGTTTTTTTTTTCAATCCGTAAATTGGTGCTACCGTACTGTTACGATTAGGTTAACCACTATAGTATCCCGTAGATTTTCATGGTCATATAACACCGTGTTTGGAGCTACCTAGTTTCATCGTAACCGTAACCTAACCTAACTATACTCAGGAAGAGAGAGAGAGAGTCGTCACCCTTGTGCTTCTCTTTTACGTGGCTTCTCTTCACTACCTCTCCCCTTGCCGTTTCCCCTTCTCCGCAATCACCAGGCTTGACTACAGCCCTCTGTCGCCACGAGGCGTTGCCATGGAAACAAAGAAAGCATCGTGGAAGACGATATACGAGGAACGAGCCCATCGCCGAGGCTACGCGAAAAGAAAAAAAAAAATATAAAAGAAAACCATCATCAGGAGTCCGAGTAACAGTCCTCCCGAAGTGCTTGTGTGTATAGCGAACCGCTGCAAACGCCCAATGCTCCAATAAGAGTAGCGGAAGCGGTAACCGAAAACGATTCTTCCCGGTTTCCATGACTACGACAGTTGCCCCGGCAGAGAAAATTCGCATTCCGACGGTAAGTCGGCCAAACGTAGTCTCTCTCAGCTAGATAGTTAAATAGGATAGGTCGGTACACATCTACACATACAGATACTGTACCATGAGTGCGTGAAGGATGCACATACACGTGGGGTGGCAAAACGAATGCGAGAGACTGGAGTGAGAGAAGAAAAAATCGTAGAGCAAGAGAGAAGCGCAGTGAACGAGTGTGTCGAAGAGAGACGTAGATGCTCGGCGATATTAAATGGTGGGGTGGGTGAGGGGCAGGAAAGGGAAGGTTCGAACAAAGCGGCCAGTACGACGAATCCCGTACGCACGCACCACGTCCTACCATACATTGTATATAAATACGTACGGCTTGTATACCACGAGAATGCAGCGTGCACAGAAAGGAGCCGGCTAGCGCGAGCATGACACTGACAACAAACAACCAACGAACCAACCAGACTAATATATGTAAATATATAATGTGTATAACGAATATATACGTATATATATATATATAACAACGAGTGTATAACGAGAACGCCGCGTGGAAACAACCTGATTGTATAAAACCTAATGGGTCCAGGGACAGAGGCGACCCGTTACGAATACGACGGGATGTCCTGGGACAGCGATTGCCATAATAAGAAGAGTTTACGTCGCAAGGGATAAATGGACGCCACTCGTTGTTAATACTAAGGATGTCACAGAGTGTGTGTACTTGTATCTTACCCGACTGCCGGAAAAGTTGTATACGGAAACATCTCGCGTCACGTTCACTTCCAGGTTACTTGCCGTGCTTCGCGGATGCCGCCGCGTCCTGGTCCTGTGCACTCGTGCTAGACTACAGATACGAAGCTTGGTTTCCACCTTCGGGAATATGATATCCACCACCTCCGTGTAAAGTCTTAAGCCGCGAAGGCTTCCTTTATACTCTGGTTATCCTTCTCCAGTTACCGCGTGCTTCGGGCACCTGTCCTTTATCACGAGGAGTCACACTTATCGAGCCAGCAGGTACACGAAACGGCCGATCACTAAAAGCACCACGATGCGATACGTGGGGGTTATGGAACAACACCGGGTACTCCTGGAGGCACTGACACTATCAAGTTCAAGGTCGCACAGAGGGCACAACTAGTAGGCAACACCACCATACGAAATTCTCTCTCTCTCTCCCCGTGACTCTTCTCTTTCTTCTCTCTTCCTTGACAACTTTCCTTCCTCGGGGACTCTATCGGTCCTCGTACTTCTAAGGTACGGCGGCCACGGCACACCGGGAGGATCCTACTCCTGGTAACTCACGTTAATGCAACCGTCGGGAGTTACGAATCATCCACAGGAACTCGAAGTCGCGTAAACACTAGGTACAGGATCAGCCAGTATCACAGAGGAGAGAAATCGCGCGTTTGTATTTACCGTGATAAAAATGTGTCTCTGTTTTGTCTCTGTCCCCTCGGTCTACGTTTGTGTGTATATATGTATATGTTTATATGTTCCTGAACGTATGTATATATATGTTGCGATGTGTAGGTGTGCGCGCGCGTGTCTATGTCCCTCTGTATACACGACAAATGTACCTACGGAATTTTAACGGAGGTAAGAGTCCGTCGGGAGGACAGGAACGGAATACAGAGACGGCGGCGTCGCTGCGCGTCTCCTGCTCGCGTTGGCTGGCAGCTGTGCGCTCGTCGAATCTATTGAAGTGGGGATATACCGGCTGGGTGCGGGGTGGGGGAAGCCACGAGTCACGCGGTCCTTCGATGGTGGGGAGACGGGGACGCCCCCGTACGCCCTGCGGACGAGAAACGTACTAGTCGAGGATCCCTTCGGGGGGCTTCACGCACACGCTCCTTACAGGGGTTCTCAACCCTTGTTCACATTTTTTGGGGCTTATGACCATTTTTCTATTCCTCTCGCTTTTACCAATCGACTTTACTTATGCAATATAGTTTTCTTTGCACTGTTTACCCACCTAACGACGTCGTGGTGAATTTGTAGTCTGGCTTCAGGCGATCGTGCTCTGAAGTGGTTCGGCACTGCTGGGGCTGGTT
>JAYRCB010000637.1:216264-314421 GCA_036026315.1 Trachelus stipa | reverse complement strand
ACGAGCGCGTTCTGTAAAATCCACGTGAATTCCTCGACGAATACGGGGAATCCCAGAGAGTTGATCAGTAGTAGCACACGAGTCCGGTGTGAGGACTGCGGGGATTCCCCGGGGCGGTATCGGCGATATACACGAGAACCTCCTAATGCTGAGAGGGATGTGAGTAATGCGTCTTTTTGCGATTTTCATTCCCGTTGCCCTCCTGGAAAAAAAGGGCATCGAAGTCGAAAAAAAGCGCAGCAAAATCGAAAAAAAGAGCCTAAGAGGGTGGCTCAATCGAGATGGAATTCGCTAGAATTCTCGAGTCATGCCCTGTAAAAGAATTTCGAACGAAGCTACAAGTCAGTTTTGCCACCTTCTTTTCTCACCTCCTCGCGCAGACGTCCAGGTATCCAAAAGCGACCTATGACCTACTAACGGCTGACCAAAACCTCGTCTTGTTCTTCTCTTATACGTTTGCTGCCAATTTTTGGTACTTTATTCCTGATGCGTTTTACTCGCTCGCTCCCACGTATCGACTTGGTAATTTCTTTCAACTCCTCGTGTACTTGAATATACAGTGACTCACTAATACATTTCACTTATTCATTAACACACAATCAATTACTCTCGCTCTTACTCTCTCCCACCCACTCGTACAGTCTTTCCCTGCTTCGGGTCTGAATTTCTGAACCGGCGACAATGCCTCTCTCTCTTCTTATATTGTCTATGCCGTTTTATTGTTCAACGCTGAATAGACGGGTCCTGCCTGAAAACTCGCAACCGGAAACGACCCCTCTCGAGTCGACGTTGCGTTTCGAATAGACGGACGTCCCTTTGGGAGTTGCTACCGGTAGAGAGAGAGAGAGAAAGAGGCTCTGCAAGAACTTTGACATTTGTGTTTTTCTTCTTTATAACTAACAAATTTACGTAATACGTAATGAATTTGCAATGGCACTGCAACTATGCGAAGGCATTATGCAATGACTTTGAAACGGAGTCTGCAGAATGTGATAATCACTGGAATTGGCACGATTCGCGGAATTTCATGGAGTTCTAAGATCTACCGAAATACGCTAATGCACATATATATATGTATACATATATATAGATATGCTACTGTGCAAACCGCTCACAGTTATTTGCTCGTTTTTATAATTCAGAACAATGTGGCATTCTATATCGATTACTGTGGTTTTGCGCGCTCACCACGGATGCCTGTGTGTAAATCATTGAATTTTGGCAAATACCACCAAAGAATGTAAAAATTTCAAAATTCCCAAAATTTTTCAGTGAACCTCGTCGACTGGCAAGAGATAAAGTAAAAAAAAAATCTAAAATTTCGAGATCTCACGAAAATAATCATAACACCGAGGTCCCAGGAGGTTTGCACCGAGGCTAAGGGTAGAAAATCAGGGCGTATAAAAACGCTTTAAAAAAAAACATCACAAGGGTGGACAACCCCTGAAGCGCAATGCCACTTTCACGGCATCGGAATCCGAGGGATCCGCAACACGCGAGGGATGAAAATAGCCGCGGAGTTTACATAGGCGGCACGAATAAGGGCGAGGCGCAGACATTTAAAGGGTAGCAGCCAAAGAGAGGGAGGGCGCGGGGGGTTGGTTAGTTGGCAGCGAGCTATTTTAATTGGCGCGATAGGAGCTTAAAGTGTTTGGCGAAGGGGGTTGGGAATTCCGCGAGACTGCCGGAAGTGGCTTATCACGAGGCGGGTAGTGGAGGAGGAACGGCGGGGGGAGGGAGGGTAGCAGGCAGAGCTGATTGGGGATGAGACGATAGACCAGATACCAGAGGCTGCTGCCAGCGGATAGTAGAAGAGGTTATAGTTATTTTAATGAGAAATTTAACCCAGTTGCGATAATAACACGCAATATTTTTTTTGTTGAGGAACGCGAGCGTTGGGGTAGGTCGCGCACGGATTAGGGGTCTACTCGAGATAGTCCAAGCGGGGATTACGGTTTTTTTACGGAAAACCGGCGATTCTCTTTTTTCCATCTCTATTTTCTCTGGCAAAATTGACCAGCAAATGTAGCCTGAAAATCGACCCCCCGAATCAGCAAACGCACACATACACATTGTTTGCCCTCTCGATAACGGTTACTTAAACCCTTGTCCATTTTCACCCTTCAGCACGTAGATAATCGTACACAGTGATATCCAGCTCCAAAGATCTGGAAAATTTGACAGCTGTCATAAAACGCTTTCCAATGTTCATTGGCAACATGTACATAAGAACCCGAGGAAAAACGCAGAAACAGATACGAGCCGAATGTATCGCCCTATAAAAGAAATTACGACTTTTCTATGCTCGTAGCGAGTGCGAGAGAGACGGACTTACGTTGGCTCCCGTGAGCAAGAGCAAGACAGAGATACCCCAGACCCGAAAGTTATACATCGTCACCCTCGGATCAAATTTTCTACTCTGTTCACAGGGTACAGGTACAATAAAAACTTTTTGGACGATTTATCGTTAAAATTGTATGACTTTAAAATGAATTTGATCGCGCTACCATTTTCTCCCCTGTGAAGTATACATCGTTACGACTACTCGTGGAACTACAGATAATCCCGATGGACCCAGCGTCGACGTAACGAACGAATACGGGGATTTTCGCAGTTGCGTCTATGGAGATGCGGGTGAATTAGGTAAATCAGCGTTAAAAAAAGGCACGTCCAGGATTTCGTGTAGAGCAGCTACCGAGTACGAGGTAACAATGGCGAATGAGCTGCTAACACGGATGGAAAAGGTAGACGGGTCTGAAGGGGCGAGGAAGGGGGCAGGTACAGGCCCAGTACCTATAAGGGCTTGTGCACATGTACGCGACGTTATACACGAGCACGCGCACTGTGATGAAGTGAAACGCGAGTTGCAGTTTTCCCATCGTTTTTCTTAACCCAGGAAATTCTTATTTCCCGGTTGACTGAGGAAATAAGAACGATACACGGAGACGTTCTAGGCGCTCGGGTATAGCAATTTCTCGGTAAGCTTCGTCCGCGCTGGAATATAACCATCCCCCTGGACTAAGCCAGAGAGAGCTCAGCCCCGTGACAACCCTTATGGCCCCCCGTCGCTCTTGAACTCGTTCGGAGCCGTAGTCCAGCGAAGTAGATATACACGTATCCCGGTATACGTATAACCACCCTTAGGAGAAGCAAAAAAAAAGTGATCCTGCCGTCTAAGAACAGGGGATGACGTAGGCGAGAGTCGAACAAGGGAGTTTTTTTCACCCCTACCCCGCTTCCAAATAAGGGTATGATCACGAGGAAAATTCTTGGAAAAGAAAAAAAAAAGTCTCATTTTCTCGTCCCATCCCCTATCTACTTCGTATATTCATCCCTTAAACGGTAAGGATATCCCATTCGTTAACTGGTTCCAGGACGACGAACCCGATGAGAAGGTTAAATTTGTATCGCGTGGGCGTTGAAATTAATATTCGTTACTGTTGCGACCCCTCTGAACGATCTTCGTGCCAATCCCGACAGATGGCACTGGGGAAGGGGTCGAAGTTCTATTCGCGAGGTCGCAAAGCTATCAAATTAATCCGTACGATTTCGCGTTTCAAGGAGTGGATAGCGCATACGTGACGTCATACCGGAGAATGGAGAACGAAATGATAAAGAGTTACTATCGTCGTTATCATTCGATATGACATTTCTGCCTGTGTCTATGACCTATGAAACCAACTACTGGCATTTACCCCTGACAGTGAACCACATCCTTAATGAATGTGGGTGCCTAAGCAACGACTATGTATACATAGGTATGTTATATCGATCTCACGCACTCACACGCTATCATCAAGGACTCTAATCCATGATCAACGCCATGTATATATACATATACATCAGTCGACTATTATGGCTTTTAAAACAAATGGTGTATATATATATATATATGCCAGTCTACTGTTTACGTAATTATACCGTATGATAAATATCAAGTACGTAAGATTACATAGTAGGTATTACTATGAATAAGGTTTTATGTACTTTTAAAACGTATACGAAATATATGATCGTATTGGTATATATTTATATATAAATAGAGAGAGAGCAATTTTTTACCATGCCGCTATATAGTTATATACTACGTGTTACGGGTTCGACGAACTCTTCAATATAACTGCTGGATTACCTATATGTACTTTAACGTGTATTTATTTATATGACAATATACGTATGGTATAGTATATATATATACTTCCTAGGTAGAACCCACTAGACTTGTGTCTATATGTCAAAACTGTATATATATGTACAAAAGTTATAGTAGACTGTGAGAAGGGGTGGGGGGGTGGGGGGAGGGGCAGTTGGAGCATATTTATAGGCATTGTACAGGATTTAAAGAATTTTAGATAACAGGTAAACCTGATAGTGTACTCCCATCACTCCTTTCAGCCAGAAAAAAATTGAGAAAAAATATGTATTGATTCATATCATACAGACAATTCGCTATACGAATAGCGTGACGAAATAATTTTTCAGCGAAGAATCGCAGTGGCTGAAAGGTTTGCGGGTGACCGAGGGGGAGGGTGGTGAAGGGTAGGAGGGCAGGGGGGCAGGGGGGGTGGCAAGGAAAAAATTGGTGTCGTAAAAAAGTTTAAAGATCGATATTAAAAAATGGCGTCTTACTCACCAATTCTCGATGACGCCGACGTTCGCGAAGTTCGGGGGAAAGCTCGCGGCCGCCATCGGTCCTGACGTAGGAAGTCTGCCGGGCGCCCCGTCACTTCCGCTATTGGGTAGGGCGGCTGACGTCACTGGAACCCAAAGTAAGAGAATACATTGTTACCGGGTGAAGGTATTGGAATGAAATTCGAAAGACGCTCGTAAACAATAGGACAAGTGGTGGAGGGGGGGATGGCTCGGAAATAAGGAAGGCGCCATTGTCTGGACGGCTGAGGAAACAAGGAATGAATAGGGGATGATGTATTCATCCCTTAAATTACCTAGAGCCGGAATCCTGATATTTTCCAGCACGCACGTATCTCTTGGTGGCTGTGATAAAACGGCAATTCTCGTGACGCCGGGGACGCCGGGCGTCGGTGTATCGGGACGCTCTACCCGTGCGTCCCTGATTATTCGCGCTGGAAATCTTTGTGCTTTTGGCGTGCCGGCTGTATCGGTAATGAAGAATCTATTGTGAATATCCCGGCGACCGGTCGAGGGGTGGTGGGGGGGTGTAGGATGCGTAGGTTGATAACAGTGACTGAGCTATCAGTAGTAGGAGCCATTGAAATGGTTGGGAGAACGAGATATGGAAGGAAAGAAAAAGAAGTGATAGGGGATGAAAAAGACACTCGTTAATGGAGAAAAACTTTACATCGCTCTGTCTCGCTCTCTCTCTCTCTCTCTCTCTCTCTCCCTTAGCCATATACGCTGCACCCTCTCTACTCTCTGCTGTCTTTATACACTGGGTATATCTCTGTCGCAGTCATACTCTCATCTACCTTATATACCATCGTGCCATCTATTACTCTCGAGCAGGTATAACAACTGGCAACGTCAGAATGCACATTGAGGATACGTGCACTTTGGAGGCGTCTGACAGACCGTGACTTTAGCTCGTGACAAAAGTCTAGGCCTGCGATAGAAAGGAAATCATGAGAATGTCCATTGGTGGGTCATTGCCTTTTTTTTTATTTTCTCTCTGGAAAGCACGAAAACGTATGTATGCGAGGCGTGTAGGTAAATTAAACAAAAAATAAAGAGACAGAACACGAGGCATAGATGGGTTCGATGGTAGAAAGTGGCAAGTAATATTTACACTGGAGACTGATTGGCGCCGGTGAGTGCAGTGATTGGTAAGTACAGGTTTAAAAAATAGAGTAAAGAGGTAGGTCAGGTTAGGCTGTATTTCCGCGACTCTGAAATTCGTCATTGTAACGGACGTTGACGAGAATCCGTTAATTAGTGCGCGAGGCTAATGAGGACACGAGACAGAGATTCAATGGGATAGATAATTGATAAAGAGAGAGAGAGAGAGGGAGGAAAGGGGGCGGCACGCGATACCACAGGTATAGATAGGTGAGATTGAAATAAAGTGAAAATCCATTGTCGATCCGTTGTCGTTATCAGTGATTCCGCTCGCTGATAAGAGGCAGTAGGGCCAATGGCCTCGCGGAGGTTCAGAGGAACCCTCTATCTATATATCTGTGTCTCTCTCCTTCACCTACGATTCGCCATCGAGTCTCTCTCTCTCTCTCTCTCACACAGTTTATATCCTTATCCAGCAGCACCCCTTCCTCTTCGCGGCCCCAGACAATTTAAGCGACAAAGTCCCCGCGGCTTTTCCAGAGTTTCCCGTCCCGACGAGGATGACGACACGCCGGGCTAATTAGCATCGAGAGCCAAGACGAATTAATTGCAAAGACCCTCCAGAGTCGGAAGGGTCGCCACTAGGAGGGAATCGAGTAGGGGTGAAAATATGAGGTTTACGTATTTGAAGAACGTGAAAATTTCAATGGAACCTCCACGTGGGTGTCAAGTGCATGATTATCGTGATCAATGACGATGACGTAACTTTTAACATATCCACCTCATTATCATTATTATCAGAAAAGCTCGCGACATAAATCAAACCGATATCTCAGTCCGAGATATATTTCGCATTTGAAACTGAGTTATCGGGGCTCGTCGAGCTAAAGAATTTCTATTTCGTTTTTCCCTATGTAACACGGGCTTTCGTTAAATGACCGACCCCCTTGTTTATTGTATCCGTAGAGCCGTCCTTTCAGTGCGTGACAGGCTTCGGCGTTACACCAGCAGCCAAAATCCCTACAAAAACACATGTCCAAACGTCTTTACGAGGTTATGAGATATCCCGAAGAGGATTTACCAAGGCAAATCCCAACGGTCCAGAAAATTCCTTCAAAAATTTACTGCAGCATCTTCCACATCGGCCATTACGAGTATACCAGCATATAATACGTACGAGTTATGCAGCCCGTACAAATACATTTTCAGAGATGCTGGACTGAATTAGAAAGGGTTAGTAGCTGAAAAGTCATCCTAACCCATCCGTGCGAATAGCTGGTAACGCACTGTATCCGTGAAATGACTCCCGGGACTCGATCCGATTTGTGCGTCGAGTTCAACGTGCAAAGGAGAAAAATAAGGAAGACAAGCAATCTTGTGGGTATCGGGCGAGCGTCGTGATCGTGACCGGAAATAAGTATTTCTACGTGATCGGTGGTACATAAAGAAATTAAATTCTAAATAGATAAAAAAGAGAAAGAAAGGAGGATCAAAAAGACAAAGAGCCAAAAAAATTAAATAAAAGAGAATGACAGAGAAACAGGAGCACTGCGGTTCGTTCGAAAGAGAAGCAGAGAGAGCAACAGCGCCGCGGCGTCTGGCGTCGTATCGACGTCCCCACAGTTCCCGGGGGCGTCCCGACGCCCACGCAAACCTCCCCCCGTCGCCCCCCTCCTCTCCATCGGTTTCCTCAACTACCGAGAAACCAGCACACTCACATTCAGCCACCCTCCTACATCCCCCCGGCTAGGGGCTGCGAATGAGCACTCGCCAGAAACCCAGTGCAGCCACCTCTACTTGTTACCTACCAACCTACCAACCTACCAACCTAGGTACCAACCTACTGTGTGTATCAGTGGCTACCGGGTACTTGCACCCCCCCCTGCCCACCCCCCTCCACAACACTACCACCCCAGTGTTAGCAAATGGTGCCAACTACACAGCTCCTGTCCACTCCGAATTATGCACAAAGTATCTACCCACCACATGTGTCCAGTCTATAGTGTTGGCAATGGCTGGTACACACTGTACGTATAATCATAGCAAAGCTAACTGGCAGTGACCATAGAGAGCTGAGGGCGGCGTTACCAGCCCTTACGATAATAATGCACTTTGGAAACAGCAGCTGGTAAAACTTGCCGGCACTCGACGAACTTAATAAACGAGAATCTCTCGTCGTTCAAGTTTCCCAAACTGTTTTGCGTTTATCGACAGTAAATTTATTCGAGAATCCCCAGCCCCTTCGTTTCTCGGTGAACTTCAACCCCTCCCCCCCTCCTCAACCGCTATTCGATTTTCTCGAGACAGAGTGGAACGAGTAGGAATAGAAAAAATAAATTGAACAATAATTTTCACCTTTGTAAGAGGCTTCTCTGGCGATACTTTTTACGGTATTGCTTGCGACTTTAGGTCGCGTAAAATGTATGGGATAACGTATGGGGATCGGGTATAGGCGATTAGAAGACGGTTCGATTTGTCGCGCAACAATTTTAAGTTTAGTTTTGAACGCGTCTGTCAAGTTTTTAGAGGCTGTAAAAAGTCGGGAGAGACCGTGACAAGAAATATATATATGTATAATTTGCACAGTGTAGTTTTTATATCTAGGCAGTATTATATGGCGCGTATAGGTACGCAGATAAATATATATATATAGTAGGTTTTATCAGAAGGTTCATAGGTGGGGGTTCAGGCTCTGGGGAGAGTGAATAAAAAAATTCCTTCCGGGAGGGTTAGTGCCCGAATACTGGCGTTTCCGGTTTCGACCGGAAGTTTCCCCTGCTTCCTTCCTTTTTCGTTTTTTCTCATTCTCTCAGGACTTATTAAATGGGAACTAGCGGCGCCCCGGTGGCTGTTACATCCCTCGGCTCTTGGTAAGCTTCCAAGCTCGGCGATGACCCCGAAGCACCCCCTTGGCCTCCGAGCGTTAAGGCGCGTACACACCGAGGACTCCCTACTTGCGAGTGTATAATCTGTGATCCACCCCTCGTGTAGGTTAGAGGGGATGAAAGATTTTTTGCAAAGAGACACCCTAAGGACGTGAACCTGGAAAACTATAGGAAAGCTAAGGGATTTCTGTACCACCCTATATACTGTATAGTATTATTTTTGTTAACTCGATAGCGAAAAATTCGAGAACGATCTTCGAGAATCGACCTACGTCACTTCCGGCCGTTCAATCTTCGCTCGTGCATCCCCAAGCCAGGCTGGCGCCAGCTAATGTCTTTTTCTGTCGGGAACTGACGAGCCGATATGAACTTGGGGTCGAACAGACCCAACTCGACCTCGACTGAACGATATAAAATATTTCGAGAGCATTAGCGTAAGTATACGAATCAACCCGAGAGCACAGCTTCCGAGCAGGGTGGCGGCCCGAAGAAAATAAAAAAATCGGGAAGGTTATCTAAATCGGTAGCCGGAATCGCCTTGTGAGCATAAATCGAAAAATTACGTCACAATACTCAAGAGACTTAATCCATATGTATAATTAAACTATAATATACTGGACATATGTTGATTGCGTTGAAACAGTCAAAATCTGTATAGTGCTTAGACACGAGTAGCAATTTACCTTAAAAGAAGCTTTATTTTATCTCGGCTGACTCAAGCAACTCCATCTCCACTTTTGGCTGCTCAAACGAGTAGCTGAACAGCCAAAAGTCCCAAAGTTCGCTGCCAGCAGCGAACAGACATTCCAGCAAGTTGGTCGCAGTGGCTGGAGCGCTTTGCTCTCCAATTCGGATTATTTAAATCCGAGTGACGTTCTCGGCCAAACTTTTTGGCTTTATATTTTAACATAAAATAGTGCACGAGCCTGTACCACGCGATTACCCATAAGGCCCCAGGATTTTGTAGGAAGACGTCAAATTCTCGACGCACCGTAAGATATTCCACGTGAAAAATTCAGTTGGATCAGAGTTGATCCATTCTTGGGATTTGACTGAAGTTCATTGGGGGGCGGGGGGGACGAGCCGAGAGGGCGGACGTAAAAATAAAGGGAAAAAATGGGAATCCCAAGAAAAATCTATAAACAAACAGTAGGACGAATTCGTGAGCAAAAATAAAATGATACGGAAGCTGGGTAGGCCCGTAGTCGTGAATTCGAAACAATCAGAGGACAATCCTCTCATCTCGAGTTCGGCTTCTTAATTGCGTCAATTAATTCGAGGCGTAATCCAGTTAACGAAGCACGGAATTAATAGAGTTACTTCGAAAGTTCGACTTCCATGGAGTAATTTGAATTTTATAACGCCCGATTCGAACTGTCGTAGTATATAACCCATATACCAGACCTAACCACCCACCCTTATCTAGTTACCAACCCATCCATCGAGCTAAATGTATATACGGAAACCCCTCATATTTTTCCATATTTCCCATTCAAGGGTAGTTAAACTTTATCGTGTTTTCTCTAACGACTGTAACGACTCGGAAAGAAAAAAAAAAATCAATAAATCACTAAAAATGAATACATGGTACCTATCGTCCATTTCGTTCGCGATTGTCCATATCTGCAAGACTTTAAGGTCAAAATTATTTAAAAAAAAAAAAAGAAAAAAAAGATAAAACCTAGAAAAGCAGTCTTCAAGTGTCACGTCAATTTTCCTGCGACCCACGGAAGCGAATACGAGAGGAGAGTGCTTGGGGTTTTGCTAGGGGATGTTTCGCATAATTCGTAAAATCTGGGTTACTGGAGAAGTGCTTTTCCATCCTTACCAAACCACTCCCCACTTACCCCCCTCGAAACAGGAGAGCGAGAGAGTGCGAAAGAAACTACGGAAAAAAAAGTTTGAACGAACGAGGCGAATTTTCAAGAAAGTTCATGTCGCTCCGTGTAGACCTTTTCTTGTTTTAATCTTCCCGAGCGACTGAGCTCTCAAAGTCTCGTGATAGATTTCCATGATCGCTGCTGGCTTACCTAGAGAGATAAATAAGCCTGCAAGGTCAAAGGTCAACAGAGATAAGAATCAGCCAGCAAGAAAGACAAAACAAACTCAAGTAGCGGAGGGTACGGCCAACAGCCAGCAGTTACTTAGAAATGATATTGAAAACCCACAGGAAAAAAAAAGGTTTTGCCTAGTATACCTGGAAACCTTAAGTCACGTATAGCAATGGCGGTTACCACGTATATTATGACGTACATATCCTAAACTCGATCCACCTACGGTTCCTTGCGCATCCGACATAACTTTTTCACGTACTCGACAAAAAAGCTTTGCGAGTATCTGCAGCCGTTAAAGCTTTTAATTCGACGTCGGGTTTCCATAGAGCGACCGCCGGCCCCCTCATAAGCGACCAAACGTGTAGACGTCGCCCTGTTGCCGATCCACACCTCCTGCCAGAGACAGTAAATATAGAAGTCCGTCGGAAAAGTAAACATCCTAGGGAACTGTCGTCGTCGTCGTCATCACGTAACATCTCCAATACATCGATAATACACGTGTGTGTGTGTGAGTGTATATATATATACACACACAATATGTATAAAAGTGCAGGTTTGACCTATATGAGTACAACCCACTATATACATATATATACTATATACATACACAATATATATGACACACGCATAACCTTATGAACTAACGATTACGTCAGCGACTTCCGGTACGTATAAAGCTCAAGAAGGGGTCAAACGTCCTCGAAAAGGACTTTCTGCCAGACAAGAGAAACATCTAAGGTCCCTAAACATATTCCTTCCCCAGAGATTCCTGTACGAGAGGGACCGCTGTAACTTGCGTATATCCAGCATACACTATAGTTTTCACAGACTATAGCGTATAATCTAGAGTATAGGTTGGATGGGTCCGAAGGCGAATGCTTGGAGATAATGGCGAAGACAATAGAACGTTGGAAAAGGGATCTGGCGATGGGGGGCTGAACGCCGCCCACCTATAACCATACGGGGCTGGTTCCTCTGTTCGGGCGTCTCTCTCCACGGAACTTGAGGAGACAATGCTACTGTCTAGAGAGAGAGCTAACTGAAGTGGACGAGCGAGACGAACGAAGAAAGAAGAAGACACAGACGCTCTCGAGTTCGCGTCTACGTTGCCGTCGGATCCGGAAACTGCATAATCCAGAATTGTCTGAATATTTCACCGGGTGCCAGAGGTACGTACGGCAGCGTCGATCCTGAGTCCAGTGTGATTTCCTACTGTTATATTAAGACGATTCTCAGTGCTGGATACGGAATGGAAAATGTTCGTCTGAAACCGGTGACGTCATTCTTGTCTATTTCCGGTACGATATAATTTTGTGATATCCTGGATACTCGATTGGATGGAAGTACGTGTTGGTTAACGAAGTAGTTTTTGGTTAGACTCGAGTGTTGGGATCGACGGTAAGTCCACTTGGTTCTGTTGAGGAACTTATTCAGGTTACTGCTGGGTGTTTTTGCTTGGATAGCGTAGCGTGTAGTTGTACTTAGTTGCTAGTCGAGCATTTGGATTGGGACTTACTTTCTCTATGTGGTTTGGCTAGGAAGTCGTAAATCCTCGCCATTTACGGTCCAGGACGCAGACCAGTCGACATCACATGGTACACGTCAGACTGGGTATATGGATTTCCCGAGTGTGTGTGAATGCAGTATAGAATTTACTGGGTGCGAGAATAACGTTTAACGTACGACAATGGGCACGTGAGATTGCACGATAAATATTACCTACTGACACGCATCACGGTTTTCAAGGTTAACTTGGGACACGAGTCAGAGATGCTTCGATAAAAAGACAGCCAAAGGGGTTCTAAAAGGAAAAATTAAAAATAAGGAGAGTCATTTGTCGCGGGAATTGGATCAATTATGTATACGTGTTTTGATAAAAATTATCATTTTTATGACGATCGTAGCGACTTGATTTTGGAAATTTTTTACAAAAATAGTTTCCAGTGACGTCGCGAGGGGGCGTTTCGAGATTTTTCATAAGAATCGATTCGCGACATCATTCTTCGGATGACGTGTTACCGATCCACTTTCTATTTGCATAGTATTATTTTTGTATAATAAAAAGAGAGGATTCACAGTATGTGGGAACGGACCAAAAGTGGAATCCGTCGAAAATAAACGACACGGTAATATGAGAAGACTGTAAATTTAACTTCGTGTCATTGAATTAATCCATTAATGCGATTCGTCCTGACGCGAATACATTGATTTGGACTTTCTTCCTTTTTCTCACGAACTCGTAAGAGGCGGCCGGAAAATGGGAAAAAGTGAATTCGTGTCAACCCGAACCAGACCTGAGATACACGAGACACCCATATATATGTTTTCTAGAACCCGTAGAAGTAACTCTAGGTGGTACGTAGATGAGAGAGGGATAAGCCCAGAGTCAGTTTACCAAAGCAGCTCATCCAATTGAATCAGCCCCATCGTCGGTTGGCTTCAAAGGCGAGAAACGCATTTACGGCTGAGGTCCTTAACCATCGAGCCCCAATGAATGACTCCCTACCCTAATAGTATCAGGTAATTAGCAATAGGTTATTGATCTTCGCCATACCAACTGTAACGTCTCGAACTGTACCAAATTGAACTGCCAATTCACATGCGCGTGCCATACGCGAGTACGTATGAGCCACTGGAATACGTGTACGTAAATACACGAGAGATATACGATGTACGAATATAGAAAGAAATATATTAGACGCGTGAGTAACACGCGATTGGTACGAGTCTCGAGACGCCAAGCGAAATCAGCTTCACTCTCGATCCGAGGTTGAAGGTGGGTAGCGTCGATTGCGATACTAAAACAAATTAGACCGTTAGAAGTCGACCGAGGCGCCACTTGCGGCCATTCTAATAACTCGTCTCTCTTCTATCCTCGAGCCAATTTCTAATCGACTTCCAATTTCGTCGAGTTTCAAAACTTATTTTATCAAACTTTTGTGCCCATTCGATCCAAAATAATTTTTTTTCTCAGTCCTACCAAAAATATTAGACAGTGGATTCTGGGTAATCCAGTCGAGTGCTCGGAGACTGTCGTTCGATCGGTCGCGACCGAGCGACTACCCACGTAATCCACACAAAGCGACTCGAGCTACTTTCTAAATCAGCCCAAGAGCGTACATTAATCCATAGTCGCAAACACAGCGGTAACATATGGAAGGACTTAATCGTTTCATGGAAACAGACAACGTCGCCTAAAAATATTAAGAGGACGCCCACCGGCTGGCGTTAACGACACTGTCAGATTCCATCTTAGATTGGTTGTATGTTAAACTGGACTGACGTTTCTGGAATATATAATGGTTTCGAGTCCAATCGATGGGATTGCCTTTAGTTTGATTGAACGCTTCGGGCGTAGTCGCAATGTACGACTAGTCGATTAGTCCAAAGGCAGCTCGACAGTCCCGACTGTTTTCTTCGTGTTTTCAATGATCTATGGAGTTTTCGATACTTGTAATAAAATATCAGAAGACAATCAGCACTCCCGTGGGATAGAGCAGCCCCCTTTGGGAATATTCGGGAGTGGTTTATCGATTTCGGTAGTAGGTCGGGGGCGGTTGAAAATCGCCGGGGACACCCGGTAGATCGTTAGGAGTCGACCCTCCCTACCCCTTTTCTCCTTCGTCTAGGATGTAGATTCGTGCCAGGTAGACGTTAAGATTAAGAATGATTAAGTCGGAGAGCTTAATGGATCTCTTAAGCACCTTCGTATCGGGTTGTCTCTGCAAATTGGGTTAGCTTAGCCACCATCCTTACCTTACAGCCTACAACCTTTTTACTTATACAAGCTTCATCCCCTGTTGGAACGGATTCGCATCTCCCGAGACACCGAGTGGATAGGAAAGGTTGGGATAAGTGGGGGAAAAAAAAAATATGAACGAGACAGCAAAGAATGAGAATGCACGCGGAGGGTTCAAATCGAAGGAGTGCCAAGAGTCAAGGGTTGGAAAAAAAAATTGAAAGATCAGCAAATTTCATGAAGAATTTTCTTTGAAAAGCGATACTGCTTATCTCGATTGCTGGTATCCCAGCGTATCGTCACTCTGACGAAAATACTAAAAGGCAATGTACCGGTCCGTTGTGAATGGACCCTTACGTAAAAAAAGAGAGAGAGGCACGCACTCTCCGGAATCCATCGTTCCGTAGGAATTTCTAGGGTACATCCCCCTCCAACCCCATCTTCCACGTCCTCTCCAAGAGGCAGACGACTGTGTCGCAAATGGGTTTCAAGTGGCAGCCGAGTGTTTTCGCGAGTTTTAAAACTACCAGGTGCAGCCTCGGAAGGTCATTAGAGTTACGACGTCAACGTCGACGAAAACGAGGACATCGAGGAACAGCGACTCTAAAAGAGAGAGAAAAAGAGAGAGAGAGAGAGAAGTAGAATGGTTAAGTTCCAATTTTTACGAAAGCCTATCCGTCAAGTTTTGCCAACGTCGAGGAGAAAAAAATTTTTCAAAATAGGAACTCTCCAACTTTTCTCTTATTTTTCCTTCACTCGTTTCAGCACCTTGGATCAGTCACTGTAAATTACTTCGAGAGTGGCAGCACTGCGCGATACACCCACGTCAATTCAGTTTGGCTGTACCGAATAAAAAAAATTTTACGTCACCATAATCAATCTCGATAAAGTATCGAATTAAATATACCCACATATATATGCATATATACCTAAAATCTAGTTACTTCGTTCGAGGCAGCCGTACAACGGAATTTTCGATTTATTCCCAGATTTCCTAGGGTGATTTTCGCGCGTTACCAGCCGGTGCACATACGTCCTACATAACGCGGTACACGTACAGCATACAGAGGGATAAGTAATAGCAGAAAGTAAAGTGGAGGACGAGAGGAGGCTGGGGACGGCGAATAAAAAGGAAAATACGATATTCCCCGGCAACATATTCCGAAAGTTGGTAACACTGTTGAGCTACGGAATATTGAATCCCAAGGAGCGACTCCTGTTTTCCTCGGTTGTTCATTTAAAAGTAAATTTACTCCTGCTGTTCCATCCTGCAATAGGAAGGCGAAGAGCCGAGCTACCATCCCTCTCCTTACAGCCACCCCACCCCTCCCCCCTCCCACCACCACCTCAACGCTATCAACATCGCGCTCATCTTCACGAGATCCTCGAACAAACGACACTAGCGCCATCTCTCTCCTGGACAGTCCTTCGAGTGGCTTTATAAACTTCCTCGCTCTCTCATCCCTTGTCACTTTACACCCCTCCTGTCGCCATCTTCCCAGACCCCCCCCCCCGGCCAACGAACCCCCTTAGCGAACACTGGATAAATATTTGCCGGATCTTCTCGCAAACTCCCCCACCCCCCACCCTCCGGTGAATAATACCCCTACCAAGAGGCGAAGGCTACTCCCACAGGAGAGGGTTGGTAATTTTTTAAGGGGTTGACGACAAGGGGGATCCTCAAAGACATCTCAAAAGGGTTAATAACACTGAAGATACGCGTTCATTAAGTCAGTAGCGTAGCCGAGTAAGAATTTCACGTGAACCGTTGTAAAATTAGTGAGGAACCGGGTGAGGGGTGGTAGGTGCAAAGCAGGGTGGAAAAGAGGGGTGGAAACCGTGACCGACTCAGTGACCTGAATGGTCCACTGTAAAGAAAAAAAAAGTTTGTGACCAATACTGAATCGCGGTTGGTGTGCACAAAGGACGCAAGAGCTAAGGGTGCAGGAGAGAGAGAGAGATAGAGAATGAAAAAAAGAAAAAAAAGGAACAAGAGGGTGTTGCTCTCTATCTAAATAATAAGAAAATAAAAAAAACCAGAAGAGGATGAAGGCAGTGGTTGCGGTACGCCAGGGATAACAAAGCGGGGCGAATGGCGGCCGTGTTTTCATTTGCCAGAGGGAAGCACCGGCGCGTGCCGTCGCGCGACGCGACCCAACCTAACCCGCGAACACTCGCACAGCCCATTCTGACCTAACCCTCGCCTAACGTTGCCATGACACAGCCTATCCACCGGCACAGCCCACAGCAGGAATCAAATCTATGGCACGTAAATTGGAGAATTGATACGGATCATTCGGTATTGGATATTACCCGAGTGCCTACGCCAATGGCTCTATTCAATTTTCACCGGTGCGCAACGCGTATATCTATACACGATAATCTCATTGACTTAACGAATGCGACCAGACGAAATTTTTCAGCCTAATATTCCGAAGGGGTGACGTCTACCCCCCCCGCCCCCCCCCTCGCCAACTCACTCAAGTCCCCGCCCGGAAGTTCACAATGTTATCGCGAATTGATTGTGAAAAAGTTTTCCATGAATTTTCCCGGTCCGCGATCCAACGTTATTATTTATTAGCAGAGCTTTCCCAAGTGTCCTTTCGTTACGAGTGGACAAATGGCCGCCACCCGCTAAGCCCACTACCACGTCGTTTCTCTTGATTATACTCCAAGGATTTTCACTTTGCTATCCCCCTAGTACTTATTCATCTAACCCAACCCGACCCTAAAGTATCCATATAGCACGGAGTCCCGTCTTGCTTTCGCCTCATCCGCGCAATACCTTTCATCCGGGTAACTGATCGGAACCGCCGAGGGAATAATTAGCTTCCGGGACTGAAATTCTGCCGGAAGTCTTTCCCTTGTCTCTCGTAATAAAGTATTCACACGGTTCCCAGCAAGTTATTTCCTGAGGTTCTGGGATACCTGTATGCAAGTAATACCGGAAATCATTCGATAACCGTAATACCAAAGAGGTTAACGATCGGTAGAATCTCGCTTGGGAATATACATATACACATACAACATCCACTTTACATCAAAGACCCAACCCGGGTATAGTAATGACTAGACTAAAATGCATCGCCAATTAAGAACGTCCAGCATTTCCCGAGTGGACGTCATAGAAGCCCCGGAGCGTGGTAGCAGCTGTCGTCGCGACGCCAAATGCTGCGTTCGCCGTTCAATTAGAGAATACACGAGACGTTGCCCGGCGAAGAGACACGGGCGATATAGCGTAACCCGTCTTCCAGACGTACTCTCCTGAGACTCCACCGCTTACGTCACTCGGCCAACGAATAATCCCGAAAACAGCCGAAAGATCCCGAGCGCGCCACTAAACGCTTCGCGAGTAATTTCCTATATCGAAACTGATAACTGCAATCATTCCCGAGCACCCTTAAATCCCCTCGGTGCCCCAATCACTCGCAGTAACATCTTCCCACCGTTCGCCAACCGTATCCCCCCGGAAGCATTCGATTTCAAGGATACGCGAGTTACGAAAATCCATCTGTGACGTCATCCGGACGAAATACTCGTCCATCCGTCGGTATTTTGACGAACGAAGATAAGTACGGATTAGAACGAGTAGCAATGGTTACGTAACCCATAAATACAGACACACGAGTGTAGTCTGACGTCTGGTTGAGCAACAGCCTCTCGGTCTGAGCATTTTTCAGTGTACAGGATCGATCGACTCGTTAAACTTGACTCCGGAGGATGACGGCACTCTCCCCCCAACCAGGATCGGTCGTCGTACCATATATTCTCCTGGTGAAAAGTTCGACGCCGGAGGTCGAGAACGAGCACGAGGGTGACTATGGATAATTTCTTTAGCCCCGGGCAGTGCTTTGTAAACCGTCGAGTTACGTGTACACGGCTGATGCGTTTTGTCCTTCTCTCGTCTACTTTATCCTCATTCGTACCGTCTCTCTCTATCTCGGTCCGCGTGCGCTCTTTCCCTCTTTTCTCTGCAGTCTCTCTTACTCTCTCTCTCTCTCCCACGTACCCGCATTCCAAACCGCTTTTCCCTATCCGTGTACCACGTACCGGGTGTTGGGATGGTATAAGTACGTGTCCCTGGATACGTGCAGCAAAAGTGCACATACCAAAGCTTTATTGTATTTTCCCTATATGAGCTTTCAGCGAAGACCCCCGGATAGACGAGGAGTCCGACTCATTTTTCAACGCGAACCATATTCAACGACGAGTCGGGGAGCCTTCAGCCAGCCGACGTGGAACCACCTCCTGCTACATCGTAGCGACTGGGCTCCTATGCCTACTAGAAGCGACGAGGAGGTTAAAAGGGAAGCTCGTCGGGAGCCATCTTGGCACGTTTCACTTTGCCTTTACTTCTACGCCCATTTGCTCTAACAATTTTTGTCCCTTCATTCGATTCTACGTGTGTACGAGGCTTAACCCTCGCGTCACGTTATACGTAGACTGATTCTGTGAGTCTCTAGGGTCGGTATATGCGGATAGTTATTCGCTCTTGAATTAAGGTCGAAGGTCGACCTTCGTAAGTGGTCTTACGTCAGAGCATAGAAAGGGAGGAAGAGGTGGAGAGCGCTCTATGCAGAAAGAGGAAACGTTAAGCTGTAGGACGACGTTGTCGCACGGGCGAGCAGACGGGAGAATTTAAGGATGGCAGAAACAAACGGAAAACGTCAGCTCTGAGGAACGAGCTGGGCAGCCCCCTCCTCTCCCGCCCCCGCCCCATGACAAACCCTGGAGCCGCGAAGACTGACGGTTGCCCCGGGTACCGGGACAACTTCTTCACGACCCAGACACGGGTTACACGCAAATAGAACGTCAGGGAGAAAACATTTCTAGGAAGCACTTTCTTTAATTTTTATTATTCCACTTGTATTCAGGGTTAGTTTTTCTTCTATGTCGCTCCTTCTCTTCCTTTTTTTTCAAGGGTAGTTTTTATTTCCTTCGACCACCCACTCTGCTCGTAGATATAGATATATAGGCAATATGATCGCCGTGTCAAGTTATTTTTGTTATCGACTATATATATATTACGTGAGGGTTGAATTACTGGTAGATGAAAATTCAACCCCCCCTTTTTTCCTTTCTTTCTTTCTTTCAAGGTCATTTGTCATTAGCAGAATCAACTGGGACAAAGTGCGAGAAAGATGTGACTGTCGTAGCCAAGAAATTTCATAAATCGCAACGATCCACTTGGCACAGCATCTCGTGGGTAAGGGGTGGCTCTTGGGAAGTTTCAGGGTTTCGAGTTACCCCGGTTATAGTCGGAGGGTGAGAAATATGAGGGTATAGATAAAGTAAAGCAGCGGACTCGACGGGGTGGAAATAAAAAGCAAAGTAAATGTGGTAAACCGTCCTATTCCGTCGGGGTTCTCTTTCTCAAGATGCTCGGTTTCATCCCCCTCCGCCTGCAACCCCTACGTGGGCGCGGCGTCCTCCCGTGCAATTTTTTTTCTAGTATACGTGTACATATGTGCGTATTACACAGAGAAAACATAGATGTCGGTCGTAGAGACGCGAAACTCTATGAAAATTCTACAGGAGCATTTTCCGATGTCTTTTGCACCACCTTTTGACAGCGAAGCCTGCCGGAGGATTTTGGTGTCTCTCGGCATGCATATTTTTCCCCTTACGTATTCGTCGGCAACGGGACACAATGCCCCTGCGCGATATCGGAATCCGCGACATTTTACAGAGCCGCGGGAAATTCAGAGAGAGAAGAGAAGGTACGTCGCGAGAAAGGACGATGAAAAGAGGACCGGGGGGAGAGGGGGAAAAATTGAAAAAAAAATACGCCCACACAGCCACACGCGTACACAAAGGACCCGACGTTGCGCCATCGCCGACAATAAATGGCGTAGCGCGTTATGTGAGCTTTGAGTAAGCTTGGACAGATACGTGTCAATACTATTGTGTCTGGCCTACATTGATCGAAAATCCCATTTGGAGATACATAATCGCGTGTTTGTGAGAGAATGAAAATTTGCATTAAAAAAAAATTTATAAGATTGAAAATACGAAGAAAAAATCCAAGTACAATTCTCATACTGGGATCGGCAGTTTGAATTTTTATTTGAAAAAAAAAAAAAAATATATGACTGGGACTAAATGCGTGGCGACTGGATTTGAAAGTTAAATAACTACCCCTCTGCGACCGCCTTCAGGCAATGTGGGGAGTTAAAATAAGGGAGGGGGAGATAGGGGATTTCATGAAAAATGTCGAATATGATTAGACTTTTTTTTATTTTATGGCTATACACCCCCAACCCTACCCTGTTTCCCAGTTACTACCTAAATGCGAAAATTTTTTTTTTACCAAGTACAAGATGTAACTTCGTGATGCTAAACTTCACAATAATACCGTAATACTTGTTCTGGCTGTGGTTATACGGGTAATGCGAGCTCGTCATGACGAAAAAGCCAGGAAAACAACAGGATCCCACGTAGCCGACTAATGAACGCGAATGAAAATGCTACCTCGATGGAAAAAACAAGTGGATTACCGATGACGCGGCGAGCGTTATTATTTCAGAATGTTAATGGGGGTCGATGAAATACGATATGAAAATGAAAAATTGTGAAAAATACGAATTTTTATAATTTCACGCAGACAGAGAAAATGTACGAAAAAGAAAAGTACATTATAGCACAATACGATTCGTACGTATTATCCATCGAGGAAAATAATTTGTCAGCGTCAAACAAAAGCCCGAGGATAAAACGTGTCGATTCGCCCATAGACGTTGAACGGCTGGCGACATATCACAGAACGAGGGTTCGTTTTCGCCGAGACGGGTTGACCGATCGAAATTAAGGATAACAGTAGTGCAGAGCAAAAACGGGGTAGAATCGAATCGCCTTTTGAAAATTAAAATATTTTTGAGTCGGGTGCCAGGTTCGCATAGGTGCCCTCCCTCGTGCAATGACAATACGTAAGGGTAGTGCCAAATAAATATCCACCACCTCAGTGACATCTGACGGACTTAAAAAGTACTACAGTTTTTAAAGTACAACCCCTGTCAACCAGATCGAAACGCAACCCCATGGTTTACTTCTGAAAATTTAATCGGTCCCAAAATTTCAACCCCCTTCGTTCGTCACACGGGATAATACATTTTTTTTTCACGCATCCCTCGTCCCAACGCATCCCTCGTCACCAACCCCTGTTTCCAGCTTCTCCACTTGAACTTCAAATCTGCCCCCCATTAGGTGTACGTGCGATCTGTCACCACCCACCCCCCTCGAATTTCCTAAACTACTTGACGTATCATGGTGCTTCTCCTTTTTCGAGAAATTTGCACGATTTCGCGAACATTCCTCGGCCACTCGCCAATGGGAACGCGAAACGCGGAAGGGAAATGCGAATAACGAGAAAGAATAAAAGAAGAAAAAAAAACATGACGTACGATCCAACAGAGCTAATCCACCATTTCCGTGGGTTACGTGGCGGTGCACTAATATTAAACCGAGGAAGTTACCCTAACGCGTCATAGCAGCTGTTATGCACTGGACGGTATACGATTCGGTGAAATGCACAGAAAAATTTTCCATCTCGATTCAAGTGAATGGAGACGATTTATAAATGAACAAGAAATTAAATTTTTAAAATCTTCACCAAAGTGTTCGATTAGATCGTTGTATCGAATCGAGTGAAAATTTTCGTGATATATGAACATCAGGTTATATTTACTATAGATATGACAGTGTGATAAGCAATTCAATCGTATATTATTCTCATGCCCATTTTTATATGCGGGGGTATCGACGATTTTTCATCATCGCACTTTTCGTCTCTCTCGCACTCCTGTAAATCCCCATGGTTCCGTCTCTCTCGCGCTCGCGCTTGGTATAGGGACAGTTCGAAATCCGAAGGGTCTCATAAAGTTCTCCGAACAACGGAAAATAGGGAAATGGCATATGAGAGGCTAAGCCACAAGTGCTCTCGTGCCGATTTAATCGGCCGAATAGAATCGTATTAGAAATTGCGTGACGGATAAAAAAAATTGGCAAAATTTTGAATGCTCCAATTATTATCGAGAGACACGCTGTAACCAAAAAGCCATAAGTTTCTAGATTTTTGGGTAGTTCGGTCTAGAAATTTTGAATGAATGGAAACAAAAAGAAGGACTCTGGTACGAAGGGCTAATATCGCCTACAGGGTGAATGCGTCGTTGACAGAAACAGTTGTTGCAGCTACGGTCTGAATTACATCCAGAAATTTTTGGAGGTTGGTATTACCGAGCATCTGTTCGTTATTATCTCTGTCTTCTTCTCTTATTTTTCCCTCTCCCATCCTCCCCTTGTTTCCCCATTCTCACTCTCTCTGTCTTTCTGCATATCCGCACCCTCTGGCTAATGTTCAAAGCTAATCTTCAAAAAAAAAAAACAGCTTCATCTGAATGTACCACGGATGCACCCTCTCTCTCTTTTTTTATTTTCCTTCACCCCTTTCCAAAAGAAAAATCGGCGAGTTGGTGAATCAACCCCTTCTCGTCGTCCCGCGTACTCCGAATCGAACCGAAGCTCCAGACCGGTCGCGAAATTTCTCTTATTCCCTTTTCATCCCTTGCGTCATCATCCCCTTTCGCGATGCTACAGATAAAAAAAAGAAAGACGTGAGTTCATTTTTCTGAGCAGTCACGAAGCGGGTGAAAAGGGTCGTGACGTCTCCAGGATTTTTGGAGCAATAAAAAAAATCTTTAAGCCCACCCTGACAAGAGGGGTGAATAAAAAAAAAACCAAAATGATATATAAAAACAGACATGATTAAGGACGACAAAACAATGTTTACCCAGCATAGACAAGAAAAAAAAAATTTTTTTAATTATCAAATCCCCAAATTCCAAAGGGCGTCCCACTGCAAGCATAATAAAATACCTTCGGCTCCAACAGAAACATCAAAGGTGGCGTCGAAGGCAGGCGAAGGGTAGTAACCTAGTCAAGTCACATGGCGAAAGACCTGGTATTCGTGTAAGCCGGATTGCGGCAAGCGGCTACCTAATTACGTTGGCTGGTACGTGACGTGGGAGGTTCGTCCTATTAACGCCGAGGTCGAACTCGCAATAAGTTGCTGCCACAAGGTTTCACGGTGCTCTGGATTGAGGTAGTAGGGTGAAGAATAAATATGGAGTAGAAGTGGAGGGAGGGAAGGGGTTGGTAACAAGACTACTCTATTGCTTTCGTATGACGAAACGATCCCTAGATTGAATTTTCGTAAAATCAGTTAATTCCACAAAAAATTTTTCTTTCCCAATGTATATACAGGGGGATTGAAAATAAGGGTGGATACATGATAATATTGTTTCGGTTAATTCAAATTTTAAGGGTTGGCAGACAGTCGACGATCCGACGTCCTCCCGGTGTTTTCAGAAAGAAACGAATACCTGGACCACCCCCCATATATGATCTGCAGGAATTTAGCTCTGGACCCCCATCATCCCTTAACCCAAAATACCCAATCTCATTACCGCCATCGTTTCTGTACTAAAAACACAGCATCCCTAGTTTGTGGGATAAATAATTAATACAATTGGTCCAGGGGTAGGGATCAGTTTCTCTGCAGATCTAAAGGGTGTCGCGTAAGTAAAGTCAGGACCACAGCCCAAGACCATGCTACCCCTATCCGGTACAGGGGGCTGCCCTTAACCGACATTCGCGATACTAAGAAAACTGTTACCGAGAGAACCCGCGTTAAAAGCGTCGCGACGCCGTTTTCCAGGTACGTCGACTTATAATTATTGCAATTAACCGTGCAGCAACGAGCTCGAGCACTTGTTGCGAAAATTAGCACTTTCCTGGAATTGCTTTGCCGGATCGAGAATTAACTTGCCACCTGGTGTGCATAGCTGCAACCTGCTTGATTTGACTACTAGTCGGCCTGTGATACTAGGTAGTAGTTAGTAGCGAGGTAAGACCTGGTTCGATGAGTATGTACTTGGGGTTCTGTTTTCCTTGGTCCCTTACACCCACCCCCTGGACACCCCTTTCCCCGTCATCATCCGAGCCACCCTTACATACCCACCCCCTGTTGGCCTGAACCAACCCCTTTTTCCCAGTAGAGCAGCAGCACGCGTCTCGTATAATAAATACGCGATTACAGCTGCGGTCTGGGGACGATCGATGGACCAAGGACGTCGGATCGCACGAGGTCCTCCTGGAAATTCCTGCAGGAGGCAAAGCGGCCACCCTGGGAATTTCCAAGGGAAGAGGAAAAACGGTAGACGCAGGAAAGAAATAAGAAATAAAAGTTTAAGGAAACTAGGGAAATCGTGAAGAACGACAATTCCGTGGATGCTGCGAGAGGCGCTCTGCATCTGAACTTTGGGTTCTCTAAATGGATCTTCTGGAGGATGCTGTGTGTAGTTCTGTACAGTTCTCGAAGAGGTAGCGAGGGGAGTGAGCGACGTGGTTCTTCTTATTCTTGTCTGAAGAAAAACGAAGAGGACTGTGGAAGTTCTATGCATCTCAGAGGATTACAAAGCCAGAAGAGGACGAAGAAGAAGAAGAAGAGGGAGTAGGTATGTAAGAGTGAATTCAGGGCTGGAGAAAGCAAAGAGAAAATTTCTTTTATTATTATTACTATAAGACAAAGTCGTGACTACAAGGTGCGTCGCGGTGCTCGCGTGAAGCAATGACGTCGACCGGCGTCAAAGAACGATTTCCTATGTCGGATCATCGATGAAACCCAAAAGACACAACCGGGCTAACCCGGGCCAAAAAGTCAAAAAAAAAAGAGAAACCACATATAAATTAATTTACGACGTCGAGCACATAACGGTCAAATTAAAAAAAAATTTCACGTTCAAAAACCAAAAAGCACCTAAATCCATCGTAATCTCTGCAAAGTCTCACGAATTACAAGCATACGAACAGAGTATGGGCATAACGAGACCAAACCAATAAAGAACAAAGAATTTTCCCAAAAAAATTCTCAGTCACATCCCGTCGTCCCAAAAGGCAATGATCGCTTTTACCCAAAAACCAAAAAAAAAACCTAGACATTACAATACACCCGTACCCCGCCGTATCCCCCCACAATGCAGAAGCCTTACTCAGCTTCCTCTTTGGTACCCCCCCCCCCCATTCCCAACCCCTCACACGGTGACGCTTTGTAGCGCCGTTTTAGCGACGTCTCCACAATGGATACGAATTCGAAAAAAAAAGGCAAAAGCAGCCAGAGCGAATAAGACGAATGTGTAGCACGAACACCAGAGTACAGACGAAGAAAGAGTACGCGACGTAAAATCCTAGTCCAGAGTCAGATGGTATAAGCTATATACGGGTACGAGAAGGAGAGACAGAGTCATACACACACAGACGAAAAAGAGATAGAAACAGTCGTGGATGGGCAAAAACTGTGTCGCCCATTGTCGACCGGTACACATTGCGGAACAATCGCGATAATGAGAAAGCTACGCAGGCAGCCGAAGACTGTTCTGTATCCCTCCCAGCACTTCGTCCTTCCTATCTATTCAACCATCTCACTCTATAAAACTCTCTGTCCAACGAAAACGCGCGTACTTCTGGTTCGCGTAATTTGGCCGAACTGCCGTTGCATGGAGATAAAGACCAAAGTCGCGATGCATCATGGGTATTGTCTGGGCGGGAGTCGTGGCGAGTACGAGGGATAACAAGAAGGAAATTCCGTAAGACGTATGGAGTGTAGAGCATTTGTCGGGTAAGGATTAAAGGTAAGCAGGAAGCGTAGGAGGACACTGTCATAAAGGATCGTTCATAATAATCAGATACGCCATATGGACAATGGGTATTTCCAACAAGGTTTCTCCGCGGTAGAAACCATAGACGCGGTTCGTGTTTTGTGGTTCGATAATTACGGTACCCCATAAATCGATGGTGAACAGTTGGCCACGAGGCATACTGTACAACGTGGCTAAGGCGACAGCAGTACACGGTATGACCATGATAAACCCCGGCATCTTCCCTAGAGTAGAGAATTTCAGTAGAAGAGGACTCCATTATGCATAGTGGCCGGGTGCTACGGAACGGAGACAAGATGCGACCAAACTGCCGCCAGATAGCGCTGAGATCGAACGTATCCCGAAGCTAGTGGAAATCGGCGTGTCTCGCGTTGGCCGGACACGACTACCCGAGCAGATGGGGATCGTGTAATGTGTTGCAATTAACCGACCCCGAAATCGATAGTCGCTGCCCGAGGTCGGTATATTATCTTGTCGCTATCAGGTATCAATAAACATCGGGTATACGCGTGCATTTGAGATTGACAAGATGGAAATAAATACTGATCTGTATACCAGTGCGTTTACGTATATTTTTTCTTTAGTTCACAGTTCCACCGCCACGGTACACCATGGGTGCGCGGTCGTCGGACTCTACACGAACGATATACAGCTGTACTTTAATACGAGTACAGAAACTGTGTGGGGTGAAAATTCGAAATCTGCAATGTTTCGTTTTCACGTGAAAATATCTCAGAGAGGGGGAGGTTGAGGTAGTGAATTTTACTCTCCCAATGAATTCCCCATGATATTACATTATATACCGGTGGCTGGTGAAATTTTCTTGGCAGGATATTGAAATAAGTTCTTGAAGATTTCAGCAGAGCGAGGAAGCAAAGTAAACGAAAATCCTTCTCATAAATTCAGAAAGGTTCGGGGAAGACGTTCAATGATTCATATTTCTCGTATTCGACGAAGGTTAACCCTGGAGGTAAGGGAGAAAAGAGGTTCTTGGGGGGATGTTGAAACCGAGGTTAATGGTGATGGGTTCGGATAACCAATAGGGTAGTACGGTAGAGACGATGGTGGATTGGTTGAAACGAAGTGAAAGAAAAAAGGAAGAAAAAAAAGGTGTGAAAAAAAGAAAATGGAGAACGAGGTAAACTCTCGACGGGCGTCACCCGAGATTTTATTTACGGCCGTTTGATTGAGAGCCTTTTAAAAAAGGATATCGGAATCGTCCACCTCTCCTGCTATGTACCCCCCCTCGACCCTCATATCCTTCAACCCCTCCCTCCCGCTGTGCAACTCTTCATCCCTTACCCATTCACCGGACGCAATACCCTCGGGCCTCGTAAATTCGTTATCGTCCTTGTCTACAGGCACGACTTTCGCGCCATTGCTCAACTGGTCCATCCATTTGCTACTTGCCAATTGCAATTGCTATACCCAGTGTCACGTTCGAAAGTCATTTGAAAATATATTTTTTTTTATTGGGAAATTTTTGAAAACTGATGCGTTAGCTTTTCAAAAAAGTGATCCAAAAAGAAATAACGTCGCTTAATTTCAACGGCACGACCAGAAGCGCTTTTTCATGAAGCAATGAGAATTCGCTTGCGCAAGTAATTTAAATGGAAAAGTCGTTTGCCGATGTTAAAATCAAACGGCAGAAAAGCCGAGAGCGCGGATTACGGGAATGTCAAGCATACACGCTGAAAATGGCTGCTCGTTTCAGGATCGCACAAGAAACTACGACCAAAAGTGGAAAACCGGTATGAGGTAGAAAAAAAAAATTCCAAGTGTATATCCTCATCGCTACTGGTTTATGCTACCAGTCGCATGCCTTTAGACTTTATTGGGAAATTTGTTTACCGAACATTAATTTCCTTGAGCTATTATTAATCCGTCTCACTAAATCTCAGATACGTATACTGGTGGCGCATAGGGACTTGTAGAACGTACGTGCACGTGGTACGTAAGAGCGAGCGAGATGACGCGATCGTAAACAGTAAAGCGTGGGGTTGGGTAGGAAAGAAAGATTGAGAGCACTGATAAGTAAAAAGTACTAAGGAATTGATTAGTAAAATCCTAAGAAGCCAACGGATTAACTGGGAAATGGACGAGCTGTCAGAATTTTTTTGATTTATTAACCTCGTTAAGTGATAACGCAACGGTAAAAGGAAATACAGACAGACAGAAGCGTAACGGAGTCAGTATTAAAAAAATATTACATAAGCGACGGTCCCTATGAAAAGATACAACTTGAACGCCTTGGCGTATGCATATAAACAAGCAAAAAATATTCAAAGCCGAACGTACAGACAGTACAGAAATTCGCTAGAGATAGGAAAATCAATGTTTCCATGGCTAACAATTTTGCAGGGAGAATTCCTAATAAGATAACTTCAAACCGCCCCTAAGTTAACCTACAAGGCTTATCATTCACAAAAATAATAATGACACTTAAATATGCTGGAGCAGTACATGCTTTTGTCTTCCCCCCAAAAAGAATGTCGAATTACGCAAATTTATCAGGTAGGATAGATCCGAGCAAGACAGTGGGTCGAAGGACGCCGAGCGTCGCGACGCTCGAGCGTCACCTGTTACGTTGTCAGCTGACAAGACTTTTGCTTATCCAGATAAGCAAAAGTCAGACACCAAGAGTCTCAGAGTTTGTTCCCAGTGGTTGTCGAGGCTAATAAGTAGCTACGTACTGTCACTTAAATGGATTATTAAATCTGTCCAAAATTGGCTCAAGGTTCGATCGTAATGATTTTCAAGGTAATTCGAAGAAATTACGTAACAAGAACCAGTGCGACCTGTTCTCACTTTCATTTTCGAGTAACGATACACGTGACACGTGAGTGACATAGACATTGGCGCTTGAAGCTGGTTTCAATGTTGTTTGTGTCTTTGAGCAATTTTCTCTCTCTCTTCTAATTTACCTTTCTTTTATATTTTTATTCCTATCATTATTCGCCTCACGACGATTCCTCGCTAAGCTTTCGAATACAAAGCTGCAACGAGTGGTCTTTGGAATTCACTCTGTGTCTACTTTTGGTTTTAATGGCCGAGCGGAACAACACGGTAAAAACAATTTTTTTTCCTAACGACAGTTCCTGTCATACGAGCCTATAAGGTCCGGTCCATATGTACACACGTGTGCACATGCATGAACGGTGTCGTGGCTCGTGAAACATATACCGAGAGCGTGGAGAAGAGTAGCTCCCGCTATTAATATAGGTTTCCGATAAATAACATATGAAACCCTGTTATTTTTCAATATACATATAATATATATATAGTTTTCTTAGAAAATCCATAAGCCAACAATTCCTATATAACAAGTTTCCATAAACGTGCACACCGTCACCCATTTTCATTGTACGTTGTGTTACGAGTTTTAAAATTTCCCATAAGACTACCACCCCGCACGCGATACCATAGCAGAACATAAAACACCATGGAAAAATGACCACCTCACCTGTTGACCCTATATCGCATGGCTTCGGGATAGGTTAAAAAATTGATCCCGTTACAAGTATTACCTCTAGTCATTGTAAACGCTGCGCTCGGTCCACGCGGCGGTAACGCCTGAATCGCTGCATATGTTATTTAAATCCGTACGGGAGAGAGAGAGAGAGAGACAGAGTACAGCTTCTGTCACTATGGGCGGATCTTCACGAGAGTAAGCAGTAGCTGTCGACGGTACGTAGCCAGACAAACAGATAGAACTAGACACCGACTTCTCTTTCACTCCTTTTAATACGTCACTTGACCACGTGTCAGTGTTATTCCAAAATTTCATACGAGCGCTCAGTACGAGTAGTCTTACTGGTACACATATGGTATATTGGACAAAGTTATTAGGCAGAAGGTAGTATTCATTATTTTTCATACGAGCTGTCACGTGTTAGAGCCATATAAGATGAACAACGGGGCGACTGTTTTATATAGAAAAGAAAGTAGTACCCAGGCGAAGACGCCGGTTGCGTAACTTACGTAAGCGAGTTGCCGGCTGTCGTATCCGTGGCAAGATGCGTCGCGACGCCGATGCTGAGTCCTGCTAGTACCCACTCGAGGACGAGAGGAGTTTATGGTAATGCGACGCTTAGAATTCCGTGAGCGTGAGTGCCTTCGCACACTGTCGACCTCTACCTCGTCGTCGGGGAGCTGCCTCCTGGTGGTGGTGCACTTTGGTACTGGCTCCTGGGAAATTACAGGATTTTCCAGGTACCTTGTATTTCTATTTCTCCCTTCTCTCTCTCTCTGTCTCTTTTTCTCTCGTTATGTACTCTTTTCTATTTCTCTCTCTCTTCTTCTTCTTTGGGGTAGATGCCTGAGTACCCCTTCCGGTTGGCAATGCTCTAGGCGATTGACAGATACCAGTGACGACACGTGACGTACGTGACCCTTAATCCGTATCCAGTTCAGATGAAGATAGTGACGTCGATGATGATAACGACGCTTGATAAGGATGCTCCGATGATTTTGTTTCCTTCTCTCTTCTTGTCCAACCTGGATGAATCCGTGGTTCCAGGTGCACCGGGTTACCGTAGGGTCGTCGGGATCTTCGTCTTCCGTGAAAAATTTATGTCGGTTAACGGCGTCTGTTTTCACGAGGCGTGTCGGGCTTTTGAATTTTCATTACGACGACGCTCTTACGCCTTCGATATACGATACATCAGCACCAGCTTCGTAAAACCGCGAAATCGACTCCTCTCGCTGTATACTCGCAGGTTGTTACTGTATAGTGATTGTATGCTTTGTAGCTGCCAAGTTCGAAGGCTTGACTACGGGATGCCAGAGCAGGTCACTATCCGGATTCGAAGGACACGGCAGAAAGAATAATGTCTGTACCGAGTGAACAAGGAGTGCGTTGTGTCTTGGACGCGGTAAGAATGGAAGCGGGATGAAGTTACCTCTAATGTTGCAGGGTGTGTGTCAAAACTGATCAGGAAGAGGAAATGGTTTGTAGGAGGGATGAAGTGGATTATAATGACAAGGGAGAGGGTCGGTGATAGGGGATGTAGGGGGAGAGAATAGTGGCTTACAGGTGGTTTCAATCCCTAATCACCAGATCGATTCTATTCACTCTGTATATATTTTTGATACCGCACTAATTACCCTGGATCACTTATGCGAGCAAACCTCGTTGATTAGGCATATCGCATTAATATCCGCGCACAGTATCCCAGACAGAGAGAGAGAGAGAGAGAGAGAGAGAAAGAGAGAGAGAGACAGATGGGAGAAAGAGAGAAAAAGTGAGAGCACACTAAGAGATATATCGCCTGTAAAGAAATGAGAAAAAAAAATAAATGCCGGGCGGCTTCTCACCGGCGCGACGGTTCGTCCGCTTTAGCGTTCATAACCGCAAACAGATGTAATAAATCCTGTGAGCACCAAATCTTTATTTGAAACGTACTCTTCTCTTCCTTTCTAATATATCGCCCTTAAAATATCACTCTGTTCGTGGTTCACACTAATCCTTCACTGCGATCGAACTCAATATTCCATTAGAGATATATCACATTGGTATCGTTTCTATTTTTTTTATTTAATCCACGTTCATTAATCCACAATTGTACGAGCTATTGATCACTTTTAGTTATTAATATTTTCTATATTAATCGTCACTAACCGCAACAAGAGTGATAGAGATTCGCACGACCGTACGTGTAGATAATCGCGCAATATACGAACGGGGGTAGTTCGACCGTATCGGTCGGCGTTCGGTTTAGAACTGAGCGTGGCTTTTTAGCGGAGACCTCTCCGCCCCCCACCACATGACCCAAACCAAACCCCCACCACTGATACTCGTGCACCCCCCACCACTAAGAAAATCCCTCTCCGTATACTCAGCACTAACCCGTATCCCCACTCCTCGCCACTGATGTCAGTCTCCTCTTTTCTCTTTATCCTCTGTGACGGCTACCGCCGACGCTGCACGCAGCGCGTCCCGACGGCTGCTGCTTGTTCGGCTTCTAGTACCCGGTACCGAATATATATATATATACATTGCTCTCAAAATCTAGAACCACATATGGGATACCTTCGAGTATCCTTGGTTGTTTCAGAATTTCATTCTGTCCTTCGTGGCTTCCTTGTGGCTTTTCAATGGTTAACATCACGTACGTGGTTTTGCACTAACCATAATTAGATCATAGGCGGAACGCAGGGCTGACTGAGACTGGTCCCTTCTACTTGGTAGACTATTTCTCATTCCCCGGTTGAGCTATCGTCGTATTTATAGAGTAGCCAGATGATTATTAATGACAACGTGGAACCGGTGGCGATCAGTCCCGTTCACGGGTTACTAGATGAACCACTACGCAGTTTATGTATAACGATCTTGGAATAATTATTTAATAATTAGAGGTTACACGAGTCTTCGTGTTGCACAATAGCACAGTAACCAGGTGATTGATAATCACTAATTGTTAATGATTAATGTATAAGATGACACTCTGAGGTATTACTTGTTTCCATGTGTATACCTACATACGTATACATATCGAATTACTCGTACAGTCTCTCTAAGATATCTGACATGTCAAAGACAGTTCACGGAAGCATTACCACACTTCAGGCCGTAACCTAGCAGAGCAGATCGAAGGACCTTCAAGGTTCCACGAGTCGAGAAAGTTTTGATCCAGGGTCAAGCCCAAGGTACGGGGATTGTGAAAGGTCGTGTTTCTGATTCGCTAACCTAACCAGAGCGAACAGGATACAAGCATAAATCATTTATTAAATATTTTTTTTCATTTATCCACTTTTCCATTCGCATCTCGGGTATCCCTGTATCGAAAGCAAGATCAATTCGAATCAGCCACGATAAGCTGAGACAAGTTGGCAGCACTGAAAAAGATTAATCGTGAAGTGAAAGTGCTCGCGTATAAGATTGGTAATAAATTCAATTGGACCGGTTATAATTTTTTTCACCGTACAAACGTATTTAAAAAATAAATACAGCTTCTGTACAAGCAGTCGGTAAGTTTAAAATAACTTTGAAAATAATATCGAACAAAAACATGGCCGCCATTATGGTATGTACGTTGTATAGGGTCGTCTGAAGTTTCTCAACAACGTGCCTACCACCCCCTCTGGCCCCTCCTGTCGTGTCACGAGTTCCGATTGCTCGGCTCGCTTACCCACACAGCGCTGAACTTGTTGTGGCTACAACTGGTTTCGCGTTGCACGTCCCTTCTAGGAATAAAGGCCTTAAAGCCTGGCCGTAGAGAAGCGCGGATTATCTTGCCTAGAGAAGGAGGGTGGAGGGGGGGCAGGTAGGTAGCATCACCCATAGAGTCGAATTCGAGTCTTCGTAAATGTGAATTTTAATACTGTAAATAATATTTGTATATGGAAAAATAATTTATAAATAAAAAGGACGAGGAACGATATGAAACCACCAGTATGAAAATGCAACATAAGGCAATAAGGAGGTAACGGCTAGATTTCCTATCTCTCTATTGTGAAAGACAATACGGATAATATAGATTTCGAGTCGCGCATCCATTTGCAATGGATAATGTTTACGGTGCGAAGCGCGGCTGAATATACTGATCGGAATTCACGAAGCAACGTGCGAGGGTATACCCACCCACGGCGTATAAATATGACCGTAAAGTTTTGGAAGCCCCTGAAGGAAAATAATTTTATGGATGTACATTGCGACACGAGGAGTAGCCCGAGGTTAATTGTCGTTACGTGCTGGCAATAGAATAGATCGATTTCGAAAGGTCACCCGTTAAAGTTCCTGCTCGTTTCCCGTCGGAAAGATATTACACCCAGGAACCTCCTGCGCGGCCGTCGAGAAGTACGTAAGAGGCTTCTGGGGCTCCAGTATAGTATGTACATTGTTGGGCGGATGAATCGTGACGCGCATAAAGAGGCATCCACAAGTGTCTGGACACCGAGAGACAGGACGAGCACGGAGTCAGCTTCTGCTTGGATGTATCTGTCAAGAAAGTAAGAGTCGGTACTTGAAACACCCTGTACATAGAGCATCAGGATCATCGGCCGACCTGTCTCAAGGTTAAGGAAGCCACATAGGTTCCAGCTGAGCTCAGTAACCAGGCAGAATGGCCAAACCGGACTAGAAATATCGAGGCTGTCGGGTAAGTCTGAGAGTTATTAAAAAATTGTATACGTATACATGAAAGGCGGACAGGAAATAATTGAGAGAGTCAGTAAGTCAATCGTATGTACATATATAATTGTGAATTGCTAAGAAATAATCAATGACGGAAATAAGTTTGTGTACCGAAGAGACGATTCGTCGTAACTCTTAAGCGACGCGTTAACGTGGGAATCTACGTAACGTGTGACTTTAGGTTAACCATGAAACGTGCCCGTTTCCTGCGACGTGGTTTTAAAACTGGTTAAATTTTTTAAATACAGTTTTAAGACAGGGTAACCATAGTTTAAAATTCGATTAATGTCGGAGGAAACGAGCGATAGTCCGTTATGGTTAATCGCGCGTTTAGATTGCGGCTTAATTATTATGGCTGTTTACGATAACGATTGTAGGTTATTACAACACGTGTATATATGTATATGTGTTTTAGAGCATCGTTAATGTTTCCTGACTCGTTTAACAAAATACGAGGACGTTGGCTGATCTGTCTGTCCCATTCAAGCAGTGTCGTCGTAAAGGTCCAAAACCAAGTTGTCCACGGAGATACTTTCACGTTCGGGGCACGAACGTGGGACGTTCGTTGCCGGGAGGCTATTTACGAGTGGGCGCCTATATAAATTATGCATTGGCTATTCCGGTTGCGCAGGTCAGTTCGTGATTGTTGAGAAAGTATTAAGACGGCTACTCATTAGGACCACATTGTCTCGGAAGAATCGGATTATGCGATGGGCACGTAGGTTGACGTATATGCTTTATACTACATACGGGAATCTAGTATAGACATACAGTCTGTTTCAGCTTAACGTGCACTCTGGGGCTTTGACCGACGGCTCACGGAATAAAAATTCAAAGCGTTAAGTGGAAACAACCTGCGCACATTTCACGTGCGCCCAGAGGATTGCCCGATGATTACAATTACGTTGATGATTACACAGCGACAGCTACCCGGCGGACGTCAAGCGTCTCGACGCTCGTTAATTCTCGATTGCATGTGCGGGTCTGAAAGAGCAGCGAATTCTGAGATTCCACGACGTCCAGGACTTCTCGGTCGTTCTGCCGGCTTGCGAATGGAACGTGACCCCGGGGGTCTCTGGTCGTTTTATAAATCCTCGAAGGGAGGCGCCAGGCGGCATTCAGCGTCCCCCTTTTCAGAGACGCCCGGTAACATCTCGCAGTCCTCGTACCAAGAGAAAAGCAATGGCGTTAAAGGCAACCTGATTTCTGAAGGATATTCACGCGATCAAGAGGTGCTGCGTAGGAGAACAAAGAGACAAGAAAAAAATGTGGCAGACGAGATAAGCAGAGAAGCAAGCGGAGCTTTTATCAAAGACAGAGAACCCCTTTGTGAGGTTAAGGCGCATCCACATTGTATACCAAGAGGAGACACTTACATATTTTATTTCCTCCTATGGCGTTAACTCGTCGCCGTATACGTGTACGTGGTATCTAGAAAAAGATTTTATATAGTACGTGTCCATAAACGATGCACAGTACTATTACCTACAGTATATATAGTCTTACGAAAGCTCAAGCAAGCTCTGAGAATAATGGCAGTCCCGCACGTGGACCCTATTAATAGCTCAGGATCGTCGGACACGGGCCTGCACTCATGGGATAAGACAAAAGAGACAATAGTGTTGGCAGCGAGGCATCCCAGAGACAGAGTGAGGTTAGAATAGAGCATCGAGACACTTTTAATTGAATACATGGCCCGACGACGTCTTCGGCACGTTTACCTTCGACTGTTGACTGCTGATTGAGTTCGCGGCAGATACGACGGAAATATCTTCATCTGGTATATCCAATGAGAGGAGTGGGGCGAAAAGACACTGTAAACTAAGAGAGTGGGGGCTTGGGATTGTCCAATAGGATGACAGGTTTAGACTTGGTGGTAGGAGACTCGATACACTATACGGAACTATGAACACGCATGCTGATGTCCAGAATCAGCTGTCCGTTATCGCGTCGCGTCGCTACATGCGTGTCCGTCGGCACTGTCGTTGCTTCTAAAACGCGATAAAGATCGTTTACAAATACTATCGCGACGACGCGACTCTTCCCGTAAGAAGCGTTTGACAGTTGGCCAAACACGGCTGGGCTACGATTCAAAGGGTCTGGGTATTCGCTACGTAGTTCGTTGATCGGCCGCCAGAGGGACACGACCAAGTCACTCGGCTGTAATTTTCCATACATTTTGTCTCTCTGTGATTTACATGAGACTCGAATATTATTCGGTCAGGATCGTGATAGAATTATAGAGCATCGTGACTGTATGGACTGCAGGTTTGTTTTGTTTTTCAAAGAAACAAACTTGCTCGTTGTCGGTTAGAATGCAAATGGCCGCCCGTTCTCGTACGTATACGAATCTCTCTACAGTGGATTAACCGGAGTTTTTTGTTTCACATTGAGAATTGAAAATACGAAGCAGACAGGAATACCGAGTATACTACGTCGATAGAGAAAGAGCCATGAGAAATCCATCTAGAACCTGTGTTATAAATATTCCCGAATTCCGGGTCCGCGAGCCGTCGTTGACGTTGCCATCCAGTTTCTTTCCAATCGACCGTGTTTATTTTTGACTGGACGCCAACGAACGGAAATCACTGACGTTTTTAAAAACTTCCGGAAGTGACTTCGTGAAGTTATAAGGATGTACATAAATTTTCACTCGAGAACTCCGGTGTATTGGTCACGATAACGCGAAAGAATATACGTTTACATGAGAGCGCGAAAAGAAACGCTACGAATAAATTGGCCGCGCGCTTAGAAACTGCCCAAATCAATTTATCGGGCTCTAGTGGAAATCCCACAGTTATTTATAATGACGGTCGGATATGGTCGTGCTGAGTTACTTTATCGCGTCGTCCGGGAGTTTCTGGGTATTTCACTTGGACGCAATTGCGTCGTGAAGACTGATTTGGAAATGACCACTTTTCTAAAGATGCCAAGCTCTGTATACATATATACGTATTACATATAAATATTTCTTTTCGCAGTTGGACATTACCGACAGCGCTTATTGCCAGCGGCGATTCGTGTAACGGTATTATTATTCGCTGATTAGAAGCGGCCGTTAAACTGCCATTTATTTATCCCGTTGAAGCTTAACGACTGGCAGTGCGCTTTAACCGTATAATACAACAGGGACAAGAAACTATCCAGTTAACGGAGAAAGTCGACCTATCGTCAACGTAACAGCACAGCCAGCTAATACCACGTTCCACGTATATACAACACCAGTAAAAGTAAGATAGCTCCTAATAGTAGCCTTAATGGTTACCAACAATATAAAACAAGGCAAGATAAACCAAGCGGTACCGAACGGTACCGGAACCGAACGATAGCGGAATAATACTGATAATCGGGAATGCAGTGTCCAAAAAGAAAGATCAACCCTTATTCGCACAAGCAGTGATCTAGAAATTGTTACAGCCATAACGAGCGATGAAACTGGTACCGTGTATCGGGGGTTGACTCATCGGGGGGCTGAAACAAAAAATCTACAAATACCTCGCGGATCGCTGGCGCTGAGATCTATGGGATCGAGGACTGTTAGGGGGTGGTTTCGAGGCTTTTTGGTCGGGATAGCAAAAACCAGCCGCTAATGACCAGACAATGACTGCTGGTGTAAGGGGGGGGGGGGGGTAGGGGGGGAAGATGTTAATGATGCGGCTTTGTGGTTGGTGAATTCAGGGCTCTTGCCAAAAGAGGGAGTGAGAAGGTGTCATCGGGCAGAAGAGTCTGTGGGGGGGGGGGGAAGGGGGAGGAAGGTGGTAGTAACTGGTAGAGATGCCGAGATAGACGCTTGTGTGTATTAATGGGAGAGCGTGGGGGGGCGGGTTATGTAGTGGAAGAGAGGGATAGCGATAGGGGGTAGATTTGTCCTCGGTAAAAGGGCGTTATCATACTTCCACGCAATAACACTCGCACACTGGCTGACGTAAACGGGCGTCCCGACGGCCCGACGTAAACGGCTTATCTGGTTGGCGATGTTTAAATACACATGACCCTCTCTCCCCCCGTTCCCTTCAAAACTGACAATAGAGTCTATCTCCCTCTTACTTCCTGTATGTATCTATATGCACGTGATGGTCCAGAGGAATTTTGTTGTTTAGTAATAAAAAAAATTAATCTACCCCTTTTCATGATTTTGTCATTCGGATAGAAAATTATCGTTGGTCGGTTCGACAAGCGCGTCATACTCGTACAGTACGTACGTGACGAGGGGTGAGTTGTGAAATTGGAAAAAAAAAATTAAAAGCCACCCTTGTTGACGGCGTATACGGAGTGTCTGAACTCGTATGAAAATTGCGAGACTGTTCTCTGGCTTATGCGGAATGCGAAATACGGTGATGTTACGTACTTTTTTTTTTTGGTCAATTTACGTCAACCCCTATTCTTTATCAGAATATGACAACCCTCGTTCCGCAGCTACGCTTTTGGTTTCTCTTGTCTATCGTATGGAGGCTGCGACGTTTCGATATTTATGGACCGCCCGTTAGACGGACGAAATGAGGATAAAAATACGAATACGCGAGTACCGTGGGTAAAAGTGGGGAATGGAGCTTGAAGTTCGAAGAAAAAAAGGTAGAGAAAAAAAGAGAGAGGAGGGATCAGAATAGCAGACAAAGGGCGTACAATTTACCTGAAAAGTAACAAAAGGCCACCGGCGGGCACGAAGTGAGCAAAATAAAGAATCGTCCTCGCGAGCTGGGTGTTGAACTGTACAACCCGAAATGACGAATTTATCAATAAAAACGAACGCTGCCAGTGTACGCGGAATAAACACGGCAATGGAATATTAATTATTTCTGTTGATTCGATAAATTAGCTCCCCTCCCCCTTCCCCCCCCCCCGCAGACCCATAACCTGCCTACAAGTTAGAATTCCCAAGCAACGTTCCCTTAACGAGCGCAGTATTATTCGCCAAAGTTCCTAACCTAAAAATTTATACGGCTTCCGGTAGGCGCACTAGCCTTCGAAATTATTAGCATCCAGAACAGAACGCAACAAGGTTCGCCTATGCACGCCGTATACCTGCTCGCAACAGGTGTACTTGATTCGAGCCTCTTTACGACGAGTCCGTACATACGTTTTCCAACGTGGAGCGAGAAATTCTCCATAAACGCGTAAACCAAAGTGCCCGGTAGCAGCAGGCGAGTGTTTTCTCTAGAAAAAAAATTAAAGCACGAAATAACGCTAGCGTAGCACGTGCATTCGGGAAATGCGCGTAGAATCCGTAGATAGAGAATTTTCATTTGTACAGCCCGAGGGGGGGAGGGCGATCCGTAACACAAAAGAGCCACAACAATCATCAAGTACGGGTAAAAACGATTTCTACTTTACCGACAGTGAAAAGTCCCTTGAACTAGCCAGACCCGCGCTAGTACCTTTTTGCACGAGCATACCCTATACACGTTAAAGCTGCCAGTCAGCACTATACGAGTCGTATAGGTTGCGCGGTGCAGCAAAAGCCAAGTCAAGCCGGAGTATATACGATTGGCACCGCTGCACGTGTACGGGGTCTGGAAATAGGTGGGCAGGCTACAGGGTAGAAAGTAAAGGGGGGATATGGGGGAGGTATGTAGGTATATAGGGGTGGGTATCGATTCCGTGGCGAAATTCCCGGGCGCGGATTAACGTTCTCGGAATAGCGCATAGATCAGACGTATTCTTATGTTAAATGGATAGGCGGCCACCGCGCGTTCTCGCCTCGCCCTCCCGCCCTCCTCTATCGTCCCCGACACCCTTGCGCATTGTGTCTCTGATTTACGGACCAATTAATTAGTCCCGGAACGGAGATATTCGGTCGGCGTATCCAAACGCAGGTATAGCATATACGTGGACCATCGCGACCGCGACTCTAGCCACCCTTATCAATGCCACGCACCCTCCCCTTACGGCCGATTAACCCTAAAGATATTCAATACGAAATTTCATCCCTTAACCACATACGGGAACGAGCTTATAAAGGATCCTCGAAATCTTCGAGACAGGAGTGTTGACGATTTTTCTAAAGGGGATGAACGAAAAAAATTCCGAATAAAAATAACTTAGGGGATGGCGTGTACCTAGCATATAGGCTCTGGCGGGGTCTCGCGTTAACCATTATGGATGACAGTGTCAGCGACAGACTGGCTCCCAGGCAGACAAGCGCGGTATCATCAGGGGCTAAGGGGGTAAGGGGGTGCACAGTGCAGGAGACACGAAATAATTCATCCCCTAGTATTCGAGGGGTCCATTTCATGGCTGCCGGGCAGGTCAGAGTCACAGCAGTGTCAAACCTCTGACCTCCCGATGCGGCCATTCCGCGCAGGAAAAATGCATCCAAGCGATTTTACGTTTTCGCGAGAATTAAGTAGCGCGAAAATAATGGCTTAAGGAGGGCGGGTAGGAGGGGGGAATGAATTTGAAAAACGGGGAAACGGAAAGGAGCGGAGGGGAAAATTCAAAAATCTCCAAGGATACAAAAATACAGGTTGGATCGTTGCCCGCGTGTAGGAGTGAAAAATTTGCAAACAGGAACGAGGACGCGAAATCCTGGCGAAAAGTGATAGCGACGACGATTCGCATGCGAATTTGACCCAGATCGCAATTCCCAGGGTCTGCGTAACCGCTGTACGGACGTCCAGCTATCCCAGGACTACCGGAAGAAGATACCCAACAGAGGGTCTAACCGTACTCTGTACTTAAGCAGATTAACCATTAGGCCACTAGACCTAACCTAACCTAGTTGACCAAGAGAAAACACAACGATCACTCCAGAATGGATGTTCCCATAGGATTTCCAAGGTATCCGCCAATGCGTCGAAGATGGACTAAAATTTTTCAAAATTTTCTCCAATAATCACTACCCGTAACGTTCAAAGTTATACGGAAAGTAGCTCAAGAGGATAAAAAAAAGTTTCTAACTAAAAAAATATTATTTCTCGTACCTTATTAAATATCCGACAACGAATGATTTTCACCTCGAGTAAATCAATCCATTAACACTAGACCGGAGTTCCGTATAGGAGATAAGGGAATAATCGATGTAACGGGTGGTGACGTTATATCGCTCTGTACTATATGTAACCGAGGCGCAGTGGCTAACAGTATCCAGCGCAACCAGCTACCATCCAGGATGATTATTAATCAAGCGCAGGTTGCGCGTGCTACTGTCACCGCGGGTACGCGAAAACGCGGCTACGCGGAATACGCCGAGGGTGCTTGCCAAGCCTGACTAATCGTTTTGTCATTACGGATTAATATACCCACGAAGCGGCACCGTCGTTAGCGAGTTTTATTATGCATTCCTCTGTCCGTATATACAAGGAGGCTTTTTTTGAAAAAAAAAAAAAAAAAAAAAAAAAATAGTAACACCCCCAGACGAGATAGTCAATCGCGGGAAAAGAAGTAATAATAATAATAATAATAATAATAATAACGCTAAAAGGAAAAATTTTCCTCCACCTTTCCTTGTATCAAAATGTATTTCTAATACGAGGCAGGACAGCCGGGAGAGGCTCAAACGTAAAAATGTGAACGTGGAGGAGGAAGAAGGACGGGGAATAAAGAGTGAAGAACGAAGAGTAATACTCGGTGAACAATCCGAGGCCCTCGGTTGGGATTTTGCCGCAGTTTAGTATCCCTGTAAACCTGGAAATCCTGGCTGGTGGCTTATCCGCCATCCTCTCGACTAATGCAGCAATAAACATGCATCTACATAAAACATGGCTGGTATACATAAAGCGTACGCTAGACAATCTCTCTCGGAGTTTCTATATAGGTTCTGGAGATGGTGGTTTGTGTACTGTATATATGTGTACATGTGTCAATGGAAACACGAGGATCGAGTAAGAATGTCGAGGAGCTGAATTTTAGCTAAAAATAATAAATATATGATATACAGATTGAGCGTCAGATTAGTATGGAGACGTATATTTTCAAATTTTGAAAATTTATATTTTCATATTTATTGTTGGTCAACTGAAAAAATTTTGCAAATATTTTCGCTCAGCCTCTTGTCGATGATCAAGGGGAAACGACTCCAGTATACTCTGTACGTACTAAGTAGTAGAGAACAAGCGGAGTATACCTCGTGGTAATTTCATCCTCTTAACAAGGGGCTGTTAATGGCTCGTAATAATAGTAAAAACGTAATAGCCGCTTTGAAATGCGAAAATGAAAAAAAAAAGAATGCAAAAAAACCAAATCTTTAATAATTGTCCGTAGTGGGACGAAGAACAGGAAAAAAAAATTGAAAGCAGCTACAAGCACGAGTAACTTTCAATGAAGCTGAAACCGCCAGAGTGTAAAATGAAAATAAAATCTATAGAAAAATTACGATAACTTAGGATATTAGGATAGTGATTTCCAAATCTGACTGTTGCATAATTTACAACTATTTAATTAGCTCTTAAATCCTGCGCTTTATTTCTTTATGTTGTGGCGATTTAGCATCGCGATTTAGCATCGCCACAGGTTTCGACTAAAACAAGTGGACTTTCAAAATTTTAATTATTCCACCCTCAATTAGCTCTAAAATAGCACCTAATTTTCCAATAATTTTTTTTTTCATTTTCCACCGTGACGTTTTGAACTTCACTGCCGCGTAAGAGTGGACAAAAAGAATAACAAATTTTTTCTCGGATTCGAATCTCGACTAAGAGGATTGACTCAGCTTTCTAAGAAGATGGCTGTTTCGGAAAATTCAAAACTGGACCACCATATATATATATATTAAGATAACTTAACGGAGTATTATTGATACTGACATAGAAAGTAGGTAGAAGGTAGAAAAAAAAAAGGTTCAGAACTTCTTCCTCGGTGAGTTATCCAAAAGAGTCTTCTTTCCGGCAGTCTGCTTTCTGTGAATTACCAGGAACCTTAAGTGCCTGAAGGGAGGCGGGTGGGTAGGCTGGGAGTTAGGTTGGTAGGTTGGAAGGTAGACACGCGCTTATTTTAAAAGATTGTCTCTTCTACTCGAAGAGTCCTTCAATCTCGGGATGCACTTCGCTTCCGTCTCGCGGACTCTGAATTTTCATCGTCGGTTTCCGGACGACAGTTTCAAGACTCAACCTCCCCTCCTTTCGCTGGAGCTATCCCCTCCACATTTTCTCTCCCCTTTCCCCCTCCTCACTCACCATGTAGAAGACGAGACAGCTACGATATTTCTTCTTACCTACAAAATGGCCGGCTACTACCTATACCTTGTAATCGTCTAACCCAACCCAACCTGTATAATACTCTCCCACGAGTTTCGCGCACGATTTGACCGACTATTAAGCGACAAACGTTACTTTTTCTTTTCCCCTCGATTCTCCCTTATTTCCGCTTTATACTCCCTGTCGAGAATTTCTCTGCTTTTTACAACGCCAAATGACCTCCTGCTACCGACAACCGTGTAATTCAAGATCTAACCCCGCAGGATGTTCACTCTTTTGGAATAAAGAATATTATGGATTTTCCTAGCACGATCTGTCAAACTGCAAATATTTTTTTTTTCCCCCTCTATTTTTTTAAATCCGGTCACGTGGTTCCATTCTTGACAGACAAGACTGTGGCTGACGTCTGACATTTTCATTTCAAGGGGCCACGTACTTATGCGTTACAGCGTATGGAAGTCCCCTGATCCTGAAACTGTGTACTATAAACTAGAGTAGACTCGACTAGAGATACTAAAGGGTACCACTACCCCTGTTAGCTGTGCGTTATACATCCCGGAATGGAGTCGCTCCAGGAGTAGGTCTGTTCGCTGCTCACTAGGCACCGGCAGCGAGAGAAGCCAGGAAGATCGGAATCCCAAAGAAACGTATGTTTGGGGTCCGGGCAGTAAATAGCGAGGTAAATCTCGCAGTATTTTTCCAAAGCAAACAGAAAGCAGCTCGACGCTTTACGATCATCCCCTCGAACCCCTCGACGCTCCATCTTCTTAACCCCCCTTTTTCCCAATACCGACCCCTCAACCCCCCTCACGCTCCCACGAAATCGAAATCTGTCCTCGGATTCGAGCGGATTTGTCTGTCGTATTACGTGTAACGTGCCACCCGGTAGATGGCTCCCTGAGCCTCGGTCTTGATTATCTTATCCTCTGGAGGGAAATTTCCCGCCCCCTCATCACCTACGACCCCTAACAGTCGTCACGTATTGACACGACACTAGATTTGGTAAAACCAACCCCTTGTAACTAAATCAAACCGAATAAGAAGAAACAGAAGCAACCAAACCTACGAGACTTAGTAGGGGATGAAAAATGGTAATACTTGAAACAACCCTTACTTAAATAGAAACTATACCCAAATACTCTTTATATCCCAAGTAATATCCCCGTGGCCTTACGCCATAAATATTTCTTTCCACAATTCCAAAAGGTTCGGCCAACGCTCCAGCGACTCTATTGGGAACGGAAAGTGTTAGGGGTTGAAGGTTGGGGGATGAAATGGCTACGAAATAATACGAGAGCCTGTAGAATTAATCTAGCGAAAAGCTTAACCAACGTCCGGTGTATATCCAGTGTCGAGTTAGTTAGGGGTGGACCAGGAAGCTCACCCTCCAGGAGGAACACCTGTGCCCGCAACCCTTAACGAGATTGGATTTAACTTGGTCCATGGAAATGGCCTTGAGTGCTCCACCAGTGAAGATATCTAATGTCTGCTACAATCTGGTTTACATGAGCGATTAGTCCTGATCTGTCCATAGACCGAACAACCCCAATTCGTACGTCGGAAGACTTCGTATATATACACATATACAGGGTGGGATAAACGTATTGGCATTGATGCCATTTACGAATCTGGTCCAAGGGAAGGTAAGAGGAGCACGAAATAAATATTAAAAAAAAAAAAATAAAAAAATGATTAAACACGCACGAAAATTTTCATCTGATTTCACACGGCGCAATTAAGGTTGGTCAGCCTGGCAACAGCTGCCACCCCATTTCCATGAAATATTTCAAGTTTTCACGAGCATATTTATAGAGGCGTGTAGGTCGAAAACTCGCAAGCCAGTGTCGCAAGCTAACTGCTCCCTCCCTCTGCGCGCTACCCCGGCGGCCCCCAGTACTTCCGGTCGAGAATGTGCTCATCGTAACGTATTTTCAATGTGGCATTGAACGTCTTCCAGAAAGACTATCCAAAGAGTCGCCATCAGCCATTCGGTTGGCTGGGTGAAAAATTACGATTTTTATATATAGATCGATCTAACGATATGACCTTTGAACCGCGAGACTTGTAAAAATATTTAAAGAAATTTTTTTTCAACGTATACATATACTCAGGTAGGCATAATACAGGTATGTAACTATAGTATCGTGCAAAAAAGATCCGAAGATTCCAGAACATTATTTCTGATAAAAAGTTGGTGACCCGTGCCTGCCAAGTCAACGGCAGCCGAGGAGTCACCCTTCCCTTCCTCGCTTTATTCTTTTTCCACCCTTTATGGAATCCTCACCCCATTCTACTACGTCTTACCGAGTCCCGTCCCATCAGAGGTCTATATACTACAGCCTCTATATCCAACAGGAGTCAACGGGGAGAGAGGCAGCCTCTCTCGATCTTGGGTTATACCCAGTGTTCAGGACTTATCGATTTTTCCTAACAATTTTTTCCCGTTTCGTGGATTCCCAGCGTGGCGCGAGTCGAGCGAACCTTTCGGCAACCTTTTTCGTAGTTCGGAGTCACAGTAACTCTCTCAGCTCCTGACTCTGCCGCTGACGGGACTCCAGCACGGCCGATTAACCTGATACCGAGTTACGAGCCAAAAAATTGCCTCACGACTTGAACGGGCTGAAACTGCCATATAAAGCACGTAACGCAAACCGCGTATAAATATATATTATATAGGGTGACTAATAAGTTTCATATATACGGGAAATCTAAAAATGCTCGAAATTTAAATATGAAAAGGATGCCGCACCCTTAGTAAAATTTTGAGTGATTTTCAGAGTCCTTGGCTGAGGGAACTCCATTATTTTTTTTTTTATTATTTTACATAAAGTCTCGTTACGTTCTAACAAAGTCTGTCCTCGTCCTGACCAATGTCGACTTTGACTTTTACTCGAGCAACTCTACCCTGGGGGACTCCCTCTTGGGCTGACTAACGACCTTAAGAAATCGGCATTCCCTTACCAGGATATTTCTATCTCGAGTGTACGTAAAGAAGTCAAGGAGACAGAGAGAGGAAGATTTTTGAAAAAAAAAGATAAGACAGATAAGGACGTTGAATGATTTTCAATTTTCACTAAAGAAACTGGCCGGCTAATGCAAATTTACTGCCTTTTTCTCGAGGCAGACGAAAGTACGAGGAAATTCTTTTTCACTGGGTACGTGTAAAATGGATGCAAAGGGGTAAAAAAGTAGGTGGTAAAGGAAAGGGATGCTCGGTGGTTTCTGAAGATGTGGGTAGTCAAGGAAGCTGAAGAAGGTGGTAGGAGAGGGTGCTGCTTGGTTCCAAGAGACCCGACGGTAGCCCGATTGAATAATTCAACAGCTCAAAACGTTCTTAATACAGCTCGTTACGCCGTGGACGATATAATTGATTTTAAATTAATGGAACTAATTATTCCGTCGTTTTGGGGAAAAGTCGAATACGGTGAACGAACCCTCTACCTACCCCTTTAACAAGGTGGGAAAACCTTTTTTTACGGCCCAATCGAAACGACCCATCCGTGCTAATTATTTTTGGCCGATTTTTGCCAATTGGAAATACACTGTGCGCATGCGCAGATCATGGACACATTCACGCGTACGTAAGGTCTGTTAAAAGAAAGTCAACAAAACATTACAGTCGGCCATTGCGAGTGTAAATTGAAAAAAAAAATTTGTTTTTTTTTTTCAATATCAATCAGCCCCGTCTATATCGAATTTGACTGAAAATTAATCATCCTGTATAGCACGTCGGAGGTTAGTACTTTGTAATTAGTTTTAAAATTGATCTCTTGGTTAAGAAAAAATAAAAAAAATTGAACCTGACAGCGCGCTGTCATTAAGGCGGTATTAATTAACATCGGCTTTGTCAGTTAATGCACAGGAGTGCATAGGGAGCAAAGAGAACGGCCATTAACCGACTAGTATTACAACGAGGAACCGATGAAACCAGGCCTGACACGCTACGCTGCTTGAATTACATGAGCCACTTTTGCTTTATGTCACATGTGCGTGTAATAGCTGGCTGCGCGTTTGCAGCACGGCCATCGTCGTAATTAGAACAAATATTTGAAATTATTAACAAGCCAGGAGCGACGGAGAATACAGGCGTCCTAGTAGAGCGGAAACCGTCGACCATCGATGAGTAATATTTGATCGAGTGTTTGACGTGATTTTACTTTTATTCGTTTCCGGTCTGTTATCGCCAATGGGGATAATCAAATGGCACGCTGGTATACGGCGAGGGAGTTTTTATTAATATATTGGAAAACAAAAAAAAAATAAATTCGTCGATATCGTATTTTAGTTAAGTCTCGAAAGCAAATGGCTGGAGGGACTAATTAAATCACGATTTATTCAATGAGCAACGTGACGTGGATTATTTTATTATAAAAGATTAGCGAACTATCCGCTATGATTTTGTCATTAAACATTTACTGTCAATGGATTCGGTTAATCAATGATTTATGCATGCCATATAACCTGGTATGTGCTAAACAAGAGGAGGCACAACACGGCTCGACGGTGCATAACTAAAACAGCTATTTGTAGCGACAGATTGGAGTCTGCGTAAGTTTGATCAAGTGACCCTTTTCCTTGGAACGTTCGAAACATTAAAATTTTGTAATTGGTTTCGAATTAAAAGTGGTGGACTCGAATTGATATTTTGGAAAAATCCAAATTTGCCAGCACTAAATACAAAATTTATTAACACGGTTATGGTATTTTTGGAAATCGTTAAATAGTGTCGATAGGAATATTTTTTTAACAAAAATTGGTCATCATTTGACTTTTCGAAAGTGGTTTATACCCATCGCTAGGAAAGCAAGATAGTCACTGTGCATTGTAGTCGGCTATCTCCCGCAGACTGACCGGCTGGTAATCCATAATCAGTAGGCCGTGTGTGTACGTACCTACACCCACCTACAGTACGAATAGATATCTCTTCGGGACGTGATGACAAACGAATGACCAAGTCAAAAAAATGTTCTTAATGGATTGTCCAATCATCAGCCAACAAATCGGATACAAATTAATAAGTATGAAGAATTTCTTTAAAAAAGTTTCTAAAACTGTATCCAGCACAGTGTCAGATGCTTGATCGAGCGAACAGCGAGTAAAATGCCTGAAGTGATCAGCACGTTTAAAGTTTGACCCCGATGATCCGTTCTAAAGTTGTACACGCAGTCAGTCACGCCGGCCGAAAAATCTTGGAAGATTTTTCACGCCTCCCCGGCAAAGACCAGTGATGTTGGACGCAGGGATGCTGTAAGCACGTGAACACGCCTATCACTCAATGGCAAACGCTGTGAGGCGTCCCAAACTGCGATCCAACCGTTCGGGACATGAGCCGTTTATGCTCTGAGATGACAACCGACGCTACCGAATAGACGTGGACGATCTCGGTATCGCAGAGTCTCAAGTCCTCTCGCAACAGTACAATTCAACTGGTCCCTTTGATACCAGAGCGACCGACGCGCTGTCTTCCGGAACAAACGAGCGACTGAGAATTCTAGGGGCCCAACTCAACGGTATTAAGGTTGGAAGCCTGCCAGAAGCAAATAATGTATGTCCGTATGACAGGACGCTTTGTAACGCGCGCTTGTTTCATGAGATATTTGTGTGAGCAGTGGGACGCCTAAGTGTCCATACCCACAAGTAAACCCGTATTAGAACAGACGCGCGTTCACAAAGTCACCGAACGATTCGTTCAATCGAAACGCACCCATATGACAATTTTGATAAAGATTAATTATCCGAGCTATTAATAATTTAGAAATTTCGAATCGAAGTGAGACATGCCTGAGCGGCCATATTGCATTAACGTTAATTCGTCTTCTCCTCGCATGGCGGCGCTGGCATCTTCAGCCTCCGCTTGCTAACACTACTTTTTCCACGCTCTCCACTCCTCTATTACTTTCCACGCGAACTCGGTCTGTTTTACAAAACCCGAGTATAAAGAGGTTAAAAAAAGAAGAATTCGATGCTAAAACAGGAGAGCGAGTCCATTTCCCGAGGGATACGATGAGAAACTCCGAGAGATATTACACGAGTTCGCTAAACGCGCTTTGGCTTAGGCAAATGTAACGACACTTCCGGTTCTTGCGAAGTGGCGGGACTACTCTAACCTGTCTGAACCTTTTAGGTCAGGTACATGACCTAACTTTAAGTACACCCTGTCTACCTGTCTATCTATATTTAGCAATCTACTGTAATTCCTGCTCCAGTCGTAGACACCACGTATACATACATGGGTCCTGGGTCTGGCCAACGGCTCCCAACTATACACACCCATGTATACATACACTCTCGGCACTTCCTGTTCCTTCTCTCTAACCATCTCTCTACCATTTCTCTAGCTCGCCATGTCTAAGGACGTCTGACGCGGTCCCGCGCTCACTACGGACAAGGAAATTTGAAATTCTATTAGGGCATTTGACACCCGATAGCGACGTACAGCGCCGAGGTGCCTGGACGTACCCGGACGCGCCGAGGAACTTCAACTAGGTGTTACTAAAGACTTAAGTTCAGAAACTATGCTAAGACTGGAGCCTCTTCCTCAGCGACATGGTCGGGAACCTTCGTGACGTTTCCCATAAGCGATAAGTTTATAATGAAAACTCTCCACCAGCAATCACCCCTCTCTCTCTCTCTCTCTTCTGGTAGTCTCGCGTGTCTGGATGAACAACACAAAAGAGACTCGGAGCAAGATGAGAGGGTGGCTGGGTGGTAGGATGGGTTGCTGGGGTATGATGTTTGATAGAGCATTGACACAGATCTTCAAAAGAGCAACCAGGGATGCTGCACCTATTGGAAGAAACAATGGATAGGGAGGGGGGTGTCGAGGGGGCTATAACAGGGAGTAATGGAATACAATAGCCCTACAACGTTAGTACTCGAATGGCGGATAAGGGTCGTTCTGGACTATTTTAGATGGTACAGCAATAACGGCGCGAACTCGTTGCCCAGTTTAATTAAACCCAAGGCAAATTAACGAAGGCGTATCTGTATTAAACGTGCGCATGATAAATGGCCTTTGTATATATACGTTAAACGGATACGTGTATAAATTGAGTATGTGAGAAATGAGGGGTCTCGGGTGAAACTGACCGTCACGCGTCATCAACCACCGTCCCAACACTAAGGCGACCCCTTGTAGCTCCCGAAACGTTGCCGACAATTAGCGGCCACTTTTCCCAGCCAACGAGAGGAGGACCAGCCTCCCGGCTTGCCAGCCCTGGAGGGTGCCTTCGAGATTCTCGTTATATTTTTTTATTATCAGGGGATAATTAATACCTATCAAACGGTCTCCATCAGACACAGCTGATTCCGCGTACCGCGTTCAGAGTCATTTTTCGATTTTTACCAACCCTTGCGCCATTACCGCCATCCAAGGAGATAGTTCACTACTCCCCCCCTCGCCCTTGAAAATATCGCCAAACTTTTTGTCATCCCACCCTGTCTCCTCCAGAAGTCTATAGGGGGTCTCTGAGTATTCAGCACGTGGGTACCGGACGATCGATCTGTCCTCAGGAAGAAAAACCGGGGGGGTGTAGTCGACTTCCGCCACGTTACGTGTGGGGTGTAGAGGACGCTGCTCGTAGGGGTAGAATGAATAAGAATCGGCCCGCTAAATTGTCTGCGCGGCGAACTCACCCCTTTTGTTCCGCCCCGTGCTTTCAATTAATTCCGCGCCTTCGTGCGTCGTTAAAATCCAAGCGTCGCCGCGTGGCACGACGACCCCGACGTCAACCAAAAAAAAAAAAAAGAAATCACGTGGGTCCGTCGGACGTACCCCCGTCCCTGACCCGTTCCCTCTTTAAGTAAATTTACGGTATTTCACCTTTTCGCCTTAAGGAGATGATTTTTTTCTCTCTCTCTAGCTCCCCTTGGCACCCCCTACTTGCTACCTTGTTTCACTATCCTTTCTACATAGGTACGTGCCTGCACGCGACTGATGCGACTATACACTGTCACGTGTAAACCGTGCCTAATCTCGGAAAGCCAGAGCGCAAACAAGCCACGAGGACTCGTAGGGTGGCCAAGAGGCTCGACTGCAGCGACGGCGACGTCGGTGATAATGGAGGTGGGGCTGCAGGGGGGGTTGCCACATTAGTGGGGGTGGAACAAAGAACTAGCAAGGAAGGGATGGAAATGATTGGAAAAAAACTCTGGGATGCATAAAATCGGCTGTAAAATCGTCTGCGTCGTTACGGCGACGGTGGCGCCACCAGCGGCTTTCTCCCGTGATACCTTTTTACGAGGCGAGGACTTTTAGTACGGCGGCGGGTAGGATCGGTAAGAGGGACACAGAGGGTGACGTATAAAAGAACTTGATACACGTACGTAATAAGTAGTTGCTAGGAAATGGAGACTCACGGGATAAGGGATGCTAACATCCCTCCAACCCTCTTCTGGCTCTGATTCACTCGTTTCACTTAACTTCCTATGCTCGTTACATACTAACGCTACTACCACTCTCGGGCATGCCAGAGGTAGGTTTTCTAGTAAGAAGGGTAAATTTCGTTGGGTTAATAAGAAGGCGCCGTATCTCCTCGCATGATTAAGCCACGGGGTAGTAAATCATCAATTACGTTCTCGTTAGGGGTAAGTACGAGAGCCGAACCCTCCTTTTCTTGAATAACCTCCCCCCCCCCCACCAATGTCTGGGTCTTTCAAACCTGCTCCACTGGAAAGATAACGAAATCCATTGCGCTCTTTTCTTCCCTTAGTTTTCGCCCTTTTTTTTTTCTTCTCTCACCTTTGTCCCTCGATTCAATTTTACGAAATTCTCCATTTAAGGCTGACTCGCCGTTAGATATATTTGCAGATCTACCGGGGAAAGCGGATTAACTTTCTTCGATCAGATACTTCGTAGACACCCTGTGTATTACAGACCTGGCGGAATATCTGACCGCGTTATCTCTTACGTAATGGATCGGAAACGTGAGGGGTAGCACTTTAAATACAGACTAGACGGAATGCCTGGGACGTATAGTAACGCTAAATTACCTGTTATGATCCACCCTTGTACCAGGAATTTCGCGACCCTTATCAGGATTGGGATATCAGGGCATTAGGTTCGCTTCGTCCCTTGAGAATTGACAATAATTCTCACCGGTCGTACCGCGTGCGGCAGATTTGCCGTAGCAAAAATTTTTTAACAAAATCTCTTTCGCCCCAAATACCTACGCGAGTACAGTCTCTCCAATAAATATCGAATACTCAAGAGTCTACGCGTGTACCGGATTAGCCGGAAGGCAACGAATTGGGTTTACGGGTCTCGAACGACTGTCCCGAACCAGCCTTGTAAGCTGACGTAGTTTCCGGTCCTGTACAGGAAACGAGGTTTTGGTTAGGTTAAAGCCAGCCTGTTCAAAGCTAACAAACAACCAGACGGTTGACGAATGTCACTCCAGTAATTTACGTGAATAATTATGCCCGCGAGAGCCAAAGACCCGGTTCGTTAGAGTCTGCCAAGAAATTGCACGAGGAACGAACCGGAGTATCGGCAAAAGGATATAACGGGTGGTTGACAGTCCTGACACAAGGTCGGCTATGAGAATTTTGACACCGAAAATCCCCTCAACCACCGAAATCAATAAACGTCCCAACAACGAGCGGCGGTAAGGGTATTTCGAATTCTCCCTTACTTTTCTCGCCGTTTCCTATAGGCAACCAAGGAGAAGCATAACGACCGAAGCGTGCGAGAAATTCTTTACTGAAGAGACCGAAGAAGGAGCTTTACGATTTCCTCAAGCGTCGCGGCTATTCGGCAGACATAAAGGGGGATGATTATTCCTACCCGCAATAGCGCGCTATAGGTATAGGACCCCCTGCTAATATCAATAACGATAAAAAAAAAGTCACCCACAGAGATCACCCCGTCTAGTTCGTGGAGAAGCCATTGAATGAGCAAGAGAGAAAGGGAATAAAAATTTATGAAAATATACAAAAAAAATCGCAGAGAAAAATATTTTCCTTCGCGCGCGTACCCCGCTAAATATATTCTCCTCTGGGATAAAAATATGCTCGCCCCGTGTTTTTCTCTCGAGAGGTTATGATTTACGTGGAATCGTGCGCGAAATCCCGAGGAATAGGGCACAGAGGACCATAATAAGGCCGAACTGCGCATGCGCGTCTCCTCAGCGAACGTGGCAAAGAGTCGAGATGCCTCGTAAAGCCATCGGGTGTCGCTTAATTGGAAAGTGGCGGCTGTACCTTTTTGAAATACTGCCCATAAATTCTCGACCGTAACTCACTTTATTTTGACCCTCCCCCCCACCCCCACCCCCTCCCTACTAACTACCACAGACTCTCTGGATTTTCCAGGATGTCTTCGAGATCCCAGGAGAATTACCCTGCTTTTCATAATTCTAATGACATTAGTCCTCGGTATAAGGGTACGTGTATATATATGTATATATATACACATATATACGTATATATACGCATATATATTTATACATACCACGAGACTGACCACGGTTCCTGCAAACATGACAAATATCCGGTCCAAGGTCTGGCGAAGGGGAGAGGAGGGCAGGGGGGAGGGTCTTAAAGGGTCCACGACGCATTAAATTATTGTATCTGCACGTATACATCTCCAACACGTGTACAGACAGACAGCAGAGGAGAGACAAACAAAGCGAATTAAGCTTCGTGGAATAATGTTGTCAGGTAGTGTTAGGTAAGGTGGATAGGTAACTACAGTTATATATTTTCGAAGAATTATCCTACAAGTGGATGCCTTGTTATACCTACACACATGGGTACATAGAGAAATATTGACATGTTATATGTATACCAGATATACACATGAAGAGGTGCCTGTTATATATATGTATATATAAATGACGACTAAAACAGACTGGGGGTTACTATTCATTAATCAAACCAGACCGGTCTCAGCTGTACGAAGCTACCTAGCTTAACTTGGATTCCTCGAGAAACTTTCCTTGCGGGTTTACAGTTTCGTTTTTCCTTTTTCTCTCCTTCACTTTGTTTACCTTATTGTTCTCCTTATCGCTATCGGTCTAGGCCGATGTTTCGGGTGCCAACGAATCTCCCTTAAATGCGAATCTGCTTGTGCCTCGGTGATTTGACTTGTAAAATTTCCGACGTGCAGTGCGAACGAGAATCTGCGCTCACGCCGTGATTTCTATCGAACGGCTTCTCGGCCCCGTGAAAAGGCCGCGAATTCACGGTATCCGTACTAGGAAGTGCTACGTTCCCGGAGAAGAGGAGGACTGTCTGCGTCCCTGTGCAAATACGTAGGACCCATTGTGCAACCTCGAGAAGCCCGGAGCTGGGTCCTTGAAAGTCCTCGAGGCTTCGTCGAGGACCTGCTAGGAGCCCGGGCGACGCCTTATAAACAGGAGCTTAGTCCTTGAGGACGCTTCTTGAGAACCGTGTTAACCGATGATCTTCTTAACGGCGTTCAGACTGTTCGGTGAGAGGAGGAGAGTTCGGAGTTGAGAAATTCACTAGATAGATGAAATAACGGTGATACGAGTATCGATTTATTAGATTGGCGATCGAAAATTATTATTGGATATATAAAAAAAAAAGTTAGTTGACAATGAATTTCGTATGAAAATTCTTGACTGTCTCAGGTATACCAGAGTAATTTGATAAGATCAAGGACGGCTACCGTGACGACGCGTTAATCGTACACGAAATGTCCTTTGCGAGAAAATTCGGAAAAGTCCTCGTCAGCATTTCCTGGTATCAGATTATATCCGTCGGCAGGGGGAGCCGACGAAGTCCTCGAGAAGTGTCGATGTGGGCTTTCAAGGTTGAAGGAGACGGACGAGAGAGAGAGAGAGGAGGAATATATACAGTCTGTATGACCAAGAGGAAAAGTGAAGTGCGGGAATACGGAGGCAGTAAAGGACAGTAGGTTCCTATCGACGCATTCTGAAGGACTGGTGCGTGCTTTTCTGCTTAGTAAGGGCTATGGTAATATCGCATGAGTGGTTATACCGATGGGACGCGACGTCGAGGACGTGGTCCTAACCTTTTTTAGACGTCAATAAGGCTGAAACGGCCGTAGGGGAAAATCTAAATAAAATCTATCACAAGATTAGTAGTCTATTTAAGAGCCAATTGAGCGCTTAAAAAATATTCAACAGCCGGATTTCGAAGTCAGCCCCATATCCAAAAATCAACCCTTGTCCACGGCTGTCTTCCCAAAATAGAAACGTCACGATAGAACGTGAAAAAGGTATCAAGATATATTTTGATATAGAAGAAAAAAAGGGAGTACGTGAGTTCTCGTCATCCCTTATGGAGAGAACTGGAAGTGGTATGGGCGCCATTTTGAAAAATAAATATAGGGGATGAAGAAAAGTCAAGCCGCCCTTGGCTGGTTGCTTGGAGTTAGATTATGACAAGCTGGGATTAGACGGTTGCATTGTCTTGGGTTGGATTTACTTAACTCCCTTGACAAGGGCTGATAAACGTGTAGGGGTAACTACGTAACTATGTACAAGGGTTGTTCTCTAGGTATCAGGGGGTAGCAAGGTAGATAGATACCTTGGTACATGATTTGGATAGGCTGAATCCGTTCTCCGCTCTCTTCGGCATCGCGTGCTACAAACAATAAGCGTATTAACGTCAGGAGATACCTGCCACCCTTAGTGCAGGACCACTAGCTACCCTTATCCCATATACCCTCTCTAGTGTCGGGGTATCTGCAAGGGGTGCAGCTACTCCCGAAAAAACTCCCTTGCACTGATTTTACCGAAAAGTTTTGGAATTCAAGAAGGGTCAAGAATGAAATTCAGAATAAATTTGAAAAAAAAAAATTAACCCTTATTTTTTTCCCTTTTTTTACGAGTTTCTCGTTCATTCGTCTTATTTCGTTGTTTCGCGAGAACCACTTATGGAAGGGACGAAGGGCAAGATCAAGAGGCGTTCGCCCCCACAGGATAAATCAACCAAGAAAACGACCATTATGACACCGCCAGATCCTTGACAATGAGTCCCGGCGCCCAGCATCCGTTAAGGGTCGTGGTCCTTTTTTTGTCATTGGGCAACGTCGAACACGAAAGGGGCGGTAAACCCGGGCTTCATCCCCGCGTTAAATCCAAGCCAAAAACCAGCCCGCAATAAACTTCAGCAGCAGAACTACCCCTGGGTAACTTCAATCGTAGACTGCAGATGATAATCATGGAGAACATAACGCATATTATTTTTACATCGTTAAATTTTCTATGTCGTCGAGCAGAGACGCAGTAAATACCATCCCCTAACGCGGACTCTGGTCCATGTGCAAGATCAATGTAAAACCACATTAGGGTTGATATTCAGTGGATGGCAGTTACTAGCTACTTCGAATTCGGTATACCAAAGTTTCGTCCTAGCTATCCGGTGGGTAATCGAAGTTCAACCCCGTGTCCCTCTGGCCCCCCCCCCCGATCCCACCCAATACAACCCCCTCCCCCCCCTCCCCCTCTATATTCTGCCATCCGGGCGCACTAGCTCAAGAGCCAGCCACTCGCAAGAACTTTACCTCGTAAACTTCTCAAAGTTCCTGGCCATTGTTTACGCGCCGATCGTAAAGCCCAGTATTTTCTATAAGGGTGGTTTCTGGAGCTCGAGTCGCGAGAGAGAGACCAAGCGGAGTAAGAGAATGCCAAAAAGGAAGTTCAGCCAGAAGGTTGAAATACGATTTTGCCAAGATTTGGAACCACCTGTGTGTGAGGGATGAAATAAAAAAAAACTTAAGTTTTCTTAATTTACGGTATACCCCCGGACCATCCCCTCCTCGCCCCAAAGGGTGGGTGGAGAAATAAAGATCTGATTTTTAATACCCCACTTGCGGTCTCGGAGCTCCCCTCCCTTGCTCCTCTGACCCTATTATAGAAATCGACTGTACCGGTGACGTGTGAAAACGAATGAGAGAGGTCAAGGGTCGACTCGAACCAATGTGAATGCCGAATTCAGGGTGATAATTGAATTCGACTGCCTTGTTGGACCAGTCGAATGAAAAGGTAGAGGCAGATGGAGCGAAGGAATCATTTTTCAGCCACCCTCAAAGGCCCAAGTCGATCGGGATTTATCGCGGCAATTCATAGATCACAGCCGTGGAACAAGCCAATACCAGGATACAAAATGACTGGGAGTAGAGAAATGTAGGCTCGTATATATTTTCACGTGCTGTCGAGCCTGTCGAATCGATCGTATTAGTTTCTTTTAGTCAGGTTAATTTTTTAGGTTAGTTTCCTCACGACGCAAGAAATTCACTAAGCGACCACGTGGTAGAAAGATGGGTGGTGGTTATACACGTGTGTATATATATTTTTTTAAAAAAGCATATTAAAAAAATTGCTTGGAAAACACTCGAGAATCAAATTTTCCAATTAAACGCCTCTCGAGTTTAGCTTCGTTTGATCCCTCTGTAATGCAGTATGGGGATTTTGACAAGAGGTGCTGGGGGTGGTGCGGGAATCAAGAGGCTGTGTGCCTAGAGAGGGTGACCCCTCTCGTTCCCTTACTCCACTGCCCCCTCTAGCGCTTTTAATAACATCATTTTTCTGCCCGTTTTTATCGGGTTCGGAATTTTTATGAAAGTAACTTGTATCGGTGGCTTATGCTAGGGTGAGATATAAAATATTACGTTAATTATAAAATATCCGGAGAGCTCGCTTGTGTTTCTCAATTTTAGTAATTATTATTATTTTCGTATTTTTTATATTTTCGGTTTTTTTTTCCACGGACTTTACCCTCCGCGAATTCGCTTCGTTTGATCCACCCCCCGTGCAATCCATCCATCACGAGTATTTTCAAAGAATCCCTAACAAAATTCCGTCGAAGTTGCAAAAAGTTTGATGAAATAAATTTTGAAAAAAAAAAAGAAGAAAAATCAAGCTAACGAGACGGTCCTGTAATTTCAAATTTTCATTTGAAAATAAATAAATAACGTATTTGTATCGTTTTCCTTTCCAGAGATACAAATTAATTGCGGCTGAAAATTTAATTCCAATTGATTCCGCCCCTGATTTTGTGCTGGGAAAAATCGATGAGAACGTTTACAGCGTTTCCTCTTTTTTTTGTTTCTTTTTACGCGAGATATTCGTATACGAAAATCAAGAGCGCGACCTCGCGCTAATTGCCAATCAAATTTCCCGGCATTAGGACAAGCCGTAGCGTCGCGCACCCATTGGCGAACACGTATGGGAGTCGCGCTCCGCCAGCAATATAATTGCCAATTACGTATGTGAATCCCGCAGCGAACGGCGACAGTGCGTTAATGCGCGTTCCCGTTTATGGAAATGGAGCTTGCCTGTCTATGCGTCGATATGTCTGCTAATAGTCTGCATGCCGTCTACGAAGGGACGTCGGCGACCGCGGGTAACAAACACGATATTTCCAATGAAGCCTGATAACAGATTAAACGATAAACTGAGGTAGCCCGACGGCACGTTTAGTCTTCTGATAACAATGCCATAGATATATAAATATAACAATGTCATACAAAAAGCCTTCCTGTCACGTTTGACAGGTGTCGGGCGATAAATATTGTTACACACTGTGATTGATAATATCGTACAAAAGGATTTTTCAATATTTATCAATAAATTGCGTAATCCTATTATAGTGTAAATTTTGTACAAACCATTTAAAAAGAAAAAAAAATCTTTAATACAAGCTCGACGTCCAAATTATTTTATCGTATATCGAAAATATCACGAAATTCTGGTACCACTTTTCGCGATGCTGATTGGTCGTCACTATCGTCATTCGATGCACGTGAATTTACCGCTTTGCCGTGCGCTTACACAATACGCCGCCATTTCGACGTATCGCGACTGATTTAGAAATGTAAAGATATTAAATAATTTTTTTATCTTTTACAGAATCCTGGTCCAGCACACCTTCAATGGGACTGTAGTATTTGCATGATATTGGTAGAGTCAAAAATTTCGTAATTTTTCAATTTCCTATACCTGCCGCGAGTGCGAGAGAGACGCACTTATAGGCGTTCGCGTGCGTAAGATAGAGACACAGATAGCAATGACAAAAATTCTCCTCTAGATTCTTTTTTTATCTTCTCTAAAATTGATCCAGACTTAAATGCAACTTCGAATGGCTTGAAATATCGAGTTTTTATTTATATAATAATTTAAAAATGCACCTTACAGTGCCCGAGTACAAGACCACGGATTTTCTCCTATGCTCATTCTCTATTCGGACAAGGATATAGAGAAGGTGGTAAATAAGGGATAAAAGGCAAAAGGGTGCTCATCTGTAATGCCCAAGGAACCGTTGGCTAAATCGTGAAGGATCATCACTTCCAGACCCTGAAGAAGTATAAAGGTTCCGGTGAAATATTGTGGCCATAACAAACTTAACCCACCGAATAAAAACTGAACGGGAGTTAAAAAGTGAACATCCGCTGCTTATAGTCAAAGTGACTGAATAGAAAGAGCATGAGAATGGGTGAAAATGACGTAAGACGCGTGTGTGGTGCAATGAATAAATATGAACTAAGATTACGAAAAGGAGATACGAGGGTTGGCCGACGCAACAGCCTGATAAAATATATTGAACGTTATAAAGAAATTAATAACGGATGACAAAAAAGTATGGATCGTGTATAAAATCTCGAATCAGGTATCAAGTAGAAAGTTCTTATCCGTGTCGGGTCTGGAACCCAACTGATTTTTCTGGCAGTATCACGTTGCAATACAAGTGTACGATGCAACCAGGCTATTTAGGTGAAAATTTTTTAAATATTTTTTCGCGGTGTAAAAAAAATTGGGTGGTCGGTAAAGCAGATTCCAATACCCTTGGATCCTTTTCTCAAGTGATCTGCATCGTTCTAGGAGAAAGTTACAAAGTCCTATTGCCGTTTACGTTGCCCATGTGGTGCGTCGTGTGTCGTAAGGGCCGAGGGGTAAAGAAGGTTTCTGTTTCTCGACAATTTCCCTAAACAACCCCCTTTAGTCGTAGAGACTGAACAGCAATAAGAGAGGGCGATGGGGGGGGGGGGGAGGGGGAGAGGGTGAAGACGCAATCGAAGAGAACTTGGTTCCTCGGATCCTCGACAAGCGAAAAAGTTGGCAACTCTCAATCTAGGGGCTTAAGGCTGTTATGCACGTAGCTACTGGTACACCTGAGTCCCGTTTAGTCGGCAAGCAAACCCTCTTAGATTACTCAAGTTTCCCCCAGGAAAAAAGAAAATAATCGAGACACATAATTTTCCTGAAGATGCGATTACCGGGAAAATGGCGAGGGTGGGGGAAGGGCGGGATGAAGATCGAGGGATGAAAAAGATAAAATAAAAGGAAATAAGTATTAAAAAAAAAGACGAAAAAAAAAAATTGAGAAAAGCTCCAGATCATTATTCCCTTATTAGGGGTATATTTCGGAAAGGATTTTTCTACCCCTATAAAAACTTCGTATAACCAATCCCTCTGTCTTTGTCATTTTTTTTTTACGTTTCATTTCCGCCCGGCCAACAGCCCCCCTTAACTACTTCATCCCCGCACTAAGCAGATATAGTAAGCGAAGACAAGGTGGCGAAGAAAGTACCAGGCCCAGAGTTAATCCCGTCGCCACCCTGGATTGCCAGAGGAGTGAGACGGCCCTGGGGGTTCTTGCCATTGGCGCTCCCTTTCATCCCCAACCCCTCAACCCCGTACGAGGTTTCAGTCAATTACGTGGGTCAAGCGAGGATCACGCCAAGGCGTGATCGACTCGATTGCTCGATCGAGTCCTGGCAAATTGTTTTCTGGATTAGACTTTTTTTTGCACGGGGTATCCCTGGCGCATCCGCAAATTTATCCACCAGCAGCACCACCCCAGGTCTACCACCCTTGCCAATACCAGAACCGTAACGCTGGGCGCCCCATTCTTCAGGCGGTACCAATCGAATCGGGATTTACGATCTGGCAGGGAATCAGGCCTCTTTGAGCCAGGCTAAGATTTTAAGGGTGAATTCGAGAAAAAGAGGGTTGCTGTATGAATTCTTTGTCAGGTGGCCCCCACAAGTGGCCAATCGGGCTACCGATATATTCCTTACACCCTGGTGTCACGACGATACACCCGTACTAAGGGCTTGCTGAGGGTGCTGAAGTGAAGTACACGCATAAAAGGGTGGAAGCCAAAAGGGGAAAACGGAGGTCGAATTTTAGAATGAAAAATCCAAGGGCGGCTATCCCTTTTAAGAATTCCTAAAAGGGGAATCTTTGACGCAAGAGGAGATACCCATTGTTCTTGCTTCGGGTATTCCCATTGTCTGAGACTAAACCACCCAGCGCATCTCCAAGACTCCTTCCCAGCATCCTCGACGACCCCCCTGGATCCAGCTGTCTGCCTGTCTCAGCTACAATGACTGTAGACGCATAATGCCAGGAACGCGACAGCCCACACAGAAATATAGTCTCTGGAGAATTGAAGGATGCTTCTTTGGGGTCTCTCTCTCTCTCTCTCTCACACTCACGCCTTGCTTCACTGTACGCAAGACATTAAGGTGTAAGGAATACCAATGGAAACTGGAGAACCTCGGTGGATGAATTTTGGAAGGAGAGACGGGGATACGAAGAGAGGAAAAAGAGAGAACCGTAGACTCTGCGAGGAAGATGCTAATTCGAATCCTTCAGCAAATAAGTCCATGGACTGAATTTCATCTCGGCCTTCCGCCGCGCTGTCTGACTATGCAGAGACGTTTCTACTGTACACCTAATCCAACAAATGTCAACCCTTCGATGCTTACTAAGCAACGCGTTGTTTAATACCCATGGAAAATCCCACAAGGAAAACTGTAGGTCTGAAATTTCCACGCTGAGTATACGTACATACAGGGTGAGCACAAAACGAGAACAATTAAGTATATGCTTCAAGTAACAATGTTAATAGTAAATTTCGTCAAGCCTTAATAATAAGTTTGACGAATTATAATTTTTATTAAATTTAAATAATCAATTTGAAAAAATTGTCTTTTTGGTATCACCCTGTATACTTCGATATTTATTACGCGTGTCGCCAAACGATATATCAGCCAAATGGTCCAGAAAGATATAAGGCCTAGTCTCTATGATTTATCTACCCCCTCCATTCCTCTGTTTAAAATATTTCCAAAAAACAGTCATACGAATCGGCACAATATCCAAATTGCGTAACGCAACCAAAGCGGAGTCGCTGTTTAGAAAAATATTTTTCTAAAAATTTAAAATATCAATACAGAAAATTGAAAAAAGTCATGGTAACTCCTGGGGACGGGGAGTCGGCATACATAGTTACCAGAGTAAGGGGTGTAGTTTTAGGTGAAGGTTGAAAGAGCCCCGCGGTAACCGGTGGCTTTGATGACCGGATAGAGTAAGTTAAGGGTTGCCACTGCTAACCACCCGGACGACCTGGCAGGCAGTAAACCCGCATTAAACAATAAAGTGGAAAAGCGATCGTCCATCCCCCGGTGTAAAAGCCGCGTATAAATATTCAAAAGGCAGAAGGGGTTGGTGGGGATCGGTGATAAAGGTCGTCGTTATACACCCTCAACTTAGTCCCGTCGCGTCGAAGCCCTAGGATTTTTTCAGCCCCACCGATGAAAATTCTTCAAACCGGCCAAAAAAAAAAACCAACAGACCGACCTAGCGTCCTCCGTCCCCAACCGCTACGCTTAACAAGCCCTGAAAAAAAAACACCCAAATAATTTCATCCCCTAAATTTTTCCACATAGCCACGAGTGATCTTTTACCAAGTACAATTTTTTTTCCCTTCGCAACCCCTTACCCTTTCTTACCCGCCCTCTCTTCACATGCACAATTCCTATCGATCTATGCATAACAGCAGAAACACAGAAAATAATAAATGTAATAAATACATCGCGTACAACAGTCCCAAATCCCTTTTTACCAGACCTCATATTTTACTCGGTCCCTAGACCTTCTACACGTACAAGCATACACATCCCATCTCTCACTTTCTCTTCCGTTCTCTTTCTCCCTCGCACTCGTCCTCTTTAACCCGCGGCCGCTTTAGCAAAAAAAAAGGTATTCGTATATCTCAAAACTTTGGCAATAGTCCTGCTGCTGCTCCCTCTACCCAGTGCCAACCCATCTCGAAAACCAGAATCGGCTAACCCCCCGCCCTTACTACTAACACACTGCTACCAACATTCTACACGCTCTGCATAGTCCCAAGTAACGCGGTACCACCACAGCGAATGAACGAGGACCAATCCAACTTCGAGAAAGCGACTTTCTCGTGTGCCTTTAAACGCATACTCTATGGTGTCTAGACTACGGCAGTTTCGCGATTACTCAGCGGCAAACTTTTGGCCAATGGCGGAAGGTCCGAAACATACGCGGAATCTCTGAGCGATTCGCGCATACTGGCGCACGGGTGCATGAATATGAAATGCGAATAATATGCAGAAATAGGGAGGGGTAGGAAACGTATTAATGGCGGAATTGAAAAGCATTGTGAAAAATTTAAGTAATATTATTCGCGACGTTGTCATTTGCGAAAATCGACCACGTTGTAATTATTCGCGAATGTGCGTCATACGCGAGCCGTCGACGTCGAATTATCCGACAACGGGAGATTTTAATCGTCGTATATTCCGACAGACAATGGAGCTTTGATTGTTTAGACGCTAAAGACAAAAAATAGGGAGGGGGGGTAAACTGTAAAGAAAAAGAGGGGGGGGGTGGGCGTATCACTTTCTGGGAAATTTTTTTTTTTTACAACGAAGGATAATGCCCCGTCCATTATCCCACGGAAATAATGTATGCCGGTTCTCTCTCTTTCTTTAGTTTAAGAGAATTTCCGATAGGTATTCTGTCGCGGAGTGAAAGAGAAGTAGGGGTAGGCGGACAGGGGAGGGGACGCGTTAAGAGAAGACGATACGAGTGTCGCGAAATTTTTCGAAAGCGACTGTCTTTCTGGGATTGAAGCAGTTCCATTAGAAGGGAGGAAAAAAAGGGTTAGGAGAGGATGTACGGAGATTGCAAGAAGGCAAAAATGTAGGGGATGAAAAAAATTACGACGATGTAAGAAAAAAAGAACAGAGAGAATCGGCAAGGATAAATAATAAAAGTATAAACTTGGATCGTACAAGCGTATATCCTAAATAGAGATTTGTCATATCGGTTTATATCGGTTTGACGTGAATTTCGTGCTGCCGGATTGTCGACGGGAATACGAATTTCTGAGGAGCAGCTAACATCCGGGGAAGGTTTGGGAAGGAGTCTCATTGGTCAGAGATAAATCAGTATGACAAACGAGCAACAGCCCTTCCCGTTGCGTCCGTGTAATTTGACGTTAGCCATCTTACGGGTTAGATAGGGGGGGTTGACGTTAGCTTAATTACATTCCACAATGTTCCCACGTGCGTCCCTCCACGCCAGTCACTGCGTCTTGCAGAAAAGTTATGTCAATTTTCTGCTGGGTTTGCCAAAAAACGCAAGATCCGCGAAAAGCAGTCACGTGACCATCGCCAATGCTATATAACGTCCTCGGCAGGTAATATTCAGAATTGCAGATTAAAATAAAAATTTTTTTTTTATTTATTATATAAAAAAATTACGTTCAAAGTTCACTAAAAGACCCTGTTACCAAACCACCCCCCGTGCCGTTGCTTATCGGCGTGATTATAGACGTAAAAAAAAAAGATGAAATTCTTGGCAATTCTTTTGGTACGAGATATCGTCGAGGACAAAAGTAACGTCGATAAAGAGCTTTGTGACAGCGTTGAGGGCAGCTTCCGGTGGTCCAGGTCACCAAGCTACGGGTATTCGTTCAGTGTGTTAGTTACGTGCAGCTACGTATACGGAGAACCATTGACACATGGCTGGTCTTGAGCTTGTGGTCTGGCACGTCGAAGATCTATTTTTAGCTGGTGCCACGCGGCCACATGTATATATGTCATCCATATGCGCGTAAGAGACACTCCTCTCTCTCTCTCTCACTCTCTGTCCTCTCCCATCGGTCTTCCTCTGTCTCTCGCGCTCAAAAGGGAACGCTTCCGTCGTTTCTATGAAAGCTCATCGGAGCTTGCGAGCGGCCTAACCTGCCGTCCGCGAAAGCAACGCCTTTGACTGATGGAGCGTAGAGCGAGTCCTGAGCAAGGACGAACCCTTCGGAGAGAAAAAGAGACGAGGAGGCTGGCTGCTCTCCTGCAAACGGCCACGAACTCTGAGGTTGGGGTCCCGTTGTTCTTCTGGACCGTGGAAGATGAGCTTGGATGGCGGAAACGAAAAAGAGTTGGATGCGTTGTGAAACCAAGAAAGGAAAGCGGGTCGTGGGATCTTTGTTAAGATTTTTCTGGAGATTGGTAGCGCCAGCATCTTTGGTACTTTCTTTTTTCCTTTGAATGCTAAAAGTCAGACCAGTTATACCGGGAATACTGCGATTTTTTCTACAAAGTATCTGTATTAGTATACATATAACCAAGGTATACCTATGGATCAAGAGAATATTAAAGACCCAGGGGACTACTTTACATTGGATACCGTAAAAGGATGACCCGCTAAAAAAGTACCTGAGCCGCGCACGGCCAACCCGTCTACGTGTTAACGTTAGAGATTCCCAGCGAAAGTAGTGTGCAGGGAGAAAATTTGTTGAGTAAAAAAAAAAGGGGAAACGAAGTAAACTGGCGGAAGCGGGGGGGGCGGAGGGGGGGGGCGGTAGCGGAAAAGGAAAAACCGTAGCGGACACGCAATCAAGGAGCAGGGAGGGAAAGAGGAGGGTAAAAGTTGACAGGTCCCTCAAGTAAAATTGCACAGAATTTCCTAGACGGATCGGGAGGTTGGCTGGGGGGTTGGTGGTAAAGAACGGAAACGCCCGGCGGGGTTCGCTTGCAATTTTTTTTTCATCCTTTAACCTTTTTTTTCTTATTTTTTTTTCTTATACTTCAACCTCCTCCAACATCGGCAACGACGTTCCTATCCCAGGAGGGTGGACGCGGCAGGCCGACGACAGGGTGGTCTTCGAGATAAGGGAAAAACTTCAAGTAAATGACATGCCAGCGAGAACATCGCGACTAGATTGGCTCGCTTCGGCTTTCTTCGTCGACATTACCGAAATCATCCGAACCCGATCACTAACCACACTCCGCTTTAGTTTGAAAGTATCGAAAGGGAAGCTTTTTCCTCATTTTACTTTTTCCTTACCCCATTTTACCCGTCGGTGACTGTGCGACTTTTTTTCTTCCTCAATTAAATAGATAAATCGTGCCACCCGCTATATACCCCGTGTCTGACAAGTCATTCGCGATGACTGCGCTATCGGGTATATCCAATCTAGATCAATCGATCGTATCGATACTAAAGACTTTTAGAGAAATTATCAACCCCTGCGTATGTACCTATACGTCACGGCTGTAGCATGGAAATGCTCGCCAGTGCCCATTATTCATTCTGGGCCGAAAAAAAAAAATGCATATAACCACTGGTTCGCTTTATTTCGAATTCAAAGACTAATTAGGCTCTTACGTGACAATGAGACTTATTCCTATTGTTCGTTCACTAGCGACGCCCTATATTCTCCTCCTCCCCATCCCCCCTCTTCAATCTTTCCTGCTTTTACATTGATTAAATTTGACTCCGATCGATCAATTGATTTTCATAATAATCAATCATAATCCCATGATCTACGCATAACACGTCATATATACATATGTATACCCATGTGTAAATCCGTCCAGGCCAAGCATTATACCAGAACGCATGTAACGACTAGACAGGCTTGGATAATCATTATCACCGTAGAAGGAGACGACATGAGAAATTATACAGGGGCGTAAATCGAGGCGCCGAGCCGTAATGCGTGCGACTGAAATGTGACCGTGTTCATTTACCGATCCCGGTAGGAAATGAGGACAACGGCAGTCAAGCCAAGGTTAATATCCCTAAAGCAACCGCTTCCTCTTCTTCTTACTCGGAAGTTCCCGTCACGCCGTTGCAAATTGTTCAGAGACGTTTACTTTCCGCTTGCGATTACGTCCCACTCGTTTGCAGCGCGTCTTAACGTTACGGTGTCGCCATCTCGCGGCAAATTGCTTCACGGGACGCGTAAACGCAGCAGCTACGCTTTGCCCTTACGTATACAGAGTATACAGGGAATCCAGGTAACGTATAGCAGGATGCTGCGTAGACACACTCGACAGCACCACTGTAAAACTCATCAAGAACTTAATGCTGACGTAATGCGTACAAGTGCGATATCATTGCTTTAATGGATAATATTTTTCATTCGCACCCCTTGTAGCTTTATCTTTCTCTTTTCTCTTATTTCGCCGGCAATAACAAGCTGCGTTACGTCCAGCGCACGTCTAAAGAGCAATTTGGACGAGTTCCTGGCAATTTCGACAGTCGTACCAACATTCCTGATAAAAAGACAATTAAGTCAAACGCTATATTCAGGCAGATAGGAGAACACCCGGTTGTCAGGGTGGTAACCTTTTTTTAGGCAAGTGAAATTACCGTCACTCTTAGTATCATAAGAGGCGTTAATGCTGGCCGTTAAACTACCCTTAGATCCAATACGACCCTAGCAGCTAAATCGGAAACTGCGACCGTTCAGCGACTAAGTGGTGTCTGAGCATTTTTAATGCCTACAAAAAAAAATTGTCATTCTTTTCAAAATTGACTAACGAATTATACGCATTAGGGGTGGTTTTGTACATTGAAACCCAGCGGTGTAGAAGGGATTTTTTTTTCAGAGGAATGAAATACTCCTGAAGGGAGGTAAATTGTTCGGAATTATAATTACAGTGTGTGTCTGCATGAGCGAGGACTTTTTCCACTTGTGACTTTAGGTAAATCGCACGTAGCATCGCAAGTGTCGTTACGTGTGTATCGTGCTAATTGCAAGAACAAGCCCTAAAGGACACCTGTCGCCTAGTGTCGCTCGAGGGTGTATAAAACCATTTATGCTTAATTATACAAAAAAAAAAGACAATTTCGAGTAAGGAAATATAATTGAAATTGAATTTTAAAAAAATCATGTCAATATTGACCATATAAAAAAAATAGGAAATCAAATCCACCAGTATATTCGTCCCATGCAAAGGGGGTGTAAATTTTGTCTAATTATTATAAAAATTAATAAAGACATGTCTGACGAGGTAAAATATAATTAAAGGATATTGAGGATCCTTAAGTGACTGGGTAGTCGATATCTTTTTAAAATTTTTTAATAAGCGACGTTCGTCATGGTGACGGATGGGAAAGATGCAAATTCAGTGTTTTCCGCTGCGGCGAGACAAATGGATCTGGAACCTTGTAATTCCGGTATTAAAATTGCAAAATGCGCAATGGGCGCAAACGGATTTTCTTATTCCCTCGCTCTTCTAAGTTTTTCGTATAATCGTCTCTCTCTATCCCTATATCCTATACCTCTCGCGCTTACTCGCTCAATCACTCCACGACTCACTGACTCTAACCTGGCAGACTCTGCGCGTGAGTCTCAAGAGGTACTAAATGAAAACCGCTGTTAGCAGCAGCAGCAGCAGTAGTAGCAGTCCTATTCACGTCTCCGGCTGCGTCATATTAAAAACCGGCCATTGTTCGATACTCTGAGGGAAAAATAACTGCCCGCTAGAATTGACTCCGACCACCTGTCACGTTGTCACCCCTGCTCATGGTTGGCCAAACTCCTTTATCCCACTTGCTACCCTCCCACGCACTGTAATTTTCATTTTTTGTATGCGTTCTCCTGTTTTTATGAACTTTTTCCATTTTTTATATCAATAGCACCGTCGGTAACCTCTCGAACGCTCGGTCGGTAACATTTTTTTTTATTAAAACAAAAAATTAGAATTTCTTGACCAAAGATACATTTTTTTCCTAATCAAAACATCTTCGGGATGCACCGATCGTATGTAATTTCTGCCTTAGGATTTTACGCATACAAAAAAATCTATCAGGTACAACATACAGTCAACTCAAAGAGTTGCTGGATTAAATTTTATTTTGAATTTATATAAAATTCGAGAACAAAAGTCATGACGAAATATCCCAGAAGGTAATTCTTCGAAGAGACCTTAAGCCGGGTTCACGAGCAGGTAGAAAGGCAGCTCTGATGATTAATGAATTCCATAGCAAGAATTCACAACAATGCTAACAAAGCCTAAGCATATTCCTAATGTCAAACCCCGTAGTCGCCATCAACGTACCATAACCAAACGTGTAAAGCGACAAGGGTTACCTTCGGAGTAAAAGCCACCCAGAGGGTGGAAACCGGACATTCTCCAAATATTTGCGAGCACGGCAATAAGTCATGCCGCGCAGTCTAGGATTCAGTACCATGCCAGATATGGCTTCCTTCGACCTAACCCTTTAGTATAAAATCCATGTCACAGGGAATATTCCATATATAAAAAATACTTCAAAAATCTGTCAGCCTGCATTCTGTTTATTAAAAAATTGAAAATTGCGACAGACCCATTCAAATAGATAAGAACAATATATACCTCCTACGAGATTCAATTCTTACGGCGGCCATTGCCGTTGCCCCAGAAGTTCGCGTCGCATCCTCGAGCCAAAGTTTCCCCAGTAAATATTTCACGAAAGTTTGGAAAAGTTTTCGAAAAATAATTGACGCTGGGAGACTAAGGAGCTAAATACTTTCGGCCATTAGTGTAATATCGAGGAGAAATCGGGTTCCTCGTGACATTATGGTAATAACGGTTCCGTCGGGAAGAGGCCACGCGGCCGTTTTTCTCATTCGACGCGAAGCGACGGCACGGGAAAGAAACAAAAGAAAAGAAAAATTATAATAACAATACAGAGAAGTAGGAGCGAGCAAAGGGATAGAAAAAAAAAAGGAGTGCGAGATGAGAAACTCACAGCAGCGTGACGAGAGACGGCTAGTAGGACTCGAAGAGATAGAAAAATTAAAAAAAAAACATGAAAAGTAGGATTCTCTTACGTGACGTCCATAAGGCTCGAGGGTCGGTACGTTTCCGTGGTCTCCAACCGTCTTCCTGAATGCGCTTTGAATTTACGGACTGCGAGCTGCGAATTGCGAATTAAACTATTTCGTTGATTAAAAAGCTCTCGTAGTCCAGGCCGCGGACGAGAGTACCGAAAGGCGCGTTCACAACGACGCTTGGAATACGTTAATGCGCGTTCCGTGTTACTACGGTTTAAAATGGGGAAAAAAAAACAGGATTTCTACCAATGAGTGCCTGTCGCGTAAACATTATTTATTGTTAGGAAGTTTGCTTTGAAATATTTCGTCTTTGAAAGCGCAACTGACTTGGCACCGTTCACACTTGACTTGCAGTTTTCCCCCTCCTGATCCCTCTTCCTCGTCGTTTCTCTACTTCATATACTCTATGACTCTCTCTTTCCTTTTCTCTCCCTTCGCCGTGATCCACTCTAGCACTTTGCGACTTGTTAGGCTTCTGCAGTGACTGACGAAAATGACAAACGAAAATGAAGAAGCTTCAGTGTGGATTAATAAGCGGCAGAAGTCGTTACCGCGTGCTTATGGCAATCACTGCAGTGTGTAACGACTTTAGTATTAGTAAGTTGGTATCGACTGATCTACGTTTATACCAATTTTTCTTCTTACTTCAAGGCTAAAAAATTCGTCACGCACTTGTAAACAAAGAAGGCAAAAGGAATTCCCATAATTTACTGTCCTATCCCTTGATGGTATACGTGAGGGTTCGGATCAGTACCCTGGGCTGTTTCCTGGAGTTCTCGGTGTGGAGCATCCCTAATTCCGCAACTGGTTGAGAGCAGTAGGTATTGCAAAGTAAAGCGTGAAACGTGCGCCCCGAATAAACGATAAATCTGTTGGTTCCCCGAGCCTGCGGCGGTAATCCCCACTGGCGTTACCGCCCTATACCTCTGGTATACGTGGTGTTTCCAAAAGTTATAATTTTTTTTGACTTTACGAACTGCAATCTTTTTTGCATTATCGGATTGCTGTACATGTGGATCTGACGAGACGTACCCTAATAATTATACAGGGTGTCCCAAGTTAATTAACATGGACAGATATATCTGAAATAAGTAGAGATTGATACGTTTTTTTTCATACGTAAATTTTTCAGTTTTAAGGGGAAAAAATAATGCTGATATTCATTCATTCGTCTAGCAGGCAATTTTACAGGATTTTCACTTGTCCATTTTTTCTTAAATGATAACTAATTCTGGTTTTTAGTCAAGATGTCGGTGGTATCGAAACTAATTCAAACACGGACAATGAAGTGGTGCATTTATCGTATATCGCTCTTTATTTTGAGCTAATGCAAATATTAATAGATTTGCACATTTTCAACGTCGGGTTCAATTATGCATCAATTTCGGAAGCGATGTATTCGAATAATTGTTGAATTCTTGAAAATTGAATGTGTCGCAGAAAATTAGCAGAATATTTGTTATTACGATTTAATGTAAAAATTCCTTTTTTCTCATTTTTGGCGAAACACTCAGTTTTCAAGAATTTAATTCAAAGTTTCGTATAGAAAAATGTATCCATCTCTATCTATTTCAAAGATGTCTGCCGATGTTAGTTAACTTGGCATACCCTGTATATATAGTGTAAAAAAAGCTTTGCACGCCTCATTTCTTAAATACGATTATGTTTTAAGGATCCACGTAAAAATTGTCGTTACGATTTACAACGATTTTTCTCCACGTGTTAATTGTAATAATACATAATGCATTGAATGACACTTATGTGTACAGTTCATGGATTTCATATTAATAAAATAATTTACCTGGATTGTTGTTTTCTTTTATGTATCTCATTCGGCAAATCACGAAAAACCTCTGGAACAGATTACAAAAAATACGCAAGGTCAATAAGGTACGTAGAGTTAGCGTGATTGCGGGTTTCGCTTCGATTTTATTTTCGATCAAAAACAAGAACTGTACTGGAATTCTAGCATGCGAGTTGTCTCGAGTCTGTCAATTATCCAATATCGTCGAACTTACTAGAAAAAGATCGATATTTGCGTTCGACAATTCGCTGAAATTAAAAACCGACAAATATGACGCTTTAAGTAACGTGTAGAAGACACTGACATAAATATATTATTGAAGCTTCAGTCATTTTAAATTTGTAAGATAAAAATTTCCTAAATACATTTATGTTTTAAGAATTATCGTAAAAATTCTCGTTACGATTTACAACGATCTTTCTCTACGTGATAATTGCAATAATACTCAATGCATTGAATGATACTCATATGTGTAGTTTATGGACTTCATACCCAAAGAACGATTTACCTGGATTGTTGTTGTCCTTTATTTATCACATTCGGTAATTTATGAAAAAACACTGAAAACAAATCGCACAAAACACGCAAGATGAATCGTCCAGCCACGCACAAAGAAGACAAATGGTCCACTCGTCGTGAACTAGTTAAGGGTGCCGTCACATCGAGCGTACTTTGCGTATCGCGATCTATCGCAGCCAATCACAAACCCACAATTCCGTTCTATCATCTACTGGAAATCTAACGACAATGTATGAATGGCTGATGCAAATTACGCGGTATACAAAGTACGCATCATGGGTAATTAGCTTTACAGATGTCGCCATCAGGCAGCGGTTTTAAAAACAGTGCAGCCAATTTTGAAAGACCGTGATTTTAAATATTTGAAAACTGTTTATTGAAATTATTCAAAATTGACAATTTAACAGGTTTCACCGTAAGCTATCGGACGGTTACATTTTATATCGATAAAACAGAATCTGATTTACATACGGACGCAATTGCGCTATATTTCATTGGTCTATTATATTCTGATTGGTGTTTTTAAAAACTTTCATAGTTAAAGCATCATTGACGCAATTGTTATCAAAGGATTGAGTTGACCTTATCTGCGGTATCTTTTTCTTGTAATTCTATACGTTTCAAGGTATCACTTATATTGTAATTGAATTAAATAGTGTTAAGAATTAGATACAATGAAAATAATTGTAGGTGAATATATTCAAAAGAAACTTTTATTATATCCATCCATACGAGCTAATCGTTTTTACGAAAGTCGTAGGTTAATACAGTAGAAAATTAATCTAGAATTAAGGGATATTGGCGAGATAATCCTTTACATTAGAAGGATCCAATCGTCTGAAGCCATTTGCATCGCATATACCAACTTCTATATTGTCAGCAGTCATCTGGCCCTCGAATCCTTCTTTTAATGTAAGAATGGCAGTGTGAACAGCATCATCAAGTTCTAAATCCTCACTATACCTTTTTTCCAAGAAGGTTTTACCATTATTGAAATTCTTTCCCATTGCAGTAGCCTTCCAGGCAAAGTAAGCACCAGATGGATCGCACTGGTATAAATAGGGTTTGTCGTTGTCCCAGCCACAGATCAAAAGTGAAACTCCAAAAGGTCTAACACCTCTATAATTATTAAGAAAAAATAAATTGTATGAGAAAAAACATTGAACAAGTAAGTCAAAGAAAAGAATGATTTTTGAAGCTGATAATACTTAAATCCCATGAAATAATACCTACCCAGATTGAGTGTATTCCTGCATAAGCATAGCAACTCGCTGTACAAGTTGGGCAGTTGGTATAGGTTCCTGGTAAACTAGGAGATATTGCTGAGCCATTTTACGGGCCTGTTTCACTAACAATCTGTAATCTGGACCCATCCCACTGTAGATCATACCAATGTGCTTTGTAATCATTTCTACTTTGTTTACGCTATGTTCTTCGTAAAGTATAGACTTGTGCTTATTTTCCGTAGCTAATACCACACCATTTGATGCTTTGATCCCCACAGATGGAGCACCTGCTGCAACTGCTGCCAGTGCATATTCAATTTGCACCAATTTTCCAGATGGGCTATTCAAAATATTAAAATAATCAAAATTACAAAGGATTTGTTATTCATGATATATGTCAAGTCACTGTGTCTCATAATGATAAGACAAATTATTTAAATAATATAACATTAGGTGAGAACAATACAAAATTTAAAAAATCAAAGCAATTAAATATAATGAATATAATCACATATGTTCTAATAACTTTTTAAAATTTATTATTTTATCTTGTAACTGGAGTAATCTAATGTGTCAGCTAGGCAGGTTAACAAACTATGACACCCTCTATACAAATTCATGGCAAATACGACATTTCTGCAATATTAAAATTAATATCCATTAAAATGATCAAGTTTAATATTCTACATAGGAATAAAAAGAGTAAAAGGAGAGTAATACATACCTAAAAGTGGTTAAAGAAAAACTGTACCGCTCAGTAGCCATGACGATTACTTTGCAACAACCGAAATATACTGAAACTGTAGAGGACCGCCAACAATGCAACCAACTATATAGTTCCGCCTAATAGTTGTAGGGATTTTAGTTATTCCCCTATAGGGAATCCCCTAGTTGCGAAATTCATTCGGCTACGTTCACAATTATGAGTAGGACGCTAACGAAAACTAGATGCTGTAGTAAGGAATACTGAAAAATACCGGGTGCTATCGTGATAAAATCGCGTGTTTTTCCTGCGTTTTGGTAAGTTCTCTAATTTTGTCATCGCACGCCTCGTAGTAATGATTTTCCTGCAAATGTTAGAGCGCGAAGAGACCGTATACCAATGCCAGAAACAGCACTGCAGCCCCCGAAGTAAGTTCTTGGTTAGGGAACTTATCGATTTTGTCAGAGGTTATATTTCAGATTAACGCAATCTGAGCTCGTAATTCTTTCAATTCGATTCGCATTTGAATATTCAAATCATTTTTCATGACTATTGAGGATCCACTGAAGTATGGAAAGATTTACAAACTTCAATAAAAACACATAATTTCAAGTCCCAATATTTACTTTTTCTTTTGTACTTGGGTACAACTGTGTTTATTATCTTTCAACTTTGCTATGAAATATTTTTGTATATTTCAGGGAGACTATGGTACGTGGTGGACGTGGCGGAATGATTCGGGGCGGTAGAGGTGGTATGGGTAGAGGATTGGGTTTCCAGAGGAAACAATTCCTACCTCGTCACCCTTTTGACTATACTCTCTGCGAAGCAGCCTTTCCACGTGTTAAACCAGCTGCTGATGAAGCAGATTTCACCAGTGCTCTTCTTAAGAAGAATTCTGATATGTGCCCTACGCCAAAGGAACAAACTTCTATATTAAACCTTGTTACCAAGCTGCAAACTGTGCTTGATAACTTAATTCTTGCTCCCGGAAGTTTTGAAGCCTGTGTATGTATTTATGCAAAACTTCTTACAATATTTATTTTCGTTAATGCTAACGATAATATATATATATGTACAGCAATTGGAAGAAGTCAGACAGGTTGGAAGTTTTAAGAAGGGAACCATGATAAAAGGTCACAATATTGCTGACATTGTCGTGATCTTAAAGACTTTACCAACCAAAACTGCAGTGGAAGCTCTTGGTACTAAGGTTTACACAGAATTAAAAACTGCAAATGCCAAAGAAGTATTCCGTTTGACCCAAACCGAACGAGGTTTTGACATTGCTAATAACGAAGCAACTGTGAGGGTATTGATTACCACACTACTTCAAAATCTTAGAAAATTGGAGCCAGATCAGCATTTAGATGTAAAAATCTGCCAAGGTAACTTAACAGTCTACCACTACAAGTTTCTTTTCTTAACGGGGCATAACTCGCGCGCCCCAATTCAGTGCTTTTTAAATGCGGAGTAAAGTAACGCGAGCATTTCCAAGGTTAACAATGTTCTCTTCCAGGCCATTTAGCAGCTATCAGACACTCTCGTTGGTTTGAAGAGAATGCTCATCACTCCACAATAAAGGTTCTAATCAGGTTGTTACGAGACCTGAGAAGCAGATTCGAAGGATTGGAACCTCTGTCACCATGGATGTTAGATTTACTCGCTCACAACGCAATCATGAATAATCCTAGTAGACAAGCATTACCCATAAATCAAGCATACAAACGTGTATTACAACTCCTGGCTTCAGGACTTTTCCTTCCAGGTTCAGCAGGTATGTAAAAACAAAAGACTTCGTTGGTCTCTAAAAAAATTCTAATCTCATAAATACTATAGGAATCTCCGATCCTTGTGAAGGTGGCAACATTCGAGTTCACACCGCCATGACACTGGAGCAGCAGGATCTAGTGTGTTTGACAGCACAAACTCTTCTGCGCGTTCTGTCACATGGAGGATACCGGCCATTGTTGGAAGGAGGTAACAAACTAGCCGTAGAAATGAGCGTCTGGGCTGGTGGGGTAGTGGCTAGTCCTTTGGATAAGGCGTACGAGCCACCTACGGAACAAGAGCAGCAAGAAGACATGGACGAAAGCAACGAAGAGATGATAACTGAAAGTGGATAAAATTTCACTAGTTAACAAATTGTACAATGACACTTTTGTGTTGCCCAACATTATTTTTATGTATATTCGTAATCAATTTCGACGTCGTGGCGTACACTGAATGTATTTTATTTCTTGGATAACGTTTTTGTCCAAGATTGTATTCAATCATGTGCAGTTTACAAGGAGATTTGATATTTATTTCAGTTTACAGTTCGATCCATATTGTCGAGTACCTAGGAAACATTGAATTTGTGAGTGTCGGTGGAATCGCAGTACCCCTTATCAAAATGGAGATCGACGATTAGAACCCCCTTCATCTATCCTACCCAATCATACTATAGAGGAATCACTAAAATTTGGAAGTCTACAGTTTCGTACGAAAAATAAAAACTTCTATTTCTAAAACACTTCAGTGATTATTATTTTTATTATTCCCTGTTTAAAAAAAGTCCTTTATATGCAGGGATTATTTTCGGGCGTCATGCTCACACGCGCACAATTCACATGAGTGTTAATACCTGGTGGAACAGGAACACGAAACAGCTTACCCTGGGGCATACAAACACATACTTTGTACTGTCCACTTTCAACACGTTTCAAAATCGAAGATGATACTATGGGAATGCTCTTGATGTCTATGGAAATGCCTTCCTTGGCGCTCAGAATGATATTTCCATTGAGGCTCTTGAGGAAGATGTTCTTGTCGGCCGTCCAAACAATTTCCTTGCCTTCCATCTTGTTTCCTTCGCCACCGCTCATGGAAATTTGTCCATCCGATTTTATAGTGAGACTCTCATTTATCGGCGAGGTTATCCTATGAGTGACGGCGATGTCGATGTCAATCTTCCTGACCCCGGATGGTAAACCAAAATTTGGAAAGTCCGTAGAGAAGTACGAAGACCCCGTCTGAGGATCTTTTATCTCAAAAGACTCCACCTGGGATATCGTTGTCCCATTAGCCAGGACATTAATACTTGAAATCAACTTGTCACGTCGATTTTTTAAATTTATTTGTACGCCGGCATCGTCACCCGATAACTCCATTGGTTCGTCCCCGTATCCTTGACAAACTCCAGCTTGCAGACACACCTTGTGAATCAGTAAAAATAAAAATCCAATGAATCAAGCTTCACATTAATCACATCATCTATACTCAACGTACTTTGTCCAGGTCTGTGCGTCCATAGAATTTTATCAGATTCTCATCCGGAATAACTTCCATTGCTTCCATACCCTGACTCACCCTCAAAACTGCAATAATCGTAATACTTAATAATAAATTACAAAGTCCCATCGCTGCCAAAACAAATGTCAACATCCATAGACAGTAACGCTTCCTGTTCGAATCGATGATATTATCATCCCGTGACATGCTAGAATTGTTCTTAAGGATTCCTCTTTTTTCAGTGCTGAAACGTTTAAACGACAATGAACCACGTACGTCATCTCCAGCGAGCACCCAGGTAAAAGAATGTGTACAGTGTGTACTACCTTACGATATTATTATTCTGATAAAAGCTCTGCTTTATCAATGGTCTGTCACTATTACTGAGATTGTCATCCGCCTTAGACATCGACGGCGACGCCGTGCTGCAGGTGTTGACGAAACCCGACATCACTCACGTCAGCTTCCTGGTGATATCTCGACGGGAAAGCAATCTCACTCGGAACCGACTAATAATAAACGCGCATCACGAACTCCAAAATTCTTGAAAACACCACAGGCAGTTTCGAGGCTGCACAACGAAAATAAAGTGAATCCGGCGCATGCGCGTCCCGAGATCGATGAGTTAAATACTAGGAGTTTGCGCCTACGAAGATGTTCGAAAAATTGAAACAAGCCGATATAATATTTCTCATATATTTAATCCACTGATTATCAACGCTCTCTGATTTCGCACTTCGTGCCTATTCAGACTCTTCTAGTAACCGATATTGTAAATCTTGCCAAGAGCAACACGATTCATGGTTCACTTGCCATTAGACCAGTGACGTTTCTGGGTCGCTAATAATGGCTCTCTTGTGTATGTACACAGAACTGTTTAAAGATCGAATTTAACCTGAATAACTATATGGACTGTATACGCGTAACCATATACTAAACAAGGATAGATACCCCTTCTCGATGACGGCCCTCAGGGCGATGTAATTCCTCTACCTTATCGCGTAATTATCTCGAGTGATGAAGCGAAATCGTCGTAGAGTTGCTCGAAGACATTCAAGAATCTTTACAACGGGGTTGCTCTTCAAAATAATATCCCCAAAATATATCCTGCACCGGATCAAGAGAATTATTTGGTTCGCTATTAGCCACGGTGTATATTTGGATGGAACTAATTCCTGTCCAGGGCACCGAACGCGTAAAGATATATTACCATGAGGTCGCGACGTGAAGCTTGCCTAAATTTAGCCTTACCTACTGTTACTCAAGTAATTCAATACAACTTTTCTTTAATCCGTACGCAACTATCCACTTCTAACTAAAGCCTCCATTAATTTTCACAGCGTACACATTCAATTAATCCAGTGCACCGTGCGAGACGGCAACTTTTCAATATTCAACAGTGAATGATCATGCCTTTAATAAATTCAGCAAAAGTGACAATTGAGTCGCGATATGAAAATCCGTGTTAAATCTTTCCGCAGCAGTCGATCCCTCCAGGCTCTATTCAGTCTGGGAAGTGTCAGTTGGTTTAGTCAGTAAGTCAGTCAGTCAGCGGTGAGCCGCGAACCCGTAAGCATGAGCGTATAACCCCTCCGATAAAAGAAGGAAAATTTTGAAAAACTTTCGTAAACATTCTGAACCGCGTACCAATTAATCTAAAAATAAAATTTTCCTTTGTCAACGTCAAACAAAGTCACGCTGTTCATATCCAGTGCACGTTATTACCCATGCAAGAAAACTTAGTATGTTACGATTACACGCTACTGGAAACATCATGTTTTCTTATCAGGTACGTTGAGAAAGAAATTACAAGAATACTTTACCTCGTTAATATCAGTGTTTTCGTCGAACTCCACTCGTCCTGTATTATCGTCTGACAACGGTCGAATCCCAAAATCATATACACTCATCATATACACTATGCAATTTTGAATTATTCATGTAGGGAAAAAAACAAACTCATTCTTAATTCTTTAGTATTTCCAACGTTTAAATAAGACACTATCTTTCTCAGCTTTCTTGACTTGGCTACATATGCAAAGTGTCAGGTACACAGTGCGAGAATGCTTGACTCTGTGTTATGCGTTAGAACGCGTAAGGCCGGTGTGTCAATTTATACGGGATTTCTTATGCTAATCGAACCTAACTATACCTATGTATCTATACGTATACGAAAAAGGCGGTACACAAGTCACATTGAAATGTTTGACTCGCTATTCATTAGAACTCGTGAGAAAAAAGTGTACCTAGACAAATGTCTCGTGAGAGTGTTCCTAAAACTAACCAAAAAGACACTCGGCGTGCACAAAGGGTCGTTAAGCACACGACGTAAATAAAAATTTGCCTCGGACGTCACAAAGAAAGTGTCTGACATTGAGTGGAGTTCGATGCAGGATCAAATAATCCAAGAGCAACGTTCCAGTGTGTAAAAAAAAAGATCTTGGAATAGTCAACAGTTGGTGCAGACACGTGAACCTTGAGACAGCAGACATATTGAAAAAGAGCGAAGATCAACGCTCGGGAAACTATTGTCCCCATGTAAAATATTACTTTGACTCATTGTACAGGGTCAATCTTTTTTCCAGTACCATCCGATCGTTTCACATTTCCAGATGGCGGGTTCACGAGTTCGTCTCTCGATTTATTTCACGTTGTTAGGTTACGTGGTCCATTCGCAGCGTCCAGACAGATAGACGGCGTCTGTAATTTGAATGCGATACAAGAAACGCCTCCCTTTTTTATTACGTTCGAACCGAACAAGGTAAAGGACGAATTTACGATTGATTATGGGATATAATGTTTTATTATGCTAATTAGATGGATGATACAACGTACATATGTCTAGTATCATTGCACGAGCCGTGATAATTTTTCAGGCATCATAAATCAGATATAGTATTATATTGTCCTTTCACTGGCCAAGGATCCGCTGACTGCGTTTTATGGCACTTTTATAGTATTACATATTTTCATGCGGATGATTTTTTGTGCCATTTCTCCGTGCTAATGTTGCCATGTATAATTATTCATTGTTTCTATGTGCGTATACGCTTTATAATGATGAATATGAATATTTAAGACTTGTAGGTATCGATTAGAATATATATATGTATTATATGAAACATAAGATAAAAAAAATTGTATACTAGATTTGAGCTGATAAAAACGTACTAGTGATACGTGATTGATAGGAATATTTAGGGACTATTAGACTTGACTAGTCTTTACAGCAGAAGACAGAATGGACCGGAAGTACGGTTTGGTGAACGTTATTTGTCATCGTGGGATAGTCTGAATGATTGGTTTGGAGTATTGATTATATCGATCGATCAGTTTCATTGGCAATATGCGATTTTTTAAACTGCTGCTCTATATGGTACTAATTGATTTAAGGTACTCTGGTATTTATTGATAATACCACAAGCATTGGCAGTGGGACCAAGTACATCCAGTACCATGCAGCATCCTTTGATTCGGGAGGTAGTGACTCCTGCGGCACAGCCGGAAGACAGAAGAAGAGCAGAGAGCCATGTGTCGCACATAGATCGTCTTTGGGAAGAAATTGGTGCCGTAAAAGCGATGATGTCCAACATAGCAAGTAAGACGATACAGTAGTCGTCCTTCGCCGTGTAGTGGCGGGGAATTTGAAAGATGCTGATTCTCAGTTTTTTTTTTGAAAAATCAAACAACAAAACTCGATCTCTGTATCTTCCATAATCTCCACTCATCCAAGACGACTCGTTTCTCTTTTATTATATACAGTTTCTTTCACTCTCTTTTTCCCTTATCTTTTTTTTCTTCGACTCTCCCCTCTCTTTGGTAACATCAAGAAAAACCTTGTCCGCTCAGCCACGCTCCTTCTGCGATTCGCGTGCGTGACTCACGATGTAGAAGACAAAGCGTGGCAGAGATCGGCCAGTGATCATGGCTGGACCGATGTGAACTCGTTAATTTGACAGACAAGGTCACTTCTTGCCAGAGCCAAAAAGAGTTCAATTGATTTCGCAAGTATTATCCTACGCACTTACGCACTTTCCCACAGTCCAATATTAGATTGAGATTAAAAGTATGTATGCTATTATAAGATTGAGATCTTCTAGATCCAAGCATCGAAGGTCAAACCACATGATCCCCATATGGGACTCATTATATCATCTAAGATAGAAAAGGTCAAAAGGATGAATCGGTGCTTCAGGTCAGCTGGACAAGTTCAACAGCCTCTACCTCGGGAAGCTGGAGCATAGGATGCTGATGACTTCAACACTCCTTGCTAGCGTCGATGCGAATATTCACGGTCTGCAGGAACGTAGCCATGCCTGGGATACGTTTCAGCTCCACGTGGCAGCTTGGAACGAGCAGATCAAGAGTCTAGACAGTAAGATGGATTTGCTCTCCAGGGGCCAGGAGAAGGTCGTCGTACTTGACGGTAAGGTTACGCAGCTAATGGGCCTGGAGTATAAACTTGAGAAGGTGGCTAGTAGATTGGAAGAGACTTCGCAGAGGATTCATCAATTGGAAACTCCTAGAGATCCACTCATGGGAGAGTTTGCTACTAGGTAATGCATCCAGCATCCTTAAGGTTACGTTCTTCCTTTGAGATTTATTTAATTATTTCTGTAGAGGTGTTCTGTCCACTCTTAAAGTCGTTGAGAGGAAGGTGGATCGTATACAGACTGGACTTGCTACCATTGGTACCAGTCTTAAGCCAAAGAGACGTAGAAATGACACCAGCGATGAGTCCGGTGGTAAATTTGTTATTCGTTGTAACACACCACCTGCCATTGAAGAGGCTCTTCATGATGTTCGGGCTAAAGTTGACCTGATGTACGACAGAGTTGTCTCAGACGGGGATAGCAATGAGTTGGCTGATCAACCTGCTTCGGGTGAAACAACCGTTACTGAGAGTCAAATGTTAAACAAGTTAGTTAAATTAATTGAATTATCGTAATTGAATACCTTTTGCTCAGATAATTTGACAAATTTATTCATCAGGTTGTGGAAGAGGATCACTGCCCCTCAAAGGAAGACTGTCAGGACTTTGGAATCTCTTGAGAATCTTATTCGTGGTTTGAGTATCAATAATGGGAATTGTCAACGTGAAGAAATGGATGACAGCGTCGCACATGATATACAGGAATTGTTGAGCTGCTGTAGAGCCAGTAGCCACAGGGTCACCAGCTTTACAGAAAATGGCGAGATGCTCCTGAAACGTGTGGAAGGTTGATATATTTTAGTGAGCAATAAAGTTAATTGAATCTTGAGATTGGCTCAAATTTTACAGGGGTCGTGAACCAGGTTCACAATCAAGCAGTTTCCGGACAGGAGAGTTTGGAGTCTTATTTCCGGGAACAGAGATCATATTTTGATAGTATCTTGAAACAAGAGAGATTTTGTCCTCGGGTACAGGGAAAAAAAACGCCATCTACTGTGACGCCACTTGCATCAGATTATAATGGTTCCGGTGATGCGACGGATGACGCAGGAAGTGGTGACGATGAGGACGCACCGGATGGAAGTGGTGATGACGAGGACGCACCGGATAGAAGTGGTTACGGAGAAGAACCGTCATTGGGTAATTCTAGAAAATTTAATATTCCAAGAAGAAATGAAGATCGTTATGCAGAGTCCACAACTAAAATTTCAACGCCATCTATTTTTGGTCCATGGAATTTAACGACAACTACTACTACTACTGTTTCTCCTACGACAGTTTCTTTTTCGTTCAACGATGGCGGCCTGACCACCACACCTAAGACACCTGAGGCCATTTCCGTTAATGAAGGAAGCTGCGAAGCTTTGATCAACACTGGAAGACCATCCGGTGTTTATAAACTTGGATCGCTCAGAGATTTTAATCCATTGATCAGAGATTTTTATACCAGGAATTGTGATCTCACGACATCCGGTGGCGGATGGACTGTCATACAGAGGCGCGGAGGTCAATGGTTAGGATTAGAAAATTTCACAAGGTCTTGGGACGATTATAGTTTTGGATTTGGTAGTCTCCACAGTGAATTTTGGTTTGGTAACGAGTACATTCATAGGTAAATGGAAGATCAGTTCATTTTATTAATCAAAATCAGTAACAAGCATGTGCAACCTGTGTCTTATGTGCAGACTGACCTATGAAAATGACGTGGTATTGAGAATCGAACTGGAAGACTGGGAAGGCGTAATGGCTTGGGCCGAATATTCAGTATTCAGGTAAATCTGATAAAGAGAAATCAAATTTGAAAATTGACAAAAATAATTTTTTTTAAGGGTGGATGGTGCAAGAGATAACTACAGGGTTTGGGTCAGTGGTTACAACGGAAATGCCACTGATGCATTTGGGTCACATGATGGGACGCCATTTTCAACTGTGGACCGTGATAACGATAGCGCGCCACCATGTTGTCCCTGCGCTCCCTCCTATGGTGGTGGTTGGTGGTTTTACAGGTATTCGTGTTTTTAATGATTTTAATTAAATATTCTCACAATGCTCTCATTTGATGAATTCTTTTCGATCAGCTGTTTCGAAGCTAATTTAAACGGAGATTACTACATACAAAATGGCCCCCACGATTCATTCCGGGGAATGATCTGGGAACATTGGCACGGCGACTACAGTTTGAAGAGTAGCAAGATGATGCTTCGTCCTAAATCATCCGGTGAAATTCCTCTGGATTCGTCGGAAATCTATCCAGATCCATGACTTCCTAAAGAAATAAAAATTTACGGATCCAAATAACTAGTCGATGATTCGTCGCCATCGTGGACCAATAGCGCTTCCGATGATCCCATCAAAATCTTAATTCTGCTCTGACAGATCCTTTACCTTTACTCAATGTACTATATTTTTGCTTAAATTTAATCCGAATCATCGATTAACTTTCCATTACGGATCCTCAGAAAATTCTATGACAGAATCATTCATTCAATTCTATTCGATCATTATAATCATTATAATGATTCTTTAAATTAGCTAGTTACTGCAAGAGTACCTGAGGTTGGCATTTATAAATATGAATACATACAAACACGTAAGTATCATATGTTACACTGGCTTGGTAATTAATTGTTCACAGCGAGCAATGACTTCAAATAAAATTATAAAAGATACAAGTAGAATTAAGTAAGAGAATACAGTTAAGATTTTACAATAATTTCGTACGTATATTGTAACAAGTAGTTGTATTATAAGAATTCTGTATAATAAAAAAGAATCCTCACAAAAGTGAAATTCAATTTAACGCTAATATTAATACATATTTTCAGTGCACGTATACTTCTGTAACCTTTATATAATTGATCACTCTTACGTTCTAATATGGAGTCGAGTTTCATTCAAGTTCAGTCCCTTTCAAGTCTCTTGTTTCAAGATGATCTTTCCATTTACTTGCAGCAGATAATAAAAGTGACTAACTCTGAGGCCAGATTATACTTTCCAACCATGGAACATAGTAGGAAACTCTAGTGTAAACACCAGGAACAATGCTGCCACACAATCTGCCAAAACTAGTGACACCAATGACATCGTACATGCAGTAATGATCTGTGTTAAAGATGGCGAGAGGACCACCACTGTCACCCTATAGAATGAAAGACGTGATAATAATGGTATGCGAAATACGATAAATAATTATAGAATAAAAAATTGATTGTCAAATACCTGACAGGTATCTTTGCCAACTTCCCCAGCACAAATTTGCCAGTCACCAACAATTCCATATCTGATTTTACTGTCAACGGTTCCTGAACTAAAGCTTTCATTGCAAGAGCTTTGAGGAACCAACGATAAAGTCACTTTTAGAAGATCATTTGATCCGCCGTCACCCTCTGGAGGAATAAATAATTTATTAAAGCCGAATCTCTGAGGTTTTTTAAGACTAATGAAAAATTATTATCGGATACAAAAAGCGAATTATTAATAACTCACGCCATTCCACGTGACCCCATCCAGTAGCTACTGCTTTGGCTTGAGGTTCAAGCGTTTTGCCAGTGTGCAAACATGCTGGTCTGACATAAGCATTAAATTCGACAGGGCTTTCAAGTTTGAGAAGAGCTATATCGTGGTACTGAGAAGGTCTTTTGTACTCCGGATGCTTAATTCTTTCAATGACACGACGATTCTGTGGTTTGGCGTTATCGCTTGAGCTGACTAAATTCAAATCGCCTACTCTGACCCAGGCAGCCTTGCCCCTGTAATTGTAAGAATATGAATAGTTGAATCAAAATTTGACTAAATTAAAATATGAAGAGCGTGTAATACCATTCTGCAGAATATGTACAGTGTGCGGCAGTGATTACAAATCTTTCAGAGACTAGAGTGCCACCACAGAACCACCCTATTCCTTCGGAACCCTTTTCAAATCCAACAGCCGCCATATGTGGAAATTCTTTAGGATCCGCTCTGGTACCACCGACGATTAATTTTTTCGAAGTGATTGCACATACTGATATATTAACTGGCTGTTTGTCAATCAACGTCGGCGGTATCACCAGGGCATAGACAGAGCTGCTGTATTCGGCGCATTCTGATAAATTGTAAACATATATTATTTTTTGTTGCACAAATTAAAATGTCCGCTAAAAATTTTGTAATGGGGGTTTCGTTTACTCTGTCTCGCTATAGAGCCTATTTTTTCGTCCGCCGGAGTCTCTGTTGTTGTTGTTGCTTCTGTTGTTGTTGTCGGCCTTGATGTACTAGATGGACAACAGACGATTGGTTCAAAACCGGAAAAACCACATAGCGTATCCGGTGGGTTTCCAGCCACCAGTTGAGTATAAACCGATTGACAATTTTCTAAAGTCGAGCACTTTCCTGGTGCGCCATTTTTTAGGTTACATATGTCGCCTGAAAATAACAAATTTTATTAGAAATAATTTCATCAAAATTTGTCACATTGTTATGTAAAAAAAAAATTTCCTCGAAATTAATTAAGAGTTACGACGTTATAATATAATCAAGAATTTTTTAATAATCGAATGTACACATTGCACTATTATCAGCCAACGCAAGGTAGGCGTTAATTTGTAGCCTGATAAAAGGATTTGCGTATCGTCAATATGGCAATGGTATCGAATATCAAAGATAACAGGGTTTGGCGTAGTATTAGAAAAATAAATTTCACCGTAATATAATTTATTCTCGTGAAAACAAATTAACTATAATATATTCAATTTCTTCCTTAACCACATACACTCGTGATTATCTCCACTCAGAATTCAAAAAGTTTCGCAATCTTTATCATACGTTAAATTGAATTCTCACCAACGTAACTCTGCGATCTTACTCCAATAACGAAAATGATCGTCAATAGAAATAGCACCATATTTTCCACATAAGCGAGTTATACAAACTATCTAATTAAATGATGAACAATCGCAGAAAGACTGACTAGTCACAGGCAAGTTCCTGCCAGACGATTCATACTCATCCTGTAGTTTTACTGTACCCAAATCCCCACTTCTCTAACGGACACGCAGCCGTATTGCGAGAACACGCCGCCACTGTAGTTAAGGTCGTATACATTATAAAACGTCATGATTTCGAAAGGACACGTAACGCAACATCGGCGGGAAATTGTTAACGTTTGTATCGTCGAAAATGAAGGAAAAATCTCTAGATGAAAATCCAAACTGAATCCATTAAGACATTTTTGGAAATAGAAAAACAGTTTTAGAATTAAAGGTTACACGATAATATCGAACAAGATTGAGGTTAGATGGAATGTATTCTAGAAAGTCTTAATCGCCGTTTCTTTTCCGTATTTAACATATTAATGGGACATCTGAAATTCTTTGACGACTGTGATATAATGAAACTGTCGTTTCGATTGGTTTTGTAGCCCACTCTAACGACTGTCGTGTTTGTTGACAACGTTGATTCATGTATTGTCACACTGTTGTGGATATTGAAGTTAACAGAGTTGCGTTAACTGTGGCATTTATTACAGGGCAACTCGCCATAAGACTTAATGCGATACTAATGACTTTCCAGAGTCTACATCGACTTTCAGCTCAAGATTTGTATCCTTAATGCAGCGAAGTATTAACTCCTTGTTTAATTAACGAAATGCAATTGAAAGAAGTTACGAGTCTCTTTGCCCGGTTATTTAAGAGCCAAAGTGACTGAGGGTGATTCGTTTAGTAAAATATGAGATTAACAATCGTCACTCTGTTTCTGGCGAGTTCAACAGTACCTGTGATCTTTTGTAGCAGTGGAAATAAAAGCAAGGAAAGTAGGTTGATTGTTGATACGAAATATTGTTATGAAATTATTTATTATTTGTCAATAACTATTGATTGTTTAATTATCTTTTTTTGTTTTTGGTAGAATGCAAGAAATATGCGAATCTGGTATATGAGAATGAGGATGTTCCTGTGCTTCGAAAAGGCGCCGGTTCGAATGCAGTGTCACGCTGTGCTATTGTCGAGACGCCATTGATTATCGGTGGTGTTAAAGCAAAATCTATGGAATTTCCACATACAGTAAAAAAAAAGATTGAAAAATTAGTTTGCATGGATTTATGACTGTTGCTTTGTTTTTTAATTTTTATTATCTTCAGGCAGTCATTGGATTCGGGGCAAACGAGAAGGACGTGTCGTGGCAGTGTGGAGGCACCATAATATCAGAGAATTATATTCTTACGGCTGCACATTGCATGGAATCGCGAGACAAGTATTTTGTCAATTACGCATAATTTATCGTAATTAAATAATTAATATTCAATTATTATACAGAGGTCCTGCTCAATTAGTTCGTATGGGTTTAATAAATTTAAAAGATCCTGGACATGCGATGCAGGAAAGAAAAGTTGTGGAAAGAATAAAACACCCGAAATATCTTATGCCGTCCAGATATCACGATATAGCATTATTAAAATTAGCTGAACCTATCAATTTGAATTCGCAAGTGAGACCTGCCTGTCTTGAAATCGATCCTATAATTAATGGAGGAAAGGCAATAGCCAGTGGATTTGGAAAAACAAGTTATGGTATATATCGATTGATATATTTATTAAGATATAATAATTGAAAAATGTATTCATTGTTCTTTTAGACGGAAGCGAAGGCAGTAACGAACTAATGAAGGTGCAGTTAGATTACATTTCACAAGAAGAATGTGAAAAAGGATTTAAGGCTGACTTGGGCACAAAGCAAATGCCGAACGGTATGATTCCGAATTTATTATGCGCTGGTGTTATGGAGGGTGGTAAAGATACTTGTCAGGTAAATTTTCAAATTAAGAAATTTAGAAATTTTTTGATCAAGCTTAAACTATTAATATTTTATAGGGTGACAGTGGCGGACCTTTGCAAAGAGTACTGAGTGAACCCTACTGCATGTATAGTGTAGTAGGTGTTACAAGCTTTGGTAAATTTTGTGGTTTCAAAAATTCTCCAGCAATCTACTCAAAAGTCAGTACATACATTGATTGGATAGAGAGTATAGTGTGGCCATAGAAAGATGAATTGTCTTAAAAACCATACTATTTCACGGACTCAATAAAAATTAAGAAAGAGTGCTCTACATTTTTTTTCGAAATAAACTTAACATAACGTATTCATTTTAGTGTCAATGATTCTCGACAGATGGAGCATCATTGACAGATATATTTTAACATTTTTAACGAAATCAATGTTGCCGTCGTATGGTAATATTAGTTTCCCTAAAATAATGAAAGATGGCGCCACCATTACACGAGCATAAATCAACATAAATCTTGAACAAAAAAGAACTACGAAAAGCTCCAATGTAATTCAAATCAAAGAAATAGAAGGGGGAAGTAGATATTGTCTATCCCAAGTATCACGTGTTATTTAGAAGCGTCGCACGTGCCCTGGTCATCTCCATGACATAATATTGTCTGAAATGACACAACCGCAACTGGTAATCCATTACTCTTTCATAAAGCACCAATATTTCCTTGCAATGTTTGCACTCACTGTCCACTAATCTATAAAAGAAATTTTCTACGAGGTAAACAAATCATACATAAGTATTTTCATCAAGTAGTGGCACATACGATTGGTTTCGTACAGAAAGGTCATAATCAAAGATTCTTGCGGAATATTGATCACGCGTTTCATAAAGCAGACGACAGTGATTCGTTTCGCCGTGACATAATATCAGCATCTTGTCCCAGATACATGATATAATTTATATATAGTATATACAGATGTCGAAGCTATTTCCTAACAAACAGTAAACCAGTGACACAGTTGATCAGGGAGCCATACAGTGATTTATCGATTCTATAAGTATGTAATATCAGCGGGGCAAAAGATTAGTGATTAAATGTATGAAAAATATTTCTAATTAAGTCACACGATGTTACAGCGTTATCACAGGCGCCAAAGCTCTATCTATCCAGACCGTACTCAATATCAAAATTAAATGACTCTCGTACGATGCCTGATCCGCCGATCACGATACACCTACGTGAATCAAGTAGAAATTCTACATTGCTGGAGTCAGCGGAATAAATTTCCAATAGAAAGATAAAAGAATACTAGGTCGCTGACTGGAAGGAGGATATCGCTGTAAACTTTTTTATCTTTCTTCACTTGGATTTTATACATTTATATCATCTGTAAAATTCCGCGAGTATACAAGGCGCCATTGGACACGGTGCCTTGACATTTTTACTCTTGCGAACTCACAAAAGGATGCTGGACTTCAGCCAAGATACGTATATACGTCTGCGTCTATTTCAGACGCCAGGCACTCTCTCTGGATAGACGTCAGTAGTCTGCCGCGTGGACAAGATTAAGAATCTAAGGGATAATGTAATCCATAGCAATTAACGTTAAAGAGATGGATGATAAAGCTTAAAATATTACAGCATAAAATAACCGACGTATTCCTGAGGCGTTATTCTTATAAAATTTCGATTGTTACAGTATAGAGTGTATAGACGCCTGGTTCGAATGTAACCAAGAAGCAAGGAGGCGACCAGACAATCCTCAAGGGTAGGTGTACCAACTGGTTTCAAGACAGCCTAACGTATAAATTTTCGAAGACTCTTAATGGCAGAAGCGGTGCAACCACCCAGGAGTCCAGGATACCCTGAGGCACCAGGATATTTCTCCTCTCGTGTTCGAGGCCCGGTTGTGCAATCTCGGCAAATAAATAAAAGGCAGACGTAGAAGATTTAACGGCGTCTGTACAGTTCAGTGGCGCCCAACGTCTCTCTACTTCTTGCTTCTACAACTTACGTTACACGTCTGCATATACACCTCGTATTTCTGCCAACATTGTATGGTTTGTATGCTTCCTTGATATTACCGATTAGGTCGATTCAGTTGAGAGCGTAATATGTCCGTGGCGAAGATTCATTAATCAAAGCAGAGAGCGTTGAGACTCATTCCGCCATATTTTCCTTTTGCATTATTACAATCGCGATCATCGAGCAAGGATGAGAGATCATTAGGATGCAGAGATTCATCCGTTACCCGCTACATTTTCCTTGGAATGCAGAAGGTAAACTGGTCATGGATGGAACCGATTATAATGCTTTAGTTGAATTTCCAGATGGCGTTGCTGTACGGTTTTGCATTACATTGAATCAAACATTTGTCGGTGAATTGACCTGCGTTACGTTCTAAAAAATAAAATTTATTTTGTTAATTCTTGTTCCAAGGTGACTTCACGCTCTGGTCAATTCTTCTAGTGTCTTAAAGTGTCAACCGTTAAATAAATAATAATACCAACCGATCTATTTCTAGAACACACCATTACTTTTTACCTGTTACTGTTTTTAGGAACGCTCAACATCTGATTATAGAAACACTGAGCTAAGATTAAACTCTATAAATTTCCATGACATCGACTTTCTTGAGACTGCAAAAACGTGGTCGGCACGTTCTTGGCAAATGATGGGTCCACGAATTTAACACGTTCGATTTAGTCAGGACTCGAGACCGAACGATTCCATGCTTGGCGATATCTTCGATTCAGCAACACTCAGCATTAGGTAAAAATCTCCGAAGCTCAAGTTCATGTCCTTGTGTGATATATCTTCTCTGGGGCATTGGCCAAACTTTTGGATAATAAAAATTTATTGATTATGTATACGTTCCTGTGCTCTTTATATACTTTTCTCGCCTTTCAATCTCAATTAACTAACCTATCACGCCCAATGTATCATACTCACGCTATTTTCTCATCAGCAGGCATTCCTCTGCATGTTCGATGACGTACGCTCGTACGTAGATACATTTATATAGAAACCACAGGGGTTGCTTCCCGTACTCGTGATCTGACGTCAAAAATAGACCCTGTACGTGCATATGGACGTTTATACTGTAAGATACCTGCGGGACTATAAATCATAACCCATGCTCTGACATTCAAGTCTTGCCGAGACTAGAAGAAGGATGCGGCCATATTCCATACGTGCAGCATCCAACGTATTCACACATGGGAGAATACCATTTTTTTCCTTCAATAAATAATATCCAGTTCGTCTCATTGAAATTCTGCCTGGAATATCTCTCGTCCGTTGCACAATAACCTCAGTACGGAACCGATGCACGCCATCATAAACATAAAAGAACCTGACAAATGTTAATAAGGTCAGGTGGTTTATCAAAAAGTGCCCTGGGTGACTTTTGCAATTTAATTAAACGGATGAGATCCAAAATACCAGAATAAATAATGGCATTATCATGTTTGTAACGAATCAGCTTACCTATATGCTTGACTGACGACTTGAATCTTTCACTCGCAACGCCTGATGGGTCCGTATCGCAAATGTCGATTTCGACGTCTGCACAAATTAAGAGTGACTCCGTTAAGTAACACCATATTTTGTCCATTCTACTAAATCTTAATCATTACGCATTGGGGCGCATCCTTCTGAACGACGAAATGATGATAATTTCGTTTGTACGTATCTTCTCAGTTTCTTTTTTCGTTATCCACACCCCTTTTGGAACCAGTAAAAACATGACGTTACACCAAGCGTTGACGTTAGCCATGAGTGATTCGACTCAGAATCAAGTTACCGTGAGTCGTGGCAACACTTCAAGGCATATATAACGAGGTAAAGCCGTGTCGTGGCGTGCAACATTGCTTTATGAGAGTATACAGTAAGTATGCAGTTACTTGGGCCGCAATCCGCGGCCGCACCGACCTCAACAATGCAACAAGACCTGCCGGAGAAACAAGAGTCACCGAAGTAAACGTGGAAAATGTTTATAAATACATTTGAGATAGTACCTTGAGCTTGTTTCACGTAGACAGGAAAAAGGTGTGGATTTTATTCTAATTTTTCTCTGGAAAATAAAATTAATTTATGATTCTACGCACCGAAAACCTTCAGCGTCGGCTACTTGCATTCCTACTATAGCATAACGTTCTACAATAATACAGTCGCTCGAATACTCGCTGCGATCATAGAATTCGAGTGTTAGTCAGCAGGACTGTTCCTGCGCAAATATTTTGGTGTCCCGCCAGAGGAAATTAGTTTAAAATAAACTTACGTAAGAGAAGTAGGTGTCAAATGATGACCAACTGCCCTTGAAGTATTCCTAAAGACATTTTCGACAGGGTTCACGGTCGAGTTTAAACATTTCATCCCTGAGTGGATATTCTGGGATCGTGTAAACTGTACTTCAGTGCCAGCTCGACATAACCTTAAAATATCACACGAGTTATTCTCGATTATCTTTGGTATCTAACAATTGCCAGTAATCTTATATGCAAAGTTCAACCGAGAAGTTACTGAAACGTACCGATAAATCACTTTAAATCAGAATTGCGCTTTGGCACGTTCCACAACCGTGGCACAGTTCAACTGGTTTTTCCTTTTTTTGACGTACGTGATCAGACTGGAAGCTGATTTCAAGCAGTACGAAGAACCGATACGTAATACTGACATATATGCCGTCGCCCTTGAAGGTAACAGTAAAATGTAGGATTACGAACAATATAAAGCTCTCGTCTTGATTCGGAACAGGACGCCATTGTCACGAGTGGTACACGTACGTGAAATACATTCGGGCGGGCAATTTCAAAATAGGTCAATCGTAGCTATGGATGCGCGGGACATACCAAGAAAACTCTGGCAGACTTGATATGACTTTTAATTTCTGTCTAATATATAATCGACATCTGCATATAACTACGTATGTCACATGTGTACAATCCATGCACGCCTGTCATATGACTTTATGTAATCTGTTTACTGAAATTATGACAACTAACGAGCAAATCATAAAATGCCGTTGCATTTTTCTCAAACAATTATTTGTTTTGTCTTCCACTGTCAATACTTTCAATAATATTTTAATTTCAATAATGAACCGTTGCCCCAGTATCGTCACCCCAGACAACGCGTACCGTCCAAAAGTCGTCTCTAAGATGTTGATAATACGACGGAAATTGACTTTCGGACATCTTGAAAAATATTTAAGACGAACCAATTTCATGATGCGTGACGTATAAAAATATAATTAGAAAGTGGTATCTTGTGTGGATGCTTGTCGAACCAGGACTCTTATGAGTATTTTTATGAATGGCATCCCACGCATGCATACATATACGACATCCCCCACTCCGTCTTACCGCCGCCCATGAATGGCGGACAATTATGTTTCCTTTTAAATTTCATGCTAGTTGTAGCTGTTCACCCACGTGTACGGGGAAGTGGAAATATCTGCTAGTCAATCTCCGTGCTTGCACATGCCTTCATTCCTCTTACACACGTGTGTACTATACACTATAATATACTCATAGGTGGGATACCTTACGATTTATCATTTTCTAAATGCTTCTTGCCTCCAAGTCATTCAGAGTTAAACCGATACAAAAATAAAAGTCAAGTTCGTCGTCCCTGTACACGCGTCGTCACTGCTCCGTTCGTCGTGACGTTATGCAAGCAAGGGTGTGTCCACAGTGACGTCGACGGCCGACGTAGAGCCGTTAAGCTGAATAATGGGATCGGAAAGCATCGAGAAAGCCGAGCTTGTGGATTATTCAGTCGCACAATGAGGAACCTATGGAAAACGTGTGATGCAGTATACTGTACGAAGAAAACACGACAATTATATTGTTATATATTTTATTACGAATCGAGCATAACGTATATACAGCAACGATTATTTTTATTCTTTTCTATAACAAAAAAACCATCATCAGTAACATCTTAAACGAGTATAACGTATCGTAATATATATAATATAGTAGAATATGTATAACTAAAAACGAGACTAAGAATCATATAGGTACTAAAAACCGTGACGATTGATTGCATAATAAAACGAATGACATGGACATTTTTTTAGGGATCATAGATAATAAAAATATAGGAGGATAATATACAATGTAAAGGCACAATTGACAAGGGATCAATGAACGATAATACGACGCGCTAATAGAGTGAGGGTCAAGGGTGGCCAGTCCCAGGACGTAAAGAAAAAGAAAAAGAAACGCCAAGAAGATACCGCATCTATATTTACAAGAGCTTAACGACCTTTCTTCTTTGAATTTGATTTTAAGTTTTAGCCTTAATATTTACATATTTATATTCGTATTAATTACATTATTAAAAGGTAAGCTATTCAGTCTTACGGCTCTCTAAGACAAGAGTATTCGCGAGTTACTATTACGACTTGCTCGTGCCGCGAACGAGAGAATTGAAGAAGCCAAAACGAAAAAAAAAGCTCACGGACGTATTGACTTTTAAAGATTGCATTTTTTCCCATTTCCCATTATCACGACTAACCTTAATCTAATCTAACATTATATAATCATTCCTCGAGCCTTAGAAACTATGGAAGTCACGATTAGGATCACCAGCGAGGTCGATGGCCAAAGCCAAGATAACACGTATGGAAATGCCCGAATTTGATAAGCTCCTCATCATATCAAATTCGTCCTTTGCCAAGCGTCATTTTTCTAATTTTTCATTTCCTTCAACATCCAATCCGACACGTCCAACTCCTTTCACTCCGTTCTGGTTTTGCTTGAGCAGCCCCAATGGAAGACAGATTCTCGTAAGGCGTTACGCATACATTACATATAAAATCCTGATTCGCATATTGTCAATAGAAATAAATACAGACACACACTTTTGTACACGCTCCAATTATTCGGGCATTCTCACACATACACGTGGCTCTCTAACATACGATCGCGTATTAAAATAAATATCGCAGGAATACAATACTCTTGCGCATTATTTCAGTTTTTTTTCTTCTCTTTCATTTCCATTGTTTTTCCTCTCAACATCCATTTCTTCCAATACACTTTAACTTAACGCTTCTCAGTCTTTCGCGTTCTCAGTCACTTTGCACGGCGAACGTCTCGCCTGCTTCTCGCACTTAACAAGGTTTGCGACTTCTAAGGGTTACGCAATCCGATCTCTTTGAACCTTATAGAGAACTTTCCGCGCGAAGCTTCTTCATCGAATTTCTCTCGTTCGCCAAAGCTCAGTTATCTCTCTACGTTCCGGGAACGGGTGTTAACAGTAACGATAAAACATATAACAACGGTAATAGGGATAATGAACGAACAGCGGCAGCTAATAATAATAATAGTGATAATAGTAATGCACCGTACCGACAGCACGATTTCCCAGTCGGTGATTTTCTTTCGAATGGACCGACAAAAAAAGACAAAGAGATAATTGACTAAGATAAAAAAAATTTTACTAAAGTCTCAAAAATGTATAAAAATTCGCATTTAACAAAGGAGCCAGTATCCTGTATACATTCTATCTTTTTTTTTTTTTTCAAAATACACCTCACCGACAGGGAAGTTTGACTTGACAGCCGAACTGTAGGACTTGTGCGTCGGAACAGGATACGATGTATGACTTGCATAACCTACAACCTTAATAGTCTTACGCTAGTACAGAGGCTTGTATCTGCCAAATTGACAGGCAGGTTGAAAGAGGGAAGAGGCGTGGTGCAAAGTTGACGATGATTGACGACTGGATGAATGGATTTCATTGGCTGGGTCAAAGATAAAAATCTTACTAAAAATTGGGATGCCGTCTCGAGTGACGTGATAAAGCTACAAAAAGTCTCAGAAAAACGTTTCGTGAGCGCGATCAAAGTTCCTTAGAAATTTAAGCTTCTATCTTCAACCTTATTTATTTCGTCTTTTTTTTTCGTTTTCTTGGCCAGCATCATCGGGCACAGAAACGTACCACTGTATATCAATATGTACAATATTATAGCCGCAACAGACTTCCAGAATTCACGAATAGCCCTACATTGATTTGAGCGTGCTTGTATCCGTGTATACGCGTCTCTTGGATTCCTTCCCAAAGGAGAGGAAGTAATAAAGGATACGATAAAAAGAAGAAAAATAAATAAGAGAAAAGAAAGACGCTGTCGCTTTTAAATTCTGACCGATGACGTTAAATCTTGGAAATTTGAACTTTACCAAATTGCGCACGTTACTTTACTTGGATATACACACATGTATATCCAGTGCTCTGAAATAATCACGATTACGTACAACGACAGCCGGCTGGAATAAAAGTATACAATCTCAATTAAATTCAACGTGCACGCTCATATAATTATGTACAACGCGAGCGAGGACGTAACAGTAGCACCGATAAATATTAATAACAATAAAGAGATAAGATAATTACGTATATATATATGTATAAAGATGAAGAAAGGAATAATTGATAAAAAAAATAACCCGGGACCGTTGAAGGTTATCTCAGTTAATCGCTCCCTTGATCAAAAGTCCTTATTCCCGTGATATGAGACTCCCTCGTTTCTCCAAAGTATATACAACAATTATTATGTACTGTACAAAATTTTTATCAATCGCTTTGACGCATCCCTAATGACGCACGTGATTGTAACAACAAGATCGATAAGGAGGATGGACAAAAGTCGTTGATTCTGCGTCGTCACAGATAATGGGAGAGCTTGTAGTTTGGTTTCAGAAAATTATCTCCGTCGATACCATTTTGCTCCATCCTCCTCGTGTACAAGATCACTCTTCAACAGGAAACAATAGCCGTAGGCACTTTTACGCACGTAATAATACAAGAGGATACGACAGACAGTATAAGAGAAAAAGAGAGAAAGAGAGAGCGTATATTCGACATTATTTATAGTGACATTACTCCCTTATTGCCTTCATCCTCTCTCTCTCTGTGTTTTTCTCACCCTGTCCACAGACGCTCGCATGATCTACGACCACCTACAGTTAACGGACACTCACTCAGTGTGGCTGTAGCTTAAAGTTATCGTCGGATGTGAAGAAGAGGACGAGCAGCGATCCAGCGTAGTATCAGCAATGATATCCATTAATAGTAGTAGTAGTGTAGTAGTAGTAGTAGTAGTAGTAGTAGTAGTAGTAGTAGTAGTAGTAGTAGTAGTAGTAGTAGTAGTAGTAGTAG
>JAYRCB010000637.1:54616-216164 GCA_036026315.1 Trachelus stipa | reverse complement strand
TAGTAGTAGTAGTAGTAGTAGTAGTAGTAGTAGTAGTAGTAGTAGTAGTAGTAGTAGTAGTAGTAGTAGTAGTAGTAAATAGTAACACCCGTGATATCGGTACTATTGGTAGTAGCGTTATCATGAAGCATTAGAAGAAGGAGCTGAAGGAAATGAGGATTTACGATTATTATCAGGAAAGTGATATACGAAACTATTTCAAGTAGTTTTCTAAGAACAAAAGATTCATGATAGCAGGATAAACTTTGATAAGGATTACGTGGATAAGGATCCTTCCGTGGAATATAATCAGGTCTGCGAACAATGGCAGAAGCCCGTCAATAGGTTTTTGGCACAGCGAATTCACGTTGCTCGCAAGAATCTGAAACAGGCAAGAGCAAAAGGAGACGTTTAAAAATTGTGATTGTCCTGTATAGAAATTATCATAGGATGTATATGCATAGGAGTGAAGTAAGTCAGCAATAAGTATCGCCCTGAAGTTATCGCCGGTACGATAATCGTTTCACGTCGCACGAGTCTATCGCGTGAATCGAGTGTCGCTTCGCATATCGAGAATAGGCTCGAAGAAGCAGACGAGACGGGGAAGGAAGGAGAGTGCATTGCCGCGAGACCTCCATTGCTCCTGCGGTACGTCCCACGCGTCTAGACGACTTAAAGTTTTATGGTGCGCGGGGACTTGACGTTGCTTATGGCTGCGTCTGTACGTCGGTGCACGAGCGCGTCCTTATGGAATACGTGCCTACTTTGCCACGCCTCGACCGGTAAGGCGACCTGTCTGGCTTGCCGTTAATGTCCGCTTACCGCCGTACGATTATACAGGCATATATTTATATGGACGAAAACAAGGAGGAAGAACAAGTCGCATTCAGTTTTTCGTCTCGGAAGCTGGAGGTAGAGCAAATTAAATTTGTGAAAACGTTCGACGTCGGGACGACCAGTGATATAGGCAGATAATTTTTTTGTACTATTGAGTCAATGACGTTACACGGCTAAATCGTTCAGTGGATGAATTAAAATTTTTATTGAAATTTCGAACCGGTCTTATCGGCCGTTGGCTGTCGTAAACGCGACTCACGCGCTTTTTGTAATGGTAGACGCGTGTTACATCTACACGTGATTCTGTTCTTTTATTATATTTTATCTCTATTTTCTTTTTTTAATCTTACCCTCCCTGTCCTTAATAACACGTGGCGTGTTATACAGTTATATATGTTATTATATGTTATAGTTTGTGATAATCACATGATTTGCTGTTTATACAGGAGCATAAGAATCTAATGTATTAGTCGGAATAGACAGCTGTGCATCCTGTGAATTTTGTTGTGTGATTTGACAGCTGTCAAAATATAACTGACGTACTGAAGCTTGTGCACAGACAAGGCGGGTACTTATGGAAAGTAATTATTTATTTATGGGTTATTACTATATATCTTCGTAACGCGTAGATACGAATGAAAAGCATTTCGCGATTGCTAGAAAATCGAAAAATTACTTGGAGAATCAAAAATGAACAGATAAACATGGCAAGTTGTCGCACTGCTCGTAGTACCGCTTTGTAGGTTATGGTACCGATAGAAGGAAGCTAGTTATTTAATAAGTTCCACAGGGGGAGACCGGTTGACTCTTCGAGTTTCTAACGATAGTTTCGTTCTTCGTTTCGTAGAGGATTATGGGGGATAGCGTGGTTATTTATAGAGAGAAAGTTTTAACGGTCTCAAGGAGAGTCGCGTGCACGGGCGATAACGAAACTTTCATGAATTCATAATCAGAGGAGTACGTTGAATTCGGTGGTACGCGCATACGAGTGCACGTGACACACCAGGCGATAAGGAATTCGCGATGAGAAATAAAAATGGCAAATCGCCTCGATTGAACGAGATATTAAAAATACATATATGTAGACAAAAGTACAAAGTTGGCAAGACTGTAGATAACCAAGTGGTTTATTTTTCCGGCGCGCAAAAGCAGACTAAAAATATCATCGGTCCCTGGCAATGCTGTCGTGTAAGTGAAAATTAGAAGCCAAAGAAATACACGTACAGTAATAAGCATCTAGTGTTTTTCATGAAGGCAACCGTATGAAGTTTAAATGATCATAAACTCACCATAAAAATATAATAGTTCCATTCCACCTCTGAGCCCGGTCCAGGCTGATTTCCGGTTTCCGTCGAAGACGCGGATGATTTTCCTTGTACCCTTTTTGTTTTGTCCGTTTCGTTCATATTCTCGTCACGCTCTCTTTCCCTCTCTCGTTCACTCGCTATACGATGCATTTGATAATGATTGGAAAACTGGAAGATTTGTACGTGTTTGTACGTAATTGACGTCAGGGGCCAATTTCTAACGTCGTTTCCTTCGCCTCTCTCCCTATCACTCTTTCTCCCTCCTACTCGCCCCTCTCTTCTTTTATAGCAATCACTTGAATGGACGTCAACCATCACCAATACGGCGTGTCATTGGTGAGATGATGCCAGGAAGCGAACTCGCTCCAAGTTTGAATGTTGGTCCTCCTGGCGTCCGCCAGACGTGTGTCTTCCCGCGAATTGAGACCGTTCCTGAGTACGCCATTGTTGTTTATCGTCAAGGGATTCGAATTCTTGACCGGGGACAGTGGCTGAAATGAACGGATAATTCACGATAGCGCAACTTCGGTCTCTTTGCAATTAGAGATTTCTCAGGTAAGATAGCAGATGAGAATCGAGAGGATAAAAGAAGAAATATAAGAAAAGCCAAATCAAGCAGCAGCCTTAAGATTAAACGGACTAACAGCAGCACTCGCGTCACTTAATGTTCTCGCATGCGCACTAAACAAAGCTCCCGTTACATAACAAGGCATTTACTCTCGCTCGAAGTGCACGTTAAGACTGAAATAGAGCTTGATTTTTAATTTTCCTCTGATCGAAGTAACCACGCACGTAAACACTCAGGCACGTAACTCTATGCACTGTTAAAAACAGAAACGAATATCAAACAATAATCGGCAGGCATTAAAAGCAGGAATGCCATTCAATGTGGAATACGATTTCCATCTTCCTGGCGCATGCCACTTTACATCAAGCAATAGGAGGAACGGCGAAGCAATTTTCTTAGGAAAGTTAGTCATAGCCCATAAGAGATATTCGTAAGAGCAACAGCACTTGCAGAAGGAAGGAAACACGTGTCAATAGCGAGTAAGCATTATTGACCAGTTGGAAATCCCTTGAGACACTGAATAGTCATCAGGAAGTCAATACTCTTCTTCTCTTGTATATTCACCTCCTGTTTCTTTCGCACGACGTAATTCGTCCCCCCGTTATTGTCCCAGTACTCCTTGTCGTCGATGCGATATCGAACGCAAAACTCGATCTTGTCCGATTTGACAGGTAGGGTCAGCCGGAAGCGGAAGGTGTCGTAGAGAACAAGCGCCGCCTGCGGTGTCCCAGGTTGTTCGACGTACGTACAGTAAACATCCTCGTGCGACACCCAAGAGTCGCTGCTAGCCCTGACGATGACCTCCTTGTCGTAAGCCAAATTCTTGACCTTGACAGTACCGACCAGACACTGTTCGGCCTCGCGTACTATGACGTTCTCCAGACTGACAGCATCCAGGTCCAGCTTCTTACGAAAGGCTAGATAGTCGCTCGCCGGTTGAAGGAACGTGGGCGCCCATGGCGTCGCGACGGCCTCTGCTTTGACACCTCTTGTCACACCAGCTAGATAGGCACTTGTCCACAACGGCGGTACATTGCTGGGTTCGGACATCACGCGTACCTAAAATCATCAAAAGACAAGCTCTAATTAATTTTGTTTTTTTTTTCCTCTGCTAACAATTTTACATTTATTATAATCAGTATCAGTATTTATTATAATCTATATATATGCACTGACGTAAGTGCCTTGTTAAGCGGATAAGTATACGTAACGCTAAGTCCATTGGGATAGGTCGTGGCGTGTTACTAAACACAAGACAGACCCCCCTCCCCTTATCACCGATTTACTATTAAAAAAAAATAATAAAAAACCCCAACGACTACCTAAATCGCATAAACTGCATTCACGTGCGCTTACCAAATTCACGTAACGCAGGGCTTAACGTGATAAGAAAGATGCGGACGTTAATCACCGCGTCGCCCAAGATGATTAATGAGCATTCAATTAAGCGAGTCCGACCGTCCGGTAAAATCGAATTTTAATCCATCTCGTTAATTTATAAATGAAAGGCGCTTCGATAATTAATTACCAGGTTTTAAGACTCATAAATAAATAACGAAGTCTACGTGCCTTCGGACATTTCCAGTAATAACTTCGCGATCTTCAAAAACAAGTCTGCGACACATCCATGATTAATTTCGCGTCATCGATAACGATTATTCAGCCGGACATCTCGAATATCATTATTAATCCCTTATCCGTTACATTCTTTATTTCCATATTTGTCGCTCTCTCAATCCCCCCTAAGCCTTATCCAATTACGTATATCGACATTCCGTTCGATTCGTTTTACCTGTGTTAACGGACGGCCGCGATCATCCGCAAAGACCACCTTCTTCTTTTGCTTGTTGTTCTGCAGACTGTTCAACGGCAGAGAACCAGTCGACAAGCATGGTCTTATCCTAGGTGGTACAGATCTGGAATTGACCGTAGGTGCGGTAACCACCAGAGGACTGTATAGTAAGGAACTGTAGACCGGAGGACTGTGCCCCAGAATAAGTTCGGATGGCATGGCTATTGAACACATTTAGACCTGGAACACAAAAAATAAGAAAAACCAAAAATTAAATTAAAAAAAATCAAAACAAAAAATAAATGAAGAAAAGCGACGATAATAACTTTCCCATATATCCGCGTGCGCATGCGCCTAGCGATAAAGTGTGTGACAACACTGGAAACCAGACGAAAAAAGTTTTAAGCCATCTCGGACTTACTTTTTTTACTCGACATCAGAGTCAAGGTCGCCCGACGCGATTAAATAACGGGGAATTCCTCCGTAATCGACTAGCCGGGATTCCAATCGAAAACGTCTGATCCAGTAAATCTCTAATTACTCAAGTAAAAATCATCTTATCTTGCGATACCGAAAATTCGCATAAGAGACATTCCATGCGTGCGTACCAACGACCACTGGGCTTAGTAGTACACGACTGATAACGCTCTTATCGCTACGAAAGATCTCTTTTGCCATTCTCATCTGCGCTTTTTAAATCTTACTTACCTTTTCTTTTATTGAGCATCGTCCCCCCCCCCTCACCCGCCCCCTCCCTTCGCCACATCTTCTATCCTCTTTCAGGGGCGGGAGGAGGGGGGGGGGATGCTTGGGTAAGCCTCTTATATCTTATCTGACACATCGACTCTTATCTCGTTATAACCAACATTCCAAACTTACTTAACAGACGCCACTCATCAGTCGTGGATCTGTCGCCGTGTTATCAGCTCCATGGTCACGCACTATCGAGAGATAGCCGAAGCATCCGTTCGTGCGAATAGTAACGTCCGAGCGGCAGACAGTGTCGAGACATTGTTATGCTGATAGTAATCTACCGTATATATATGTGTGTATATATATATATACAAAATTCACAATTGATAGACGTTACGAGTATGGAGAAACACATAAATCTCTCCCATATGTTTCATACGAGTAAACAGGACACGTTTGGTATCTCCCAATGGTAATTCGGAACAGTCATAATATTCAGACTCTCTCTCTCTCTCTCTCTCTTTCACTTTTTATTTTATGTACTTGGCTTTCTTCGGTACAGCCAAGACGTTCAATATTTTACGTGAGTGTCCGATGGTATTCTTGAAACTGGATCACGTTTGTAATCAGACGTACATATACATCAGGACGCGTGGACCGTAGCGTCAATTACGACCGAGTGCGTGATGTATGTGCATTCAATGGGTTGTATCGTCGGGACGATAATGCCAAACGGAACCAGGCTATTTATCGTGACTTATAAATATGTCTTATATCGGTCGGCAATCGTTGCTCGTGAAACATATTAGCGAGGCTAGATGACTGTGCGATACTTTTAACCCACAGCAGTCGATGTTTCTCTATTTTCTATATATTTTGGTGCCTGAGTCGAGTGCAAAGGGTTAATAAAGAATGGAATGGCAACCAGTGGGTCGTTTCGTACGAATCATATATATACATATGTGTATGTGTATATATAATAGCAACCTGAAATACCATCTGTTTACAATTCGCATACTAAGATACGAAAAGTGTTAATCCTCCGGTATGAGCTGAGCTATATATCTGTATCTACGTATACGAAGAATAATCGCAGTAGGTATCGAGCGAAAAATGATACGTGAATTGTGAAGCCGTTAGATAATTTTTTCGAAATTATTGTCTGTATGAAACGTATCGCGAGAAGTCTGCGACAACGCCGAGTTCTTGCAGTCGACGCAAAAGACGCGCGATGTCCTTGGGAGTTTCGCCGGAAGTGATCCTGACGCCAGAAAAAAAAGCGCAAGCCAAAAAAAAGCTGAACTCTACAAACGTTATCCTAAAATGTCGGACGCCAAAGCAGTCAATAGTGAAACTGCGTAAGGTCCGATTCCTTCTTGCAACGCCGCTCTCGTATGCTGGACTTCCTGACAGCCTAAGGTCGCCTGCGCCATACGATACGGGGGGGCTAGACGACGTTATACGGAGCACGGCGGCTTCGCGCGGCCGAAGACAAAACAGCACGAAAGGAAGATAATGTGACAGGCGCAAAAGTGTAAACTCGTTCTCGACGAGCTCTCTGGAACGTTCCCTGGCGACTGTGAAGACGATTGCGTATTTCGAGAAGTGCATCGAGAGATAAAAGAGCGAAGGCCAAAATTTGCGAAATACATATAAATATGTATATGTTTGCCGAAGAAGCTAGAAGCGATAAGGAGCAGAGAGGGGACCTTCGTAGCTAATGCATTTACGAATAGCAAAGCGGCGTGACCTTAGACAGCTCGGTATTGAGATACGAAATCGTAAGGTCGATTTCATGTGCGAAAAGGATGACGCGAAGAAAAATTTCACGCGAGGACAATACAGATACGTCAATGTCAATGGTGCGTGACTGACCTCTCTTGAGGATAACAATAACGACAAGTAAGAACGATGAGAACCAATCACGGCTAATGATTAACGATCGGCAGATCATAACGAATGCAGATGCACGTGTTAAATGTATATTTTAGAATAGCCGCTGGTGGCGCCACTACGCGGATTTATTGTTAGTGAAACTTATTACCTCGTTCGGCGTATAGAGAGAGACTAGAAAGACGGGGGAATCCCTCAAGGTTGAATGAGCGAGAGGAGATCGAGGAGATTCGGCGTATGGGCGTGCATAATAAAAAAAATGCAGTAAATTGTTGTATAGAATACACGATACAGTTTTTAAACGTGCTTCGATAACGTGGACGAACGCATTAAGTTTTACGATAAGTTATCGCATATCGATGCATCGATTGAAAGCGATCAATTATAAATTATCGAATATCAAAAACATCAGGCGAACTGGTGTAATGGAGGGGTCCGAAAAATTCGCATATATATCTCAAACTCGTTAAATTCCTATAAAACTCAAATCCGCGAATAATAATTTCCAAGAACATCAGCAGAATACAAAAATTCAATTTACCATTCCCAAGCAAAGCAGCGCACAAAAACATACCGGGAAACTTTGCATAGCGTAAAAATAGCTTGAATTGAGAATTCAAAAAAAAAAGCTTAAAATCAAACATCAACTTGTCCGAAACTAAGAAACGAAATTCCATCCGATTTCTCTTCTAAACAGACGCAGATAGAACCGGAAACTCCTCTGAGTCGTCTTGTTTTCTCGAAAATCGAATAAAATAAGAATGGAATCTGCGACGGACGTTAAATATTTTTTGCAACATTTGTCCGGACATCGTCCTTCCTGGAACAGACTGATCCGACCCAGTGATATCACACGCATTCCCAGGAAAAGGTCTACACGCGTGTTGCGAAATTCATTTATTTCCCTCCTATTATCAGCACACCGTGTATACTCATTCAGACCTTATTCCTCGTAAAGTTTGTCAACGCGACTTCCAATGATACGTATAAGGCGAAGTCCCCACCCTCTCTAATTAATACTTTAACTCGTCACCCCAAAACGTCATACATGAATCGTCATTGATTACACGAAAAGCCAAGCAGATATACATATACTCGACAGTCCATCAAAAATAATACTGCAAGTCATATGCGTTCAAAAAAATTCCCAGTAGTATCTAATAAAAGTCTAAGAAGGTTATATGCTGCATATGAAACATTTTATAACACACCTACCCGTTCAGATACTATCCTCTCGACATACATAGACACGTGCAAAAAAAATCAACCGTTTACAAAGAATTCCATAAATGCGTTTATTACGCTGGACACACATTGTCGTAAACGCGTTCCATGCGTCTGGTTAAGGAATAATATTTCCCGTTAAAAAAAAAAAGACAAAATAAAGTCAAACTAAAAATAGAAATCCACTCGCCTATCCGTATGTCACACGGCATACACGCGTGGTACGTGTAAAAAAATAATCCGAAGGATGAGGTATCGTGAGTTCGAAGGTCACGCTGCTAATAAGTAACAAGCTCCTATTATGAATTACATATTTACGTGCAATGACAATCGGATACCCATGAAGATAAATGGCCGAGGATCGTGTCCTCTTGTCTTACCAAGGTAACACGTTTCGTGAAGGAATATCGTCCTTGGCCCAATTTCACGTCTTCCTGCTAGAATCTATTTCGAGATTGGCATTTCAATCGAACGGCTTACCGAACCAGAACGTAATAACAATAACGGGAAAGTGTTTCGATAGAAATACCCGTACAGTGCATAAGATCTGTAACGCCAAGCACGATAAGAGTGTTCGGGATTGACGAATATAATTAAAGTCTATAAAAGACAGGGGTGACGACGTGCGATGATAAATGTGTTTGAATTTCCACTCGTCGGATGTCTGGATTACGTGAGGCGTCGTTGAGGCTTCTAGGAGCCAAATAGATAAACGAGTTGTCGATTTCATATATATATATAGTATTTAATATAGAATCGAGGTTGCGACGAAGAATTAAGGAGAAAAAAATTAGCAATATACAACAAGAAAAAAAATTACAATTATCTTCGATCATTGATATCGCCTGACATGCATAGACCTTCTTATCAATAAATGATAGGGAGCCAGACGATCCTAAACTGTGTAATGCACACGTGTTTTCATAATGCTATCCCTGGCGCAACGTAGTAGATAGTGAAAAGACGATAAAACGGCAGTCTGTCGAGTAGCCAGAATAGGATTTAACATTGAGCATATTAAAAATTTTGTATATACATATTTTTGGCTCGAAAAGGGTCAAATGACGCATCAATAGTATGTTTAGTGCCAATAAGAAAGAACTATCGATAAACATTATTTCATTGATAAGACCAATATCGTCAGGTGACACCTTATGTAAATGTTTTCCCGTGAAAATTTGGCTAGCTTACAAGCACGAGTGTGTGCCTATGTATATAGACACAATGTGTTATCGTAAAATGTACTCGAGTGAGTGATTCGTGAAATAACGTAGAAACAGCCGTTTCGCAATTGGAATCTAAAGATCACGAAATGTTCACGTTATCGAGAATGTCACGAATACACATCGTAAACGTACGAGGGATAGAGAGAGAGAGAGAGGGAAAGAGTGAGGGTGGAGGGGAGAGAGAGAGAATATCGTCAAGTAAAAAATTTTAACATGTCTCACATCTCTCTCTCTCTCTCTCTATCCCTCTTACTCTTTCAATTTCTAGTTCCCTCGTATAGTTTCACCAGTTACGCCACTGCTAAAAAATTTCGCAGCTCGAACTTGACGTAGTGCGAGTACGTATCAATCGAAGCCTCCGGCGTCTCCTATTTTTGGCAGCGCCGAATAATTTTTACATAATATCCCGTCGCGTCTATAAATAGAAGCACCGCTTCCTGGGAACCGATATGACTTTCGTCGAAACGGCGTGAGACAGCGGGAAAATATACGTTTGGAGAAAGAAAGGGGAAAAAAAGGAGCATCGAACCGAAGTAAAAGGTCAATAATTTTGAACAATCGACGTCGACGCATCGTCCCGACGTCGGTTCTTTCCTGTTTTTTTCGATCGATTTAGAAACGCGGAAGGTAAAATCTGTACGAGGATCGAGCGACTGTCGCTATTTATAAACTCGTCCCACCTTTAGAACGCCTTCTCGCTCTCATCGTACGTTTCTCCTTCCACCTTGTCTCTATTCTTCTCTTTCATCCCAGGTGTCTCCATTGTTCTACCAAGCCACTCTCCCACGTATACGAATGACATAAACGCCATTTCTACCAGCTATAGATATACTTGCCTGCTTAGAAGTACCCGTACAGATACTCGAGAAAGAAAGATTCACGACATTTGGCCGCTCCGACTTTCTGATATTGACTTGAACTATTGGTGGCGCTTGGTAAATTCTCATCGCGTTTATTTTATTCTCGAGTGTCTTAAAAAAAATGCATTATGCAACGAGACACTTAACGTCTGACATTAGTCGAGACTTGACTCCGAGCAAAGTTCAAAAAGTCATCCAAGCGCCCTCGATGCATTTATTTGCAAAAAGTTTTGCGGTAAACGTAAGTCATGTACGATAATGAAAAGAGCAAAAAAAGACGAAACTGTTTACACAAATATTTGAGCAGCAACTTTTTTTTTCTCGTTGCTCCATCTGGCCGCTTAGAGCCAAAGAATTTCACATTATCGAGAGATTCTCAGGTGTACCCTTCGTGCGGCAGCCCCTTCCGTCGCCTTCGCGACTCTCCCGATTCAAATGCAAATAAGAAAGTATGCTCAGGCGTCGCGGCGCGAGTAAATATTAAAAGTGCTTTACACTTCAAACGAATATCGCGAATTTGTCTTTCGATTGGCGCTTGGTCGTTAATTATTAGAAAAGAAAAAAAAACTTGTCTCAAGGTCGTCTTTACCAGGTGCCATCCGCTGATTACACATTGCCTTATATATCCATGTGTATATATATATATATACTTTTTTACTACAGACTTGCTTATTATGAGCATTAATGAAGCCAAACATACTTTCTGAACCCATTCAGTTTTATCGAAAATTATATTCCTGCTTTCTCAATGATATCAATACGATATGCAATTAAGATACCATTGCATGAGAAAAAATCATAAATCTCTTTTCGCCTTGACTACTCGATTAGTATACTCCGATAATGAGATTCATTGAAATCCACTGTACCAATGGTCAGTGTCTGTGACGTTGCATTATCGCTTTTTTGATTTTATTAAAAATAAAAGGAAGCTGCTTCGAGAGATTACAACGTATTAACGAACTACTGATCTAGGTTAATGCGAACAGAATTAACAATAATAACAAGAACCACAGGGGGTTCCTATTGGTTTCATGCATTTCCAAATTTGTTTTTTTTTTAATTATAAAGCATTGCTTTTTCACAGATTTCAATCTTTGGAATGCCTACAAGCTCCAGAGAGTAAGGTATAGAAAGAGGGATACATGGTCCACTCGACGTGGCAGAGTTGTTCGGCCGGTTTGCTATGATCACTAAAACCAGCACCGACAATCCGGAGACTAATCTATATTCTGAGCGCTTAGACGAGAGACCAGGTGAGGCTGGATAGCTTCTTATACAAGACTCCGTAGTGGAAGGGTTTAACGCTATAAGGAATTGTACGAGAAGGCAGTTAAAAGAACCAGCATGGAATTCCGATTCTGCAATTCTTTTTCATATTGAGTATAGCTCGCGACCTCCATCGCCGATTCCTTCTGTGGGGTCCAGATTTGCTGTTGCGTACTGCCACCAGCATAGAATGAATATTTCGAATTCTTTGTATTTGTGCAAAAAAAGTGGCTGCAGGTACCGCGAGACTTGTTATACTGTACCGATTGTTAAATGCGGAATAGAATTTTAGCACGTGTTACCGAGTACGACGTATAAATAAATAAAGAAGAACATGCAAGATGCTACATCATTGGGTAACAAATGTGGAAGGCAGTGAACTCCGACCGTGAGATGTTAAGTAATCAGAACATTAAATAACGTCTGCGTCTCGGCAGTTGGTCAATATAAGTCAAAGGAGATGTCCAATGTTAGCATACAATTGTTTAAGTACGTTAACTCGGCAAATATAGTGACTGGGTTCATGTTTGAATAATCGTTACTGTACCAGGAAAGTCTATTATATCGTTGAATAAGAACGTGATCGGAGTAATAAGGGGAAAAAAAAGAGTTTTTGACTCAGACAATTTTTGGAGTAGAATTATCAATTTGAAAATTCCGCCAAAACGCTCGCTCGAGATAATAGAATATTCTGGGCTAGTCTTTGTAGTTCTTCAACGTAAAAGTAGAAAGCAAATATTGAACTTCTCTTCCGAGCGAAGTTAGCTTCTTCTTACGTAGACACTAGTTACAAGCAGCCGTTACGTAGACACGTGTGCAAACGTAGAAAATGTTTGATGTAAATTTTGAAAAGCACTGCGGACTTTTAGTTGCGCCGCAAATAAATTTTTCAAAATTTTCTAACATGATCGTGTCAATTAACGTTACTGGTTTTCTCGAATTTGACGGTTACGTTCGAAATTTCTTGCCTTTAAGGATGCCTTTATAATTTTGGGTGCTTACTGTACTCGCAGGATTATCAAAAGGGACTTTGAAAATCGGTAAGGGCAAAGTATTTCTCAATATATTTTTCCTTTTCCTTTAGAAACTAGTTTCCTTTAGCGAATACGTGCCTCAATGAAGAGAAACTTGACTTCCTGAGTTTTCAGCGCTTTGACTACTCGTACTAATAACCAATGTCAACTCTCGTGGCATGCGCGACACGTTTGGGGGCATCAAAACAAATATATTGACAAATTCAAGAAAAAAAAAACAATCTTAGCCCGAAAATCCCACAGAATTTTGTAAGCAGATTGGAACGAGAGAATATCATGAGAGACTTACGTATAAAATAAGTATATATAATTTCTCAGTTTAAATAAGAAATCTCTCAAGAAGCACATATGAAATCTCAAAACTTACTTGTTACTGCAGGAGAAAAATTCCAAAGGTAAAAAGTTTTATTCCCACGGTGTATTCTCTTCGTGTACTCCTCCCTCTTCGTATAAATCGATGCACAATCTTAATAATTAATATACTTCTTCGTAATAAACGGTCAACGATCCTCAGAGAATCGTACGATTATTTCTTTCACCGGTACATCCTTTGAGCTTTTAGCTAAACGTGAACGCGCACGAAGATTTATAAATCGTATAAACAGTCTCCAATTTGATTATATTACAAGTACAGAAGGATAAAAGAAAAAAGAAATTAGAAGAAAAGATCTTTAACGACTTTCAAGAGACTTTACCGCGAATGGCCAGCAAAAGCCGTTTACTTTCTCACACGTTACTCATAGCGAGGGTGTTTATTGTGTCGCGTTTAGATGATTACTAAAAGTCCGTCCGTGTGGTGACAATTTAAATTAGAGCGCGAGAGGCTCAACGGACCTCACAACACTAGCCGGCATCGCCAACTGTGGTTTTTTCGCCCGGCTCTTCTGGTTTGTCTCGTGGCCCCGGCATACAGTGCATGCGCATGCGCATAGTTGGCCTCGTGTGTTTCACGTGATCGGCTTTCTACAACCAATCAGATTGTCCGTTACGCACGTGCAGGGCGCCGAGGGAAAGAGACTGGGGCGGACCTCACGAAATTTCTCAAAATATTGCATTTTCAACCCCCAACTCACATTCCTCTGCCTTCCTCGTATTGAACCGGACGACAAAGGAACGTTTCACGGTATTCTTATTTTTCACCCTCACTGGCTTCTTCTCCGACTCTATGCACCGAAAGAAAAACCTAGAGGGTCACGTGACCCGTACTCGTCTAAATTTTTTTGCATATATCCCACATACACGTCCGATACATCAATATATGAAGTATTCACAAAATCAGTATACAGAAACATGTCATAAAAAACGATTTATGCATTAGTAATCGGTGTCACTGCAAGGGTGGCCAAATTTCGGTTTCATAACTCTTGCCTTTCCTAGTCTAATCTACGCAGTAAATATTTTGTCTTCAAGAATAACGTTCAAGGGTCCAATTGGTAAGTCACACAAATAAACACAGACTTTGATAAGTAAATGTTATAATTAGTGCTGCTGCTGTCTCTTCACCACTTTATAATTTTATAGTTTATATGCAACCTCCGACCCATATATATATAATTTAAATGACAGTATACACTTACCAATCGTAACCGTGCGAAGGTCACGTACTCGTTTGTCAAGCCTCTTGAAACATCAAACCATCAACTAATTTAAGTCGTTCAAGTGATAGTAGCATGCACAATACCTCATCTTGACTCCTTGTCTCCTCGTTCGGTCGAACTTGTCAGTGTCAGATAAACAAGATTATTACAACCTCCCTGAACTGCACTTATAAGGTATCCTAATACAATTATACATTATTCAAATACCACACAGACCTTGAATTCAATAAATATATAAAATCTTATATTTTTCATAACATTTATTTATTACTATGCGTTTCTTAAACCACAGTACAATTAACTAAATGTAATATCGGACTTGAATTCATTTATAAAAATTTATTATCTAATTTGACTTATCAATAAACAGTCATAAAAGAAATTGATCCCTCGGAGCATCGGTAATCCCACGTAATAATTTTGACGATTCTCATTCAAAAATAACTGACCGTTATGCTTTTTATCGCTTTCGCAAAATCTCTATCAATCATTAAATCCTCGTTAACCCTAGTGTGCACGGAAGGCGTCTCCGAAACCCAGTGGCCACGTTAAAATGTCTTTCAACAGTCACGTATACTAGGGTGAATATGAATAACAACGGAAAGGGCTTTCAATTCTCTTCTCTTGTCTTTGACTGTACCTAGTCGCATTCCATACGACGACTATAACCAGTGCCTATTATGGTGCCCCCTCGGCAAGTCTATTTTTAACGGACAATCTTTTAATGTAATCAATTTATCTTCGAAACATTATCTTCGTTCCTCGCAAGGGCCGCGCAGAGTTCTCTGCCACCAAGTTCCTCCGTGCTAACCATAGGCGCTACTTAAATGCCACCGCACACCCTCTTACGGCATATCCTTGTAACTAGCAACTACCTTCTACCGTCATCTTCGTGTTACGTGCCATCGTGTATATTGGCGTGACGATTTAAAAAGTTATTTATGAAGCAGGAGACAGAGAGAGTATTATATATATGCATAAGTATATCTGCACAGTTTTGAAAGTAACAATCACTTTTGACAGCCACAAAAACCTGAGTAAAAACAAATGAATCACACTGCAGGGATATAACAAGGGACGCCAAGGATTTCATGCCTGAAATTTATTATACAGATAACTGGAGTCCACAAACGGTAATTTCTACGTCTTCTGAATATATGTAAGAGATTAGTGACCCGTCTTATGGAAATACTGTTAGCCTAACCTTAAATCTGAAAATTGTGTCGTTTGAATGAATGCGAAAATTTGAAAAGAAACCGTTTTTCTTCAGTACTTTATTACAGGATTGATACCCATTTATACTCTGTTATGTCATGACTGTACCTTATACCTCCTGCAGACATACTTTTGAACTCTGTATGCATATTAATAATGTAACATCTGCGATCGTAGTTTCATTTGTGTCAAAGTATATGTAGGGAATAACGAGCGAAGAAATGTTTGGAATTTATTGTCATCCCACTATTGCGGCACACGAATGCAATCAATACGGAATGACGTTTTGAAAAGGCCAACACTTTTGCCGTTGATGTTTTTTTTCACAGCTGAACATAATAATCGCCTATACTTCGTCGTATAAGGGTATTACGGGGTCGTGGGTCAGTCGAGGTCGATGAAAAATTTCAGAACATTGCACGAGACTAGTAGCGTAGTCTAAACGAGGGATTGTGGGAATTAAGAAGAAAAAGAAATAAATAAATTTCTAAAACCAACACGCACCGCCCTCTTGGTAAAGAATTGACTCTAACCTCGGACTAAACGTCAACAACTTCGGGGATCGTCCTCGACTTTGCAATTTTATGCGGATCGGGTCTAGTAAATATTTGTTGATATAGAAACAAGATGGAGGTCTCGGAGAGGGGCGGGAAGGAGAAGTTTGAAGATTGGAAAATCACCAGGCCGTCTTGAGAATTAAAAAAAAAAAGAGGACATTCATCACCACAGACAAATATCCAGAGTGTTGCTGACTGGCGAGTGCCATTTTTCCCGAATAGATTCCCTTTCCCCGGTCTTTATCATCTTCTATTTATCAGGGGTCTTTCCAGTTCGCATCATCGTCATTAACAGCAATACGCAAGGCAGTGCTGTGAGCGGCGAAGAAGTGAAGTGCGGAGGAACCAGAGGAATCCCAGGCTCTGATTGGTCGAGGAAGGTGTATGCATCTGGATAACGTTGACCAATGATATTCCAGCAACCCACTGGTTAATCCGTTTACGCCTTTCGAACTTTATTAATTCGTATTATAATTCGTCTTACGACGATATTTCGATTAATTAACCTGCAAAAATTAATGACTACTTAAAATTCAATAAAAATCCTTAATATTTACTGATTTCAAAATCCAGACCTTTGACCCGGCATGCATAATACCTCTTCTTGATTGGTTATATCTAAAGGTAAAAGACGAAAATACAAAAAATACGGAAATCACGTAAAACAGCCGTATACAGGATAGAAACAATCGTAATTGTCATATAAATAAAAAATTCGTATAATAAAACAAAAAATGAATCAATCAACGTCCGACAGTTATCAGCTGATCAATCAATAAACAACATGATAATTTTGTGCGAATATAAATCGATTATCAGAGACGTAAGTCTTGTCTTATAAAATCTTTATGGCGAAGGGACCCCAATCGGGACTTATCACAAACATATGTATCAAGCTTTACCTATCGATTAGTAAATACAAATAATCAACTGATAACATTCTGATCAGGGGTCATATACTCGTGCGACGCGAGTTCACTGTTGAGTTAGAAGCTTAAGATAGCAATTATATATATTTTGTGTATAATATACTTTAATTAGATAGACGCGGCTGTAAAATAAAAAATTATGTAGTCGCGTAGAATTGTATTGGTTCGTAATCATTTAGTCGTTAGACGAGGTGCCCAATGACCCATATCAATCGAGCGATATTACCGGCGCCACTATAAGCAACCTAAGATAACTTTAACTTCACTTTGAATATAAAGAAATTAGATCGTCGTTTTATCATGTATAAAGTTCCTCGGAAGTTTTCAATTATGTAAGTCTCACGACTAATCCAAAAAATTCACAGTGCAAAATAAAGATATCAATAAAGTATTAAATCATTTCCCTCTACTAATCTGTCTAGATATAATGGAATACTACATATACTATACTGCCATAGCTGGTGATGCCAATCTGATGTCTGTAACCATAATCTATGAAATAACAAATTTGTTACAAATCAACGAGAGCATCGGTCACGTGAAGGTCTCATATCCGTTATCATTGATTTTCAATAAAAATATAATATCCAGTATGGATAACCCAACGATAGCTTTCACTTCTATGTATAAACATGCAATACTCAGTTCACATGTTTACAGCATTGATAAATTCCTTCGGAAAAAGTAATTCATAATACTATAATCCTATTAAAAGTATAATAAACAATTCGAAGACTTATTTTCAATTGGCACTGAATAATTCTATTTATTCGTAATACAAGAAAAATAATGAATCAAACCTTATATATCAATTGGTCCATTAAGCATGACACGATGCACTCCCGTCGACAAAGTTCAATAATCTGTGGAACGTTTCTGACTGACCTGTATAACATTGTATACACGATTGAATACAACTATAAATAATTGCATGAGTCCATGAAGCGCGAAGACTGCAAGGAAGAGTTAAGGAAGACAAAGACGAAGAACAAGAAAATGATTCATTGACAGGGAAAGCCGTGACGCATGGTCTTAGTTTATCTCTAGCCCCTTGACGGATGGAAATGAATACACAGTTTGTATCGTTCCTAATTATGGCCAAAGACGTGGATATATATATACACGCACAGAGAGACACAAATACGTAGACACGAGATAATAATAGAATAATAAAATTAATAACGTTCTTCCGTTGAAGGTTAGTACTTTGTATATCACGAGTGAGGTTATATCCCAATAACTCTTGTGGTACACTAGACACTATGCACGAACTAGACCGCACTAAGTAAAATACCGTAGAAATAAATGTTTCATAACATAGTTTCGACCCTGATCTTAGTACGATAAACCACACGAGAATCTGCCAGCCGATAATTATGCTCCTAGCAGGGCGGCCACGCGTCGTCAATAATACCAACGTAATCTCGAGCTAACGCTCCCTTCTCGTTAGAGAGTTCCTAGTTTTTTGAAAATCCCGCCAACTCTCAGTATGAAATACTCTCACGAAAAATGTCATACGAATATATGCAATGTGTTAGCTTATCGAATTTCAATTACGATTATTAAGATGATGCCTAACCCTGACCGCGGTTACGCGAACCAACAGTATCTATAGACGTGATAACGTGAGTATCCTAAAACGTCATAAACCGCATTTTAGAATATTTACATTAGAGATGTCTCCTTATCTCACGATTCACTACTCGAGTCGGTCATGCATACTACGCGAAGAAAGAAAGGCACGCAGAAATAAAGAAAGAATACATGAGGCGAGTAGAGAAGTTTAGAAGCACAGAATAATAAACAAAATAATATTCTTCCTAAATTTCTGCATTACTTGGAACGTTATTGTGTAATGTTTTTCAATTTGTATACAAATATATACATATATTGACTTAGCATTTTTTAAATGTGTCAACAAATGTTGCGCAACAGGCTTGACTTCGTAATTTTACAATGAATGAATAAAACGTCATATCTATATCCTCTTTATTATCTAATATCGAACCTGTGTATGTACAATTGTCTTACGCGCACGCCCTTACGGAACGAGAATCGCAATGCGTAACGCCGTGTCGGAGCTTCAATTCTCTCGGCTGCTTACTCCGTACTCATAATAAGAAAAACAAGTTTTTCAAGTTGGCAATACGAAACCCTCGTCATTACGCTCTGATAAGCCCTTTGTCTGTATTTCCATGTCCTTATAGCAGATGCTTTAGCTGGCTGCCACCAAGCCCGTCTATTGCAGACATAAAAGATAATAGTCGGTATGATAAAAGAAGTATTTTTAAAATTCTTGTACATTTTTCTCCAACGAACAACATTAATTATTTATTTCTTCGATGATATATTTATACCTCGGTTTGATTTCCCCTTTTATTCTTTTCGCCTTTTATCCCCTTATCGAATGATGTTTTATGCCGGGTTACGAGAAGCTATCTTATCCGACTATGCGATTCGGCTTATAAATTCGTTTCTGCCAATTGCGCCTTCATTTTTCTGACACTTTGAAAGCTAAATATTGCGAAAAAAACTTACAGGAAAAAGTCGAGGACTGGATGACATCTTGTAATACTGTAATCAATATGTAAAAACATTTCGAATTTATGATTTTGATTATTGTAAATATTTAAAAAAAAAACCATACAGTACTCTCACACTGAACCGGGGTACACATTACTGGAAATTTAGTGTCAACAAAGCCCGCCCGTGTGTGCATGGTAAGTGAGGCTTAGAAAGAGATAAAATGATATGCATCTCCTTTACACAGGCCAACAGTCAGACAGGACTGTGTGAGGGAACCTGCATCCCTCTGACGGCGGAAGTGTTAAATATTAGCGAAGGATGGTTCTACGTACAGTCAGCATGACTTTTTATTACCTAAGTATATACGGATAAAGAAATATTTTTCATACTTGTGCCTTCCCAAATATCTTCTCTTGACTTTGTCATTTTTTGCTGTTTATCGTCATACTAGTCACTTTTTTTTCCTTAGTTTGCAAAAAATATACTGCATAAATTTTACATCACGCCAATTATCACATCGACCAATTCACGTCGTCCGGTACGTCAGCGCATAGGTTTTAAAAAGCAGGAGACGGTTTCCATTGAAGATTCCGTATAAACTTTTAAATTTTCTTATTTTTTAGAAAAGAAAAAAATAGATATCTCTTCTATCCGCCACGCGAGTATGCCAATTAACTCAATCGGGTACATCAGCATCGTCGGCAGGTATCTGTGCAAAAGCAATAAATCTCTATGAGTTCCTGAGGGAAACCCGTTCCCGCTTATTTTTATCATTGGCATCGATAGGCTAACGTCTAATGCCATTATTACAGGTTTGCCAGCGAGATAAGTAGCGATTTTCTTATATATAGACACTTATACTCACAATTTTACGGTCTGCTGCTCATTCTCAGTAGAACAAACAGTCCACGAGTTTCTACATCCCCAAGAGTAAACTGACAGTCAGCGTATTGATATCCGCAGTACATTGGTAAATCCTACAGACATAACCACAATACGAGTGACTAAGATCGTTGATATCACAGATGATGGTACAATCCATGTAGACTAGAGTAAAGGAGGCCGAGCTTAATGCTCTGGGTTGACAAATTCTTAAGAGAAAAAAAGTCACCATCTAAATAAACAAAATCACACAACCAGAAGCAAACTAGGAACGATCGCGTGACGCAGTATGGTGCGGAAAACACATGGTTAAGTTAGGTTAAGAAAAAGGGTCAGGAAAAAAATGCAGACACCGTACGTTCTTCGCGCGAAGTAAGACGATTTATCGTGGCGTCGATCGTTCAGAACGATACCATCGCTAAGGATGTAACTTCCAACTGGCCGGTCAAGTATACCAACGGGATGAATAACGTCCTTTACCTCGTAGCTAGCAAAGAATCGCCATTTTCATGGCGACAAAATCTCACGGCCTCGTAAAGCGGAAAAAAAAACAGGAAAAATCATAGACGCACAAGTCGATAAAGACTTTGACCACTGGTGTTACTGGTCACGTAATATGATTGACGTTTTGGGCGTCGGGATGATTTTTCTTCGATATTGCGTCATACGTTTCTTTCACTCATTCAGCTTCCTCTTTTTATCCTCATCTGTGAAAGTTATACGTGAATTTTTATCGGAATTGACGCAATTACAGGATATCGTTTTTATTTATCCGCGTTGCCCTGCCCTATCGGCCTTCGGGGTAATAAAAATAATAGCTGTTATAATAGTGTGACTTTTTTCTTTCATAACAACTATTCGATCTTCACTAATACTTTTGCCATATGAAATAGGGTAACTCGTGGATATATCGATATCAAAATAATCATTACGTACGATTAGTACAGCTGATGCGTGCCATGCGATTATCGATTGTATATACAAGTATTAAAAAACTAGATTCTCTATACTATATATATCACCATAAAGTGATTTAACGTTTCACGGATTGTTTGTTTGACGTTTGATTCTTTTTTTTTTTACGCGTGATATATACGGGGTGCTATCTATGATTATCGGGTGACACTGGAGTTATCTCTATCGTTTTCACTCTATCCTGACCGGAGCAGTAATAAGTATATATTTTTGGCCAGCCCCTTCTATATTTAGAAGTTTTATCCATCGGCGTGTACAATACTTTTTTTACAATCTAAGAAAATTTGTCGTTCTTTGCAAAGGAAAGTAAACCAAAAATACATCATTACTTACCTGGTAACTGAAGCTATATCATTAGATACAGTAATAGAATAATATAATAAATAAGACGTTGCTAAAATGTTTCATAAGATATCAAAATTTCTTGCTGTTATTTTAACCTTTACTAGAAGATCTTTACTAGAGGCTTTATCGATGGCATTTCATATCAAGTTTTAAAGAGGTCAATTAACGTTTACAAAGTAAGCAAGACTTATCATTGATCTTCAACTACAAAGGTCTGACTTTAGGAACACTTAACAAGATAAGGTATGTGGGAGTGAAAGTAGAGTTTTACGCAGCTCTCCTTTTAGTTTAAATAATTTTATCGACTAGGTATCAAATAATGATTATGTAATAGATTTTTCTTAGTTTATTGAAAATTTATGTAGAAACAAACTGAACAGGAGGGCTAAACGTAAAACTCGGATCGCACGTATGTAGTTAAGGTTTAAGACAGATATCACACAGATGGGTTCTTAATGAATTATAGTAAAGAATTGCTTAAATAATAATCCTAGACCTTTTGTCTTTGACATTGAAAATGTTGTTGACGACTGATCCAATCGACAAATGAGACCTACGACATTCTTATGGAATATCCTTCTTTTATTACGTGACAATAGCGTAACGTTAGACTATATGTATAAGTTAATACAGTGGAAATACATTGCCTCGTTACAATGCTTAAGTTTACATACGATCGTCTTCCCGATAAATCTACCACAGGTGTACCGAGAATAAGTCTCGTTACAACATATAATATCCACAGAACGTCCATAGGATGTCCAAAGGATGTCAATAGGACATCCGATCATTGTCAGATACAGAATAGCATAGAAAGCCAAAAATCTGCATCTAATCACATTATAATAATTTATAACAACGCTATGAATAATGACAATAATAATAGCGACATTATCAATAACAGCGATCGCAATAAGATTTTTAAGAAAATTCGTCAAAATGCTGAAATATTCGTATTGTCATTATATTGATTTAAGCTGATCGCAAGTTTCCTAATTATCTGATAAAGATTATAATGCAACTCTGGTTTTGACTATACTTAATTCCCAACCATTTCAAGTGCAACAACCTTGCATTTCCACATACGAACCACCCAGGTAATACGCATATCATGATACATACACATGGAATTACGTAAAACGTCATATTTACTCGCAAGATTGATTCGAATGACTTAGATAGTTCGGTGCACGTAAATATTGCCAATGAAATTTAGAAATAGTCTATTACTCTCGTTTTTTTTTTCACGGAATAATATATGCCCCTGACCACAGACAATCGTATCACATATGGTGTGTCGTACGAGCATACATTACGCACGTGAGAAGGACAAGCGTCGTGAAGCAGACCGACAGACTAGCATTTTCTACGCACAAGAGCCATCCCAAATAACGTATAGGATGTTCAGATTGAATGGAATCAGATTAAATAAGGTCAAAGGTCAATCCTTGGTCGACATCAAAGAGACAATTCAGTGCGGAACAATAAATTATAGTTAAATGATAACAAAGGCGGGAAGATACACTCAGGTTACCGAGTATCATGGAAAAAGAATTCCAAGGATTTCATTTACAGTTTACTCTTGACTACGTGTGAACGCATGTATACATAATATATGTGTAACGTGTACCCGAGGGTGACCGAATGATAAGACTACGCGATCGACATTTGTCCAATGACCGATTATTAAAAATAACACACCCGTGTATACTCTGCTTATTCATTTATTTATCAGATATTTATCCAAGCTAAATACCCATAAATAAAAGCCACCGTCACCTATAAACTAGCTAATAGTGGCGCGCGCAAAATCGCCCTGAAAAATATTATCGGCTTTCAAGTATTTACTTTTCTTTCTCCCTTTAATTCATTCATAATTCTTTATTCGCTTTGTCCGCCTTAAACACTTTATCCGCTATTTTTTTCTCACTATCTATCCCTTGCTTTATATTGTAGTGAATATAGATACACGCACTCACGCACGCACGCACTGAACGCGGATGTTGTCAGACTCGTTTATCGTGGACAGATTATAGTTTGTAAAGTACACAATTTTTTTTAAATTAAATTCGTACGAGCCACCAGATTTGCCAGTTCATTTTATTTCGTCTGTACGAACTTCGTTTAATGATATCGTTAGATAGCACTGCGACGTACGACGAGATTAATGGGAATTTACATGAAGCGCATGGAAGATGGGAGAAATATAAAATCACGGATTTCGTTTAATTATTGTTAATCGATATCATAATACGAATTGCTATGATAACTCTCATATTGTATATCTAAGTGTAATACTGTGAAATTAGAAATATATACAGGGAGATACCGGCACATTCGGTTCACTCTGTAGATTAATATAACATTGAATAATCATCTGTACGTATAGATACGTGTTAGGTTAATTAAACAACTAAAATGTGTATCCCAATTAATTCGAAGACGCATCTGACAAAACTGGTACTTGGTATGAAAGTAGCCATGGTTTCCTCTGGAGATAAATGACGGAGTGTCAAGGTATATTGGCAATTAATAAGATTCCGGAAATCGAATAAAATTGGACTATTTCGAAATTAATGATTGATTGATACATGAGAAAATTTCCGGGTAGGTGCGAAGAGAGAAAACTAGTATTTTATCTGTCTAGTAAGAATGAGTATAATACACGAGCCGTTAGGCGAGTAAACCAATCACACGAGTCTTACACTCATTCATTAATAGCTAGATACAACAGTTTTTGTAACAAATGCTCAAAGAGAACGCTTTTTGCCCTTTTTCTCACAAGAAATGGACCTGTTAACCTGCTTAAAAAATATTTTTTAATAGGTTTCCTCTTCGCTGAAAATATTTTAGATGCCTATGACGTCACTATCGTGAATTTTTACGTAATTTTATAGTCATTTGTCCAAAAAATAATATTTTAAAGCGTCCTCTGGCGACACATTACAGAGTACTCCGAGCATTTTTTACAAAAAAAAAAAAAATTAATTTCGCACGAACGCAGCGCCACGTCTATGGAACGAGTATCAATGAAACCTTGAATGAATTGTGCCAATTTAAGCGTCTCTCTTTGTAATAATCGTTAATATAACGTTTAGTGTCCATTAAGACAGTTATGTTATTATAATCTATACACACTTACGTATACCGTTGATATAAAAAGGAACACCAGATATCGTATTCCTTAGCAATTGACTCAACGGTATTCTCGTTGCTCGCTTCGTGGCCTTTGTTTATTCATAGATCGTTTGAAATACCGATCTATAAGAGATCAGTTTGTCCTAGTATAATCGCGCGATCACGTAACGATCTCGTGTCTTTTCCATGTAGAAGCTTTACTCTACGTAAAACGCACGAATTCAGTTTCATCGATATACGAGAGGTTGGGACTCGCTTGCACGAGTATGCGAGTTCAGTTAAGAGAATCCAGGTGTCTTGATTACCTTATCAATCAGATCCCGCAAGCAGCTCACATCTGCAAGAGCTTAGACAGCTTTCGATGAAAGTCCTAGTGCGATGCGTTAGATAAACCATTGCGAGATAGCACGGATAAAGTAAATGTCTGGCCAGGACCTAGGAAATGACGTCACAGGTTCTTCGTCTCTGATAACAACAGAGACGGCATAGCTTTGCCGCGGGGCTAACCTCTTCCGATCACCGATCTTCACCACCCTCGCCACTTCCGCTTTCCTGCTGGGGTCGGACGATCTGATAGGTTATTAGGTACTCGGGATACGCCTGTTCACCCCTGTACACTACGTATTCAGGGAATACTAGACCACCTTGAGATGGTCTGCCCATCACGCTGTGGTGTCCTGGTGGAGCGTGTGCCATCTTCATAGCTGAGAATTGCAGGAACGATTTACCGAGTGTTACCCGACAGAGTAGCAGATGCCTGGAATTGTTGGTAGAATGTATGTCTTTTGCTGTCTCTTTGAATAAATTATATTTTTTTGAAATTTTGTATTACCTGTGGCAGATATAGCAACTTCTGTCTTTATGTGCTGGACATCCGGTACCACCACAGATACCGTAAACGTATTGATTACTTTTACTACTGTGCTCTGCGAAATAGATGCCAGCACCGAACATTCCACCGATATAAGCATGGCGCTCGTCAAAACCTTTTTGAACGATGGCGTTTATGAAAGAGCTACCGTGGAAGAGCATCCTTTCGTTGGCTTGAGGTGCAGCTGGACTGGGAGTTGCTCTAGGAGTTGTACTAGGTGATGCTGGTGCAGCTCCGACTTCCTCTGCCACTTCCTGTCTTCTATGGGCGTATCGTTCCCACAGCTTCCGGTTTTGCACTTTTTGTATCTGTGTAAATACAGAAATGAAATATTATAGAATTCTTGTAACTTCCCCACGTACCATCGTCTCTGATACTCACCCTGATGATGTTGTAACGAGAAAAGACGCCACCGGAATGTCCGTTGTCCCTGTGTTCTCTGACGGTGCTCTGCATCTCCTCCTCGACGGCCAGGAATTCCTTGTCCTCTGCCAGGAGATCGACCAATAGAGTTCCAGGATTAATTGATGGTTGCCAGAGAGATCCTGCCGTGGAGCTAAGAAGCTTGTCCATCCCTTTGATAAGCTTGTGTCTGTATCCATAAGCAGAGATGCCGACCTGTTTAAGGTCTTCATGGCCCATTTCCGCCAGGATGTCCAGAGTGATCTGTTCTCTCTCGAACAACTCGAGCAAATGCTCCAGACCAAGACTCTGAAGAAAACCAGCAACAGTTGTGACACTGGCGGTGCTACGTTCCTCGCATATATCCTTCGATTCTCTTTCTGAACAAGGTTCTATCGAGGGCATCGGACTCAGACAGGAAGCAGGTCTAGCCATTGGTACGCAAAGCGTCATAGCAGCGCCGGAAGGCATTATGACGGTCTCTTGTGTCAAGGGTGGTGGTGGAGTAACCGGAACTGTAAATAGTAAATATTTAATTGCATTCTTAATAATGATATTAAATTTTAACTATTTGTACTCACCCGCCACTATACTGGGTGGTCTACTGGGTGGAACGGAAGGAACAACTTGTTGGGATGCCATAGCATCTTGAAGTAAACATCTAACGTCATCTGCACTAGCCAAGTCGACAGGACTTTGACCTTCTTGATTCTTCAGGAAAGGATCTGCTCCATGTGCTAGAAGAAGAGCACATAATTGTGTTCTACCCTTCTGCGCAGCTTCGTGCAATGGCGTGAAGCCCCATTTGTCAGTGGCATTAACGACTGTATTATATTTTATTAACAGAGCCGCAATGTCCAGATGCCCGTAACTTGAAGCGTTGTGTAAGGGTATCAAGCCCCCTTTATCTTGAGCGTTTACGTCGGCACCACGTTCTAGTAGGAATTCCGCCACTTCGAGATTATTATATCCAGCTATAAAGAAGAAAAAAAAACATGAGAGACAAACTATAGTCTGTAGAAGTTCAAGGTTTTGCTTGTATACACACCAGCCAAGTGTAACGGAGTACTGTTTCGACCCTGAGCATCTCTGCAGTTTATATTATCTTGTGTAACCAGTCTTTGCACTCTAGCCAGATTACCCTTCTTAGCAGCATCTAGGAGAGCACTATTTCCTCGTAGTAAATCAGCCACATCTTGATCCCCATCTCTCACGAGATCCAACGGCGTCGCTCCGTCTCTGTTCTTTTTAGTAGCATCCGCACCGTGCCTCAGGAGAAGTCGTACGATTTCGCACTTACCCTTAGCGGCAGCCTCGTGCAGTGGTGTAAATTTCCATAGGTCAGCCACATTCACAGAGGCGCCGTGCTTAACCAGCAGTTCCGTTACCTCGTAGTGACCATAGGAACAGGCATTGTGGAGTGGCACCAGCCCACTGATAATATCCAGGAACACGGAATGGAACAAGTTTATATAATTTTCTGGACAAAATAAAGACCAAGTAAGACTTTGTCAGAAAGGATCCGTACCCTTTATCCTTGGCATGAACATCGGCACCGTGTGCTAAGAGATACTCCACGACGGGCACCCTATTATATCCTGCAGCGAAGTGTAACGGCGTGGAGTGTCTACCGTCCAGGTCACGACAGTTTACAGCATGCGAATTAGCCTGAAGAATTCTCTCTACTGCCGTCAAGTCACCAGCCTTGCTTGCTTCTAAAAGTTGAGCTTCCACGTCTTCCGTTCCGCTTGGTGGATCTAAATAAGTGGCGTAAAAGTCAAAATAAAGGCTAAAGATGACTTCACAATTCGATCTTACCTTGTAAAATTTTAAGGACGTTTTCCGTAGCGACCTGCGCTGCGGAATATCCTTGCAAAGAGACTATGGAAGGATCCACATTGTACGACAAGAGTATCCTGCAGGCTTGCACGTTGTCCTCTCTGGCGCACCTAAACGCATTGATTAATATTCTTATTTTAAACGTACTTAATTACTAAGCCCTTTCGCAGTAGTTTACACACGTTTTCGTTTCTCACAACGAAACCATTGCTAACTTAGAAGCAAAATATGAAGATCGTTACGCAGACTGTACTAACGCCTTCACCGAAATTACCTGTGCAAGGCTGTCTGCCCCAGACCATCAAGTGCATTGACTTTAGCGTTATGCCTCAGTAGAACATCCATAGCGTCGTAATGGGAATGATCCGTCGCGACGTGGAGTGGTGTCAGGAAGTCCTTATTCTTTTCGTTCAGTGCGGCGTTCTTCCTTATTAGAGTCTCGATTATTTGCTTCCTCTTAGGATACGGCGTGGCTACGGCACAGTGCAAGGGTGTGTCGCCTGTATAAGGATGCTTGAAGTTGACTACTTCTTGGGAGAGATATTTCTTAAGCTTCGTAGGATCAGCCTGCCTGCAAGCGTCCAGTAGACAATGTCCTTTATACTCGTCTGAAATCGTCAAAAATATTTAATACTTCTTACAAATCAGCCTTGTGTCTTTTAGCCAGTATCAACACGGCCTCCCAGACAAGTCATTAATTTCGGGTATTATCATGAAATTAAAAAAAAAAGAAATCAAACACACTCAGAATTGATTTACTTACACGCCAGTCTTTCCTGCAACTCGAGCGTGGGTGCTACGTCGATGGCACTTTTGCTATGGCAGTTCAATTGCGTAGGATCCGCACCCTCGCTTAAGAGCAACGAACACACTTCAGCCCTGGACTTGCTGGCCGCTTCATGAAGTGGTGTAAAAGCCCATAAATCACTAGCATTGACAGCCGCCCCGTGTTTCAGCAGCGCCTCTGTCACTTCAAAGTGCCCGTAAGAACAAGCATTGTGAAGTGGTACCAGACCCCTTTAATTATAATACTACGTAAGTCTCAAAGCCATACCCCTGCCTTTATCAATATAAAATTTGATCCCTTTACCCTTTATCCTTGGCATGAACATCTGCTCCGTTCTGAAGTAAAATTTGAACAACCCGTGAACGATTATATCCCGCAGCTAAATGCAATGGCGTCGAACGCCGTCCGTCGCTGGCATGGCAGTTTACGTTAAGAGGATTTAGCAGTTGTAGAAGACGTTCCTCGTTTCCGGATCTGGCTGCTTCTAGGAGCTCGTCCTTTCTGTATTCACCAGTCAACACCGGTTTCGTGACAGCATCGGCTAACTCCAGGGCCGTTTTGCCTTCTGTGTTTCGTATATTTGCATCTGCTCCGTGTTGTAGCAGTGCTATGCATACGTCTATTTTACCCTGTTGAGACGGATCCAATTATGAACTCAATTATGAGGTGCATTTTGTATTCTTTTGTTGCCTCTTGCAACTATTAATTGCAAGATGCATTATAAATGGATGAATACTTTTATAGCTGCTTCATGAAGAGGTGTGTAGTTCCAGTTATCCCGGGTGTTTGGATTAGCTCCAGCTTCGAGTAGAAGTCTTACAACATCGGAATGACCAAAGGAACAGGCGTTATGTAGAGGATGCAATCCGCCGTCATCACGAGCTTGTATAGATGCACCCGCTGACAGGAGAAATTCTACCACATCTCGTCTGCCATATCCTGTGGATTAGTCAAGTTTTTCATGTACCTGCATTGTTGAGCATCGATGATTATAAAGGTAAAAGGCATAAAGCATGATCAGGATAATATGTGCGACAGAAGAATTAATGTCTCCTTGCTGGACAGCTGAAAAAGAATGTTGGATTCCAAAACTTATAAGACTCATGTTGTCATGTGAAAGAGATAGGTAGAAAGAATGTGACACTGTTGGGTCTCCTATTTTTCTTCATGGCTGGTTTATTTTGGGACCACCGGCTCCCCCTTTACTTCATTTTTATAGACTGTCTTTTTGCTTCCAATGAAAAGGTATTCCAAGCACACTTAAAAAATTATAATATTATGGAAACTGAAAAGGTTTCTCATGTAGACTTATTATGCTAGAAAAAGTCTAGACACTTTCATTAGGTTTCATGCCTAATGAATGAGGAAGCAGCTTGCATGCTCAGGATAAGGTACAGTTAGATTTCTGTTCTGCCCACTAAGCAGAAATCCTATCTTATACAGATACTAGTAACTAGTATCACTTTGTAACTATATAGTTACAAAATCATTATGGAATCTATAGCAATTGCAGCACTTACTTTTAATGAATCATTTCAAAAATTGCTATTGCTTTCACTTTCTCTTTAGTATTCTGACGCTGGTACCACCTATAAATGGATCACCTTACTACATTCACTGATTGTCAGCACAAAGCATATTATTATTATTATTATTATTATTATCACCAAATCAACACATAATATTTTACACCAGCCATTAAGAAAGAGTAATCAAATAATCATTCAATTATTGTTGAGTCATCTATAAGTTATGATTAGAGCAATATAAACAAATGCAAAAAAATTTAATAGCCAGTCCCAACAAGTGGTACAGGAAAGTCTTTAAATAATTATTTGTATGCTTTATGTTGTTTTACAAATGAGGCACAAGATACGCGTATTATTCAGAAAGTTTCCAGCGTGTTGATTCTTTTACAAGATATTTCGCAAGACGTTCCCGCAGAATGACAGATGACTACAAACAACAGTTAAGGCCGTTCCAGTTCCGCAATGGATTAACGGTCCAGGAGGTCGTGGGAGTTATACCTAGGGTACTCTTTGTCACGGAGAAACTCGTTTAAACCATTACCAAATGTCGTCCATTCACGGAGAAGGCAGCAAGATCCACGAGAAGGGTAAAAAAGAATCTCACCAGCTGCGAAGTGCAGAGGGGTGGACTTGCGTCCGGCCGTGTCTCGCGCGTTAACCGTCTTCGGCGTTATAAATTTCTTCACTCTGACGAGATCTCCAGTTTTGCAGGCTTCGAAGAGTTCCCTCAGAGGGTCTGCACCCCCTGACCCTGACAGGGATTCCGCATTCGTCAGTACCGAACGTCGTCCTGCCATTTCACACCGCCATTTTCATGCTACTGTCGAATATGTACTCTTGAAGATCCGCAACGTCCTCTATACGACATACGCAGGAACTAGTGCAAGACGTCCAGACATCACCCAGTCAAGGACCAATTCTCCTTAGCAACCGATTGAACTAAGTCGAAAATTGATAATAATGTATTGGACACTTCGAAATTATTCTTGTATCATGTCACCTTGGTAGATTAAACAATATAATTGGATCCTGCTTCACCGATTACAATGAAGAGAGGTCGGAGTTTTATGTGAATTATTGGGAATATGTGATTCGCCATTTTGACGCTGAGTACCGTCTCTTAGCAACGTGGTCCAATCTCTGTAAACGGAATTTAAAACTCGTTATGGCGCTGCAGATATTACAGGCGTATAACCGTTAAAAGGAGTTTTATTAATTTGTTAAGTAACGCGATATTCTGTGATATGTCTGTAAATCATCAGGCTTCCCTTGTTCACAGTCGATCACTCATTAATCGACCTGGGATGACCAGTGTACCATATTCATCTTCATCTTCGGACATTAGTGCATCTTTCTATAAAAATGTATTTATTCTCTCAGAGATGGTTCATCCTACTGAGGATTTCCGGAGCCATTTTCGCGAGGTTTGTTTATTTTTTTTATTAAAGCAGTTTATTGTAAGAATATTCTTGAGTGAATTTTTGATTGTACTTCATAAACAGCATCTTGCTGCGAACTCCTGTATTCTTATGACAGTGCATTTTAAGTATTGGGAAATCGCTGACATATTAATATACATTGCCCTTAGCGTGTAGGCGTATGAATTTGATGTCCATGTTATAGGGAATGTTCGATAAGCCAAATACTGTGGGGTTTATTCACGTATCTCACTTTCTTCTTACGATTCACAATGCAGAGCGGTTTAAGAAAGCTGTGCAATGGCCAATAGTATGCAAGAAAACTGAGGCACAGTACCGCAATAATGTCAGGGATTATTTGAATATTTTATCAAATGAAAATCCTAATATTGGATTTCCTGCGATACTGGCATCTCATTTATTACGTGCTGGTGGCACTAAGTTTACAATGATTATGTGGAAACTGTCTCAACTTGTTTTGTACACATATCTTAGAATGGAATGTAAGTTTGGTAAATTAATTAATAATACTTGTGTTTAAAAACTACAGAATCATATCTATTGTTAAGGTCAAGAAGAAGTTTTACTTCCACCAAAAATGGGTTCTGCAAAAGATTTGACAAAACAATTGTTTACCAATGTTATTGAAAATATTGAATCTGAAATTCAGAAATATGATCAAGAATTTTCAAAAATCAAAGAAGACTTCAGATTATTTGCAAAGTAAATATTCTTATTACAAAAATATTGCAATGAATATGGGTTCATCCAATTACCTTGATTATATAAGAAATAAACAAGTGATCAAGTCTTTCACATTTTTTAGGGAAGTAGCTGACGATATTATTCTAAGTCAGTCAAAAATATTTGAAACAAAAAAGATCTTAGGAGATCTTGTTTCAAATGCCCCAGTTGCAGTTGCAATAAGAAAACGACTAATGGATCTTGATGATGATGAAATCATTGAACGTTAGTATTTAACACATAGCAGCGACAGTAAATATATTTTGTATAAACAATTATTAATTAATACATTTAGTTTGGAAGAGCAACATATTAAATAGTCAGTGCTGTCTGAGAAAGAAGCATGCTGTTTTGCAAGATTTGGAAAGCCTTAGCAGGGACATAAATAATATGATAACAAATATTCTCTGTGAATCAAAAGTATTGGATGGAAATTCTCTACCAACAGTAAATACGAGTGTCATTACCGAATCGAATCTTCCACCTGAAGTTCAGGTAGATATTAGAATTCATCTACTATTTCGAATATAAATCATGAGTAAGCTAATAAACTTATTTTCTAGGTACTTTCTAGCAAGTTGTATATGAATAACAAAATTGTACTGTCGACACTCTTGTCATTATTTTGTTCAATACTTTATCAATTACGATGGCATTTAAAAGATAATCGGCTACCAGATTTATCTCATCAACAATTACAAGTGCACGCCATCAGTGAGGACACGAGATCAATGTGCAATCTATTCCACGTGCTTCTCGCCAGGATGGGGTGTTATTCAAGTGAGATACAAGAGCGAATCCATCAAAAAGATAAAATTCTTGACGATTCACTAAAGAGAAATATGGTTCCTGATGCGTACAAAGTACTTTTTATGCCCTCGCCAACAATAGAATTAAATTCAAAGCAACCAGAAAATGTTAACGCTTTAAAACTGGATCTCACACCAGTGGAAGGTATTTTTATGAATAAGAAATTTTATATTGTAGTAAGTACATCATGATTCTACAAAACTTTCTTCGTTTTAGGAATGCACAAAGCATTATTTTCACGACACAAAAGGAAGGACGACGGCACGCTGGAGTCTTCGAAATTGAGAACAAATTTATTAATTTCGCGAATCAATTTCGACGATACGATATCCTCGATAACCAGTGACAAACAATCGTCGTCATCCTTACGAAAAGTCACGTCGAAACTGAACGTTTCCACGATTAAAGGTGGCGGAAAGTACTCAAGACTATTTGGTAGTGCTATGAAGAAGAATAGCAGTATGAGAGGTTTGTATAAATAAATTTCTCGATAGTAATGATTTATCAGATACAGCATTTTCAATTAATATATTCTTTTTTCATAGCAAATAGTAGTATGATGTCCATCCCTAGCAATTCGAAGGCCAATTCGACAGCGCTCATGAATACCATTGGAGAAATAGAAAATGTATCGGGGCTCAGTTTGGATATGACGGCCAAAAGCTTATTGAATCTCACGCGAGAAACAACAGACTTTGTCTCTCGTAATTCGAATCAAAACGAAATAAAAACTATGAGTAACATACTTAGGAGAGACAATGTGTTCCAGTTCGACACGGAACTCGATTCATTTAAATCAATTTCTCACATGAAAGTGACAAAACCATCAATTGCTGACGGAACAGAAGTGGAACTATCGACGGACAATAAATCCACAATGTTAAAAACCGAAAGTCATACAAAAACAAGAACAAGACGTTCGATCAGTGATTTAGTAGAAAAATACAGAACACTAGTCGAGAGATCGACAATTGAATCAATACACTTTGAATCCACTACAAATAGCAGTAAAGATGAATAAAGACTGACCAGACTTCATTGTTACTGTTCCATTCCATCAGAACACCACATTGGATCAGAAATGATATATATTCTTATTAGCAGATAAATAAATATATTATATTTTCTATACGAAGATACTCATTAAATGATCGTATCAATTTCACATGCTTTTCATTAAATCTCAATCAAGGTCCTTGGCATAATTCAAAAATCCCTTAATCCTATCCGATCGTACTGTATAATTGTTACGTTTTTATAAAAAACGCTAATCTCAATAATCATTGCATAATCGAACACTTGATAAATTTGCATATTAGATTACTAGGATAGAAGTGGTGGTGAAGCTTAACGCATGCGAAAAAGCAACTCTTGTAGGATAGTTACGTATTATAACTATGTAGACGGTGCTTGGCTGTATAGAACAAGACTCAATGGCATCACGGTTGCCAGTGGACGACGTGACTTTGCCAGTGACAATCATGGCTGGTGAGTAAAATATACGTCGTTGTTGATCCTTAAGATTTTGACAAGATTTATAGAAATAAGATCACTCATTAGTATCGATCTTATTGTATAGGATTTATTTTCTCGTCGTGTTAAATAGATATAATTAAACAATCTTGTTTTAAGTGATATTCAGAGGTTAGAGACTTACGAACACACGACCCACTTTACGTGCAGCTTGTCCTCACGTATTATCCTATATAGTTAATTTCAGAAAATTCGAAATTATTATTCCTAAAATCTTGCTTTTTAAGTAACATACTTTTATTATTTAAGTACTTGACCTTCAGCATTTTTCTGTAATGAAGTAGTATTATACATTGATCTTTGCTTGATTCTTTTTCCCGGAAAATTTATTGTTTTTATATTTTATGAAATACAGCTGTTACATGTGATTGACAGTCGAATAATAATTGGTCCTGTAATTACGATGTCTATTTTGGGTCTATTTTAGTTTTATATAATACCGAATTATGTATGTACATGTAAACCGCATTTTTATGACTGTTATCATCAAAAAGCGTGCTCTCCTCATGATATTCAAATAACTGAACATTATCGCTTCTTCGTCTTATCTTTGAGCAGTTTGAAACTATTTTTTTCGTATTTTTTAATTATTGAACCTTGTGAATCTCGCATGATAATTGAAGCGATTATTATTATCTTTCACTTGTTATATTGAAAGCCCGGGCGACTTTCTTTTTCTGTCTTTTCTACGTTTTGTAGGATAAGGTTAGAAAGAGAACAAAGTCGCTCAAGCGGGCTTTACGAACCTACTTATGCAGTTTCTCTTCCATTAAAATGTTATTTTCTATGACAATATCAGAAGAATGCTAAGATTTTTTAGAAATAACTATTGTAAAAACATATTTTTCCCATCATTTACGTATTGCGTCAACAAAGTTTGCTGTACCGGAATAATAAATGGATTGAAAATAATTGGAACATCTGGAGGGCATTTTTGTAACATTGAAAAGATTCCATTGGAAATTTCCAGTAATAAAATCCATTTAATTAAGCAATGGCAATAGCACTATTTAAACGTGGAATTCAAATAGAACCTGCACAATTTTTCAACAGAGATATCACGATATTATTTGCAACTTACAGCTGGGAATCCCTATAAGTCTCTGTTGAAGAGAATTAAAGTTGGCGAGAAGGATCGTCAATACTTCGATATCTCCAGTTTCGACGATCGCTACGGTAAATATAATGAAAAGAGAGAAAATACACGTTCTGGATGAAAACGAATGAAAACTAGATAAGCCCTCATAGTGTAAATCTTATTTTATTGTTTTATTGATACAGAGAGATTACCGTTCTCAATAAGAGTTCTACTAGAAAGCGCCGTAAGAAATTGCGATGAGTTTCAAGTAAAAAGCAGCGATGTCGAGAAAATTTTGGATTGGGAGAAAAATCAAACTGTGGAAGATGGAGTCGAAGTGGCTTTTAAACCAGCCAGGGTGATACTTCAGGTAAATGAATATTCTATATTAATGAACGTATTAGGTATTAAAATTGTTCATATTTTATTTATCAATTTCAAAATTTCTCACTCTTTATTGCAACAACAGTTCTATTGATATCAATATCCTCGAACAGTTTTCCATTTGGTATTGTTTGTATTGAAGTTTCTCTTTGAATACATAAATCAGTTTCTTTATATTCATTGACTTCAAATTATGCGAGAGTTTATGCTGTAGAAGGTTACACTAGTACTTAGGTTTCGTTTTCCATTTTTGGAGCACATTGCCCCTTGACCTCTCATTTTAGTCTGATCGTTTTTAGATTACATTAACGGTGTCGTCGTATCCATGTATTAAATCAGTAGTATGCATAATACGAATGTTTTTTTAATAGGATTTCACAGGTGTTCCCGCGGTCGTCGACTTTGCTGCCATGAGGGATGCTGTTAAAGAATTAAGTGGCAATCCTGATAAAATTAATCCAATATGTCCTTCGGATTTGGTCATTGATCATTCGGTACAAGTCGATTTTAATAGAAGGTATATATGATTAAATCTTAATATTTTTTATTTAGTCACACTATTATTGTACCTACTACTTGAACTCATTATATTTGAGATCCAGTAATTAGAAAGCCTATACGAGTTATTACGGATATATACTTTATATAATCTGCATGATAACATATCTACATACATTTACTTGTTTATCGATACGACCTATAAGGTCATCAAAACTATACCAAATTAACTTTATCAAAGCACCGATTAAGCAATTAAGGGAAGGTCGATCTATGTATATTATGACATACCTGAAATTTACATAATGATCGAATATATGATTAACTAATGCAATGAATTCAAATAGTAATCAAATAATTTCAAAATTTCATACAAATCTGAAAGAGTAAACATTAATATTTTACAGTTCGGAATCTCTGCGAAAAAATGAGGATATAGAATTTGAAAGGAACAAGGAACGTTTTTTGTTCTTGAAATGGGGAGCCAAGGCCTTTGAAAATATGTTGATCGTACCACCAGGAAGTGGCATCGTTCATCAAGTTAACCTGGAGTACCTAGCGAGGGTTGTTTTCGATAGCAACGATATTCTTTACCCTGACAGCGTCGTTGGAACAGATTCTCACACTACGATGATTAACGGCCTTGGAGTTCTCGGCTGGGGAGTCGGCGGCATCGAGGCAGAAGCCGTCATGTTAGGTCAAGCAATTTCTATGTTACTACCCAGAGTCGTCGGCTACAAATTAGTTGGAAAATTAAACCAGTACGTTACGTCTACTGATCTTGTACTTACAATAACGAAGGTAATTAAAAATAAGATTAACCGTACAAAATGGATATCTTCTTCTTAACGATTTACTAAATAGATAAATATTTATGCACAGAATCTACGTCAGCTTGGTGTCGTCGGTAAATTTGTTGAATTCTTCGGACCTGGTGTATCCGAACTAAGTATTGCTGACAGAGCCACGATTTCTAATATGTGTCCAGAGTATGGTGCGACTGTAGGATTTTTCCCTGTGGATAATCAGAGTATTTTATACCTTCGACAAACTAGTAAGTTAAAGTTTCAGGCATTAACTCTGTACGAAGCAAAGAAAAGATTTAACCAAATTTATATTTCCTTCATCCTCAGGTCGTTCGGAGGAACACATTGAGCGCATTGAGAAATATTTGAAGGCTGTAAGAATGCTGAGGAATTACAACGATGAGTCTCAGGATCCTATTTTCTCCGAAGTGGTTACCCTGGACTTGGCTACTGTCGTGTCCAGTGTAAGCGGACCTAAGAGACCTCATGATCGTGTTTCCGTGACGAATATGAAAGCCGATTTCGAAACCTGTCTGACAAACAAGGTAAATGCGACATAATTCTTTACTAAATAATTTACATAATTAACTGCGCAACTTAGTATCATCCTTCACATCATATAAAACGTGGTTTTGCTTTTTGAAAATAATTTTCATTTCGTGTAGGTTAAACCTTATCAGTTTCCTAATTAGACAGTTGTAATTACCGATACACTTAGCAATAAGTAATTGAATTAATCTCAAATGATTACACATATAGGATGAATCGTAATGTGATAGAGAAATATTATCATATAACAAATGTTGGTGTAAAATACATCGTGTAGATAATGTGGATGCAGCTGCGAGTGACAAGTGCAGAACGATGAACGGTTAGTACGTGTATGGGACAAACATAACCCAGTGACGAATAGTTTATAACGTCAAACAGGGCAAGGTTTATCCCATGTTGTACTCCAGTACGATGAGCTTCGAAGAAACAAATTTAATGTCATTTCAGTCACATTGTTTAGAATCCTCTTCGTGATGTTGACCTCGAGCGCAGTATTGTTGATATTCAAACTTGATTTAAATTTGAAGCGGAATTGCGTTGATTTTGAACGATAGGATCCCAGGTAACTACTGCTGTGATATGAGGAATTTCTTACGACACATCACTGCAACAGTTCCTCTGAATCTTACCGTTCTTCTTGTTGCAGTATTCTTGGTTAGCATTACGCACAAGAGTGCTGAGAAGAAGAAGACAAAAATTATCTTCTGTAAATATTATTGTGGAGCCATTGTTGTCTCAACGTCCCACGACGTTGTGTCACAAACATTTTGCCTTGCTGATCTAGCTTTATGATCCTTCAATTCACCATACAGTTAGATCACCAAAGAAAAATATATGGGACTCATGGATTCCCATTAATCTGGATATTCTTCCTGGTGAAATATTCTTCTATTCCTCAACTCCAATCGAGGCTTGGCACCAACATGGTCGTAATTGACGTTGTTCATTCTTGTTGTGAGGGACGAGTATTTCGATCTAGTCACGACTTCCATGTCAACGTGTCACTAGATCGATACTTCGCCCCTAACTTCAAGATTTGACCTTTACTTATTATTGTCAATAAATTCACTTAGTTTCAAATTGGCTGTTCGTTGAATTTTGGAGTATAGGGGACGGACATTGGATGAATCCTACCCGGTGAGGTTTTAAATATTCCTTACCGGATGAGATTTCACCCGATAGCAGCCTCCTATTTTTTTATAATATTCATTCCTCTTAGTCGTTGAATTAAATCAATTTTACAAATCAGAATTACCTTTGCCAATCCTGAACAAAGAACGTTACTTCCTGGTATCCATTGTTGTTGCAGCGAAAAGCCTCACTCGTCCAAACTCAAACTTCCAAATTCAAGCTCCTCAACACAGTTCCGCAGTAGCTAATAGAACCGTAGATAATTGAACACTGATGACCTCTTGGGCTAGTGGGTCCCCTTATATACCTGATGAAACGCATTCCCCACCCTAGTCAAGAGTTTCGCACCCCCTCATGTGCCTTTCCCAAGTGAACTCGAAAAAATTGCAAACTGCCATTGGCTATTTCTCAGGTAGTCGAATGTCATCCTTTAACGACCTTTTGGAATTACCGATAGTCCAAATTGAATCCGTCGAAATTCCTTGATACGTTGAACATGGTATAGTAAACCATGTTTCTAATTGCACTGGAAAACACGTTGACTTACTTTATTACTCTTCCATAATAATTAAAAATAATATTTCTAAATTTCAGTTTATCAAACTCCTTGGCAATTTTCTCCCACGGTTATGCTTATATTGCTAAAGTAACACACTATGCAGACTTACTCGGGAAACCATGTGAAACTTCTTCTTGGGGATTAAAGAGAGAAAATTCTTGGCAGCAATAGGCAAGAATGCTTCATCCGTTGAATCGCAGGAAACAATGGTTGGTTATGATTTCAACGAGCCGTTCGAGGCTATCCTGATCGATTTCTATTCAAATACGTCAAACACTGGAATCGCGTTACGGTCTAACTTCCGCGAGCACATTTGTTAAAACGTGTGAATCATCCCGAACGTGGCTCTGACGATGCTTTTTCAGCGTGAAATTTGAGTCTGGTGCTCGTTAAGTTATAATTCGACTTATTTGTACTAAACTTGTGATATTCCTTCGGTACCCTTTTGCAGAAAGTATATCTATATTACTTGTGGATGAAGAAAAAAAACTGTTGATCACTCGTGTATCTCTCCTTTTGGCTTGTTTATAATTTTGGATTCTCCTTAGAAATTTTCCATTGTTTTCGTTTTAATCAGACTCCGAATTTAGTTCAACGGTAAATTAAGAAATTTTCTTTCCAACAAAACTCAAGTGTCTAGTCTTAACTGTAACTTATGCATTTACGATGACAAAAGAATCCCCTTTTTCGTAATGCTAATTGCTGAACTAATTATGAAATTCCAATACCTCATTACATTCTGTCTAATGTGCCTTTGGCTCAAATGAGTTTACATGATTTTTATTGTATTCTTAGAAATCGTATGTCGCTCTAATGCTCGTCGACGCGCGTCTACTGTACAGGGCATAAAATTTTGAATGAAAGTCAAACTTACATATATTAATAAATTTCATGACTATATTATCAAACAGTTAGAATCATTTCAAAAGATATTTTCGGACTCATATTACAGGGGACCGTTACCTCGTATTCGTTTACCGTAATAAAAGCCCTTTGAGGATTTTCAGCAAAATTCCTGCCATAAACTAGAAACGGTACTTCGTTTATTATTTTCAATATAATATATAATAGGGATACTAAATATGTTAAATGAAAAAAAGTGAATACAAGTTACTATATAATATATATTACTTACGTTTCCCTAATTAATATCAAGAACTGCTTTTCTTCTAACTGAAATTTTGTTTAAATCTCAAAATAATTTATTATAATTGTCTTGGTTTAATTATTAATTGACAGTTCCGTTCGATGTACAAGAAGAGACTGCCTGCTTCACTACGATGATGGAAAGGAAGGCGTGCCTTGAAAGAAATTGCTGATACGACATCCTTTTCATTTTTGCACATACTACACATTTCTCCGTTGCCGCTAGTTTCGAATTATATCCACTTTTGTTGCAAGTCGTGCATTCTGGCGCAAGCGATCGAATCAGGATTGCACATGCATTTATTCCTTATGGCGAAATAGAATACTTGCATTGCTAATAGAAATTAAAAATTAAAAATTAATTCTCAAATTGATCCTAATGCATACCGAGCAATAGTTCTTTATGGTACCTCGTTTCAAATTAATAATCAGAAAGAGCCACTGTACAGTTATAACTACAATCGCTAGAAGTAGTAATTAGATTTTAAATTTTCAACAAATTTTTGACACAATGGACGTAACTGTTCAACCCTCTAAGGTGACTCGAGTCCTTTTCCCTTGAAGTAATAACCCTCTACCTGAACTCCTTTCAGAGACGTTTGAAAACATTCAAACTAAAATTAGACGAATGATTTCTATAAAACGAAACAGGATTTACCTCGTGAATACTGTGAATTGTCCAATCTTTCTAGGACATAGTAATTTACCTATTGATTTTTCAAAATTTTTTCTAGCATTTTACTTCTAAAGATCATGGATCTCTCAGGACTATGCTATGCTCACGTGCAATTCGAGCATTGCATCAGGACATTCACTCTGGTGATTTTCAACAAACTTTTTATTTCGCCTTTTCAGCAGGTTTTATATTCTGTGGAAATTTCGTGGTACGCATGAGGTCGATTACACACACTAGGTCATTGTTCTTTCACAGCTTGAGATAATTAATATTTTTTTCTAATCATCAACAGTCTTAATTGAATAATAAAGTATTTGATATTACTTGCTTGTTATCATTTAGATATCGTATATCCATGTGTTATAGTAACACATCGTTTGCAGCTGCTGTTAAAAACGAATGACGAATTCGTCTTAACTTTAAATCTAACAACTACGCGAGGCTAGTCCTTAGGATTATTATTTGTTTAATTCTGAGATATGAATACAAGAAGAGTTGCACATGCATTACACATTCTTGTAGAGATTAATCACTGTATAACTTAATTATGTTACAGGTCGGTTTCAAGGGTTTTGGATTGGCACCTGAGAAACTAAAAGTTCAAGGAACATTTGAATTTGAAGGAAAAGAATACAAAATTACTCATGGTTCTGTTGTTATTGCTGCCATAACCAGTTGTACAAACACCAGCAATCCAAGCGTCATGCTTGGTGCAGGTAAGATAATTAGAATCTTGATTACAGAATATTTCTAAAAACAAATTCCTATTTATTAATAATTCATAATTATTTGTGAAACGCTTCTTTTAGGTCTTCTTGCTAAGAAAGCTGTTGAGGCTGGCCTTACTGTTGCTCCTTATATTAAAACATCTTTATCTCCTGGTTCTGGAGTGGTGACTTATTATCTACGTGAAAGTGGAGTCATTCCAGCATTGACTCAACTTGGTTTTGATATTGTTGGATATGGTTGTATGACTTGCATTGGTAACAGTGGTCCACTTCCTGATTCTATGGTGGATGCCATTGAAAAGGTACTTAACAATAGTAGCAGGAAATTTTTTTCATATGGTATTCGAAAGTTTGTACGATATTAAAATATGTCCATTTTATACAGAATGAACTTGTGTGTTGTGGAGTACTGTCTGGTAACAGAAATTTCGAGGGTAGAATTCATCCAAATACAAGAGCAAATTATTTAGCCTCTCCACTCTTAGTCATTGCTTACGCCATTGCTGGAACTGTCGACATTGATTTTGAAAAGGAACCGTTGGGTACGCTTTTGTTTTTTGTACTCTTATACAATTGCATATAACAGATTCTTTTAATTTTATAAATTTGTCTTGTTTTTCTATACACGTAGGTCGCAGAATTGATGGCAAAGAAATCTTCTTACATGATATTTGGCCTACCAGGGCGGAAATTCAGGCCGTAGAACAAAAACACGTAATTCCTGCAATGTTTAAGGAAGTTTATAGCAAGATTGAACAAGGTAGTAATAATTGGGCTACTTTAACAGCACCCGAAGGAAAATTGTATCCTTGGGACGAAGAATCGACATACATAAAGAAACCGCCTTACTTTGACGGACTTGAAAGGGTGAGTAAAATATTTGCTTGCTTTTCATTCTAAAAATATCCTATGATGTACTTATGCACATTACAGAAACTTCCGGTAATGAAACCAATATCCAAAGCTCGAGTTCTTTTGAATCTTGGCGATTCGGTTACGACTGATCATATTAGTCCAGCAGGAAGTATCGCGCGTAATTCTCCGGCAGCAAGATATCTTTCTAGTCGAGGGTAAGGAATTTCAAAAATTTAAGAACAAGGTGCTTTCCGGTAGTGTACAAAGGAAGCGAAGATAAAATCTATTTTGCTTAAAAAAAAAACTAATGAATTTTAGGCTGACACCAAAACAGTTCAATTCCTATGGTTCACGTAGAGGAAATGATGCCGTAATGGCACGTGGTACATTTGCAAATATTCGATTGATGAATAAATTTATAGGCAAAGCTGGACCACGCACGATTTACATTCCTACCAAAGAGGAGGTATGGAGAACTTATATCAATATCATTTTCGAGGTATAGAAATGTGTGATATTTGTATTTTTTTTGCAGATGGACGTTTTTGATGCAGCAGAAAAGTACAACAAGGATGGCGTACCGTTAGTCATTCTGGTGGGCAAGGAATATGGATCTGGCTCGTCCAGAGATTGGGCAGCAAAAGGACCTTATTTATTGGGCATTAAAGCCGTCATAGCAGAATCTTATGAAAGAATACACAGGTAAGTACCCCAAGCTTGAGTAATCTTTATTGAGTTAATTAATAATTTATCCTGTTTGTTCAAAAAGGTCTAACTTAGTTGGAATGGGTATCGTCCCTTTACAATATCTACCTGGACAAAATGCCGAATCACTTGGTCTTACGGGATTCGAATTATACGATATAACCATTCCAGAGAATTGTCAACCTGGTCAGAAGATCACTGTTAGCACCGATGATGGAAAACAATTCAAAGTCATTGTACGATTTGATACGGAGGTTGACCTCACCTATTTCAAAAATGGTGGAATTCTTAATTACATGATCAGAACGATGATCTGATAAGGATATACTATCGTTATATTACTTAATACGAATTGATTCCAATAATAATTTAATCTGATAATTCTTTAATCGAGATGGGGATACATTTGGTGAGGAGTCTTTATGTTTATAAGTTGTTTCTTAATGGAAATGGTGGGTAACTCGTTGTATAGTAAGGAATTATGAAAAAAGATGCATGCATGAGGTTACCATAAAAACTCTAAGTTGGAAAAATCATAAAATTGTTTGAAAATGATAATAATGACACTATCATCTGGAGACTGAATGTAGTTTCTTTTATTGTTTTAATGAAAAAATTGGCTAGTATCAAAACAAATAAGTTATTGTCTAGTTAATCTAGTTCACCATGGACGGTGAAAGTGTATTGATTTTTATTGGGAAATTTGGGAAATGAAAAAATGTAGGCCCTACTTTTAACAAGCTTTGTTAGAAAGAAGAAGTGTCACTTTTCAATTTTAAGTGTTATCTAAATAGATTTTTATATTTTATCCAAAGCAATTGTTTATATATAATTTTTTAATCAATACCTTATACATGTATGTACATGATAAATTGTTAAGAATTGTTTCAGCTAAAGCCCTTCAATTTCATTTTTAATACAACCTTCCTTATAACATTTAATTCAGACGCACTGTAAAATATTTAAAAGCAGTTTGACCAAGTCGTGACTTAGAAATACGTTTTTTTTTTTTAAAAAAAAGTTCAAATGTACGTTTTCTCCGACCAATGTCACATCCTTATTCTAAAATAGTTATGTACAACTCTTCATCAATCTGTGCTATTGCATTTTATTTTTTATTATCAAAGACATATCGATAGTCAATTTCAGTGTCTGAACCATTCGAAAATTTTAACTGAATGAATCGCTCATTAGTGGCTATATACAAATGTGTACTGTCGAAACATATACTGCAGATGGAATTGGATTCATCGCCCTCATCCACAAAATATATCTATATAACAAGAGAAAAGATATGGTAATAAAATTATAAACATAATAGTTGAAAAATATAATAGAATCGTCTACTTGTATGAAATTTTGTTGTCGCTGATCCCAGAGAACAGCTTTGCTATGTGACTCCGTTCCAGTAATCATTGTATAAGCATAGTCTGATGACATACACAATACAGCTGCATCCATAGGATCTGGCCAGGAATTTACACATGATGCAGTCCTATCAGAAATTATTACCAGCAATCATTTGTTATTATTCTAGATAATTATGCTACATGGTATGATAATTACCGTAGATCCCATTTTCTTATGTATGTATCGTAACCACATGATAAAAGAGTATTTGGATCTTCCCAAATTATACCTAGAACTCCCCCAATACCTTTTTTCCAACAATGTCTCAATATATCTGACTCGTTATAACTGAAATAATGTAAATATGTTTAAAAGCACCAAATGAAGAAATTTGATTCTGTTACTTTGAGAATAGTACAAGTACCGTTCTATGTCAAATATACGAAGTGGTGACTGATTTCTGTTTCCAGATAACCCTATTGCAAATTTTACCCCTGTAGGGTCAGCTGCGAGGGAAGAAACTCTGTCCAGAAGTGGAATACATGCTGAGAATGGAAGTATTGAAATAGATCCATTAGGCACAGAAATATCATCCATATCGACGACTATAGGCCAAACCTGGCATAAAGATCAGTCTGTATTAGAAATATAGCTCAGTATTCATATCTTTTGTGTACCTTAACGGTTTCATCACTGGAGCCAGTCAGAATAACATAGTCTGTTGCATCTATAGCATTGATATCAGAATCATGGGCATTTCTTGAAACAAACAATGCTTTCCCTTTTATCTCATGTACTTCAAGCGATCCGTCAATATGACCAGAAATAACATAGTTATCTTTAACAACAAATTGGTGTAATAAACTTGAACACATAATATCATACAAAAAATCATATTCGTCAATATATTCAGAGCGAGTATAGCCTAGAATTTGGAAATCATCGCCCCACCACAGGCTATTTTTCTTTAGCTGTATGGAGGCCTTCCCCTTTTCTCTACCCCGAAAGATAGGCGACTCGATATACCTTCCGCACTCCCAATTTTGAGAAATGTACCATTTCTGCCGCAGGCTAAGTAATGGGTTGCACCTAAAAATCATTGATTTAATCACAATGGATATAAAATCATCCTACGTTTTCTACTTACAACAATAATAATTGACTGTAAGCATAGCTCTGCTAACCTTTCGCGAAATCTTGCAGATATTTGATTCGTAACCAGAGGCAGTTTTGACTTTTTAATCCAGAGCGTATCATCTTGAATAATATCGTAAAACCTTTTGCACACTTCGCTGAGCCTACTCAAATCGAATGCATGACAATAATAAAAAATTATTATGAGAATCTCAGACGGCAAAGTATCCAATTGCCAGACATTTGTCATTTTTATTGATATAACGCGCACTGTATTATTCTGATGAATTCTAATCTGCAGTAATAATTCACATAACTGAATATGTTATTACATTATGACATTGTCAAATGAGAATGGAAAGTAATATCTGTTATTTGTTGCATCACAGCAGTTCATTATACCACTCCCACCTTCTCCCTTCTCCAATTCCTCAAGAAAATAAAAAATTATTTATCAAAATGTTTAATTCATGACCCAGTGTCTCCAAAGAATCTTCAAACCATCCAATCTTTAGCACACATTCAATTCTGTAAACCTGCTAATCTGGTATACAATTCATGATCAATTTTAAACTAATTTCCAGCGCTTTTGAAATCTCCATCTGCGTAACCCAATCATATAACGTATACAAGAGAAGGCAAGTTTTGGATTTGTTAAACCTGGCTCAGATAAACAACTTCCTGTTCTTTCGTATTTTTCTTCTACAGGCAAAATGTTCGCAAAATGGGATAAACTTCATCTACAATACATATGTTGCCCATCTTCAGGGGCGCTCAATTATCACGATGTAATTATAGTCATGACCCTCACAATCAATAGTAAAGGGATTCTGCATCGAGAACCTTTCAGTAGTGAACATTGTCTTGATATTGATGTTTATTAGTAAATTGGAGAAAATGAAAAAAAAGATCGTAAATCTTGCAGGCTTTGTTAGGAAAAAAAAAGTGTCACTTTCCTCTTTCGAGCGTTATCCAAATAGATTTTTATATTTCATCCAAGACAAATGTTTTATATATCATTTTTGAACCAATATGTTATACATGAATGTACATGATAGATTGTTAATTCTTTAAAAATCATTCAAATTCATTGTGAATCAAACCTACCCTATAACATTTATTTCAGGACAGACTGTGCAACATAGAACGGCAGTTTAACAAAGTCGCGATTTAGATTTTTAAAAGCTTTCTTATTTTATTTTTTTTTTTAATAATTGTACATTTTATTTTGCCAACAGTCTAACTCTCCACTTAGATTCTTATTCTAAAGTAATTACATACCATTTTTTGTCAATCTGTGTTACTGCATTTTATTTTTGGAGCATCAAGCATGTATCGATAATTCATTTCATCGTAGGAATGTCCTGAGAATGTTAACTGAATAAAGTGTTGATCGGTAGCTGCATACAAGTGTGTACTGTCAAAACATATACTGTAGATGGGACTGGATTCATAAGACTCATGAACAAAATATATCTACATGATAAGAGAAAAAGACATGATAATGACATAAGCATGATGTATATATATATATGGAAGCTTATTAAAATTATCTACCTGTACAAAATTTTTTTGACGTTGATCCCAGAGAACAGCTTTGCTATGATACTGTGTTCCAGTAACCATTGTGTAAGCATGATCTGATGACATACAATATACAGTTGCATCCGTAGGATCTGGCCAGGAATTTACACATAATGCGGTCCTATCAGAAGTTATTACCAACAATCATTTTTTTCTTACTATTATAGATAATTACAGGACATGGTACAATAATTACCTTAGATCCCATTTTCTTACATACGTATCATAGCCACAGGTTAGAAGAGTATTTGGATCTTCCCAAACTATACCTAATACTCCAGCACCTTTCCTCCAACAATGTCTCAATACATCTGACTCGTTATAACTAAAATAATGTAAATATTTTTAAGAGCACTAACTGAAGAAATTTGGTTGTTACTTCTTGAAATAATGCAAGTACCATTCTATATCAAATATATGAAGTGGTGACTTATTTTTGTTTCCAGACAACCCTACTGCAAATTTTACCCCTGTAGGATCAGCTGCAAGGGACCAAACTCTATCCGAAAGTGGAATATGGGCTGAGAATGGAAATATCGGAATAGTTCCATAAGGTACAGAAATATCATCCATATGCATGCCTATAGGCCAAACCTGGCATAACAATCGATCTGTATTAGAAATGTATCTTAATGTTCATGTCTTTTGTGTACCTTAACATTTCCATCACTGGAGCCAGTGAGAATAACATAGTCTGTTGCATCTACAGCATTGATATCAGAATTATGGGCATTTCTCGAAGAAAATGATCCTTTTCCTCTTATCTCCTGTACTTCTAGCATTCCATCAACATGACCAGAGATAACATAGTTATCCTTAACAACGAATTTGCATACATCCTTTGAGTACATAGAGTTATGAAAAAAATCGTATGCATCAAAGTATTCAGTGCGACTGTAGCCAAGAATTTGGATGTTAGCGCCCCACCAGAGACTATTTTGCTTCAGCTGTATCCAGGGCATCAACTTTGATCTCTCCCAAAAAAGAGTCCTTTCCATATATCTTCCACATTCCCAATTTCGAGAAACGTGCCACTTCTGCCGCAGGCAAAGCAATGGGTTGCATCTAAAAATCATTTGTGCAATTGTAATGCATATAAAATCATTCTGAATTATACTTACATTAATATTTGAGTGTAAACATAACCATGCTAACCTATCGCGAAACCTTTTAGATATTTGATTCGTAACAAGAGGCAGTTTCGACTTCTTAATCCAGAGCGTATCATCTTGGACAATATTATAAAACCTTTTGCACACCTCGCTGAGCCTAACCAGATCGAATGCATGGCAATAATCAAATATTATTATGAGAATCTCAGACGGCAAAGTATCCAAACGCCAGACATTTGTCATTTTTATACCTAAATATAACGCGCACTGTATTGTTCGGCGAAGTTTTCGTAACAAGTACGAATCCCCGATAACACTTCACGCGATTAAATAAGTCGTTACATTATGACATTGTCAAAAAGAACAGAAAATAATATCTGCCACTTTTGCATCATAGCACTTCGCTAAACACTGCCACTGACTGCCACGATCTCCCTTCTTCTAGTCCCCATATGTAAATAAAGCAAAATTTGATTATCAAAATGCCTAACTGATGAGTTCGGTGTCACGCAAAAATCTCCAAACCATCCAAACTTTACCACAATTCTGTGAATCCAATTAATTTTTATGTATATTTAATGATCAATTCAAAAGTAATCATTTCCAGCCCTCTGGAAATCTCAATCTGGAGTAACCCAATCATAAAACAAGTACAAGAGAAGGCAACTCTTGAATTGGTTAACCTTACACGGTGTAAAGGTATCATGATATAATGATTATAATTAACATTATTATATATAACATTATTATCGTTTTGACTATAAGTAAAATGATGGTCTGGAATTGACTTGATCTATATCAGTGGTGGGTTTAGAAGTTACTCCGGATGATTGTGGCATCTTACATCTTTTTTTTTACAAACTTTATTACGAGAAAGATAGAACGACAGGACAACACCAAATTATACTTTATTAAATTTTCTGAACGTGCTCCTGTGCATTTCTTGTTTATGTTGAGTAGCCTAACCTGAAGCGCGTTTAAATTATCACAATTAGTTACAGTTTTTTCTTGCTATTTTAAAATTCTTTTATATAGTTAGGCATACGTGTTAAATAGTTGCGAGTTTCTAGACGATCTTTATTCTCGGTTTCTCTACATGGTATAACAAAATTGTAAGGAAATATTCATAGATCAGTCATGATTTATCACCTATTATCTGACGACGGTAAATAGAAATGTAGGAATGTCATGAGAGATCCGAATAATTGATTCTACGTAACAGGAATCAATTAATTGTTTATAAAAACGCATTGTAATAATAATTTATTATAACTGATCCGTGTTATAATGGCCTTTATTCGATTATTCCATAACTAAATGTTGTTCTTCTAAACTTCATACATTTGTAAGTTTCTTAAAGTATCGTCTGAATAATTCCTAATCCAAGTATCGTAATGACTGCAATAGCTGTTGGAGTTGAGCCTAAAATAAAAACAAAAAACAATTAGAGTCAGCCAAGAAGTTAACCTATTAATGAAGTTTTGCACTAAAACCAATTAATTAATATTTACTAGACGATGTGTTTCCAAGTCTGTAGCGACAACGCCCATACCAACATTCTAATTCCTTCGAATCACCAATTATAAAGCATTCGTAATCCGCATGACAGATTTGGTTAATACCTTCAATATAAAACAATTTCCGTTAATGTGATAAATTTAAAAAGAAATTTTTTTCAAAATCTACTTTGGTGAAAATTTTTCTCCGAAATTTCTCTGAATTATTATATTTTCGAAAATTCTCAAGAAATTCTGAATAAATTTTCGGACTTTCTCAGAAACATGAAGACTTTCTAGAATTAAAAAAAAATCGGAATAAATGTAATAGAAAATTTGGAAAATTTTGTGAAAAATTTCCACCAGGATAATCGTTACCTCGATTTCTTATGCATTTTCCTAATCCCAGTACAAAATGATAATTCGTGTAACAACGACAGCGTTCATTCACACAAGACGCACTGACCATTGCATCGTAACATTCGTCTTGGGTTTGACAATAATCACCCTCGACGACAGGATCTGCCATTAAAAGAAAATCTTAAATTTCTTTAGTGATTAAAAAAAATTCTATCATTTTTTTCTTCAGTTACAACTTAAGGAAAAGGAAACAGCATAATTGATGACTCACGGGCAATGCAATTCGACGAGTTTTTCAAGTCCAGGATAAAGTTTATTTTACACGCACACAGGCCTTGTACGCATTCTGAGTTAGTCATAGTTGTGCAAAATGAATGACTCGAACATGGTAATCCCACTGCTGAAAAAAATTATTCTTCCTATCACTAATCATTGCAGATGTGACCTTCCATAAATATCAACGGAAATATATGATACTACTAAGAACATTTCTGTTACTCTACACTTACGGAGTACCATAAAAATTATGTAATTTCTTATTATAAAAACATAGTATACAGATATAACATAATATAATACATACTCGCGGTGCACATTCCCTTATCAGGCGTCGGTGCATAATATGGCTCACACAGGCACGTGTGCTGTTCTCGACAGAATGCATGTTGAATACAGTCATGGTCTATGTTGCAGTGTTCGTGGATTCGAGACGTGCCATAATATTGTGAGACTGAAACAATACACGATTTGGTATTTCTTTGAGATAACTGTACAAATTTAAAAATAAAAAGAGAATAAGAATAAAAACATGTCTGAAGGTCAAATTGAAAAACGGTGTGTCACTTAGATGAAAGGTAAATCGCTTTGAATATATCACTGGCACTTTTTCTGTTTCCTTTTATATTTTACAAAAATCCAAAACTGACCGGTTAGATCTATGCACGTGAGTATTGTCATGCAAATGACGAATTGTAAACGTGGCATAATGATTTTGAATATAAGTATTTTCCCACTAGCCAATGATGCACTGAAGCTCCTGTGAATCTTACTGATTATCATCTTACCTTCACCATTAACTCCAACGCCATGTTCCACTGATAAGTGTTATCTTTGACTGGTTGACCGCTCCAGCACAGAAAAAGTAAATTTGACATATACATGGAACAGAAAGTGCATCTGGTATAGGTAACGAATCTTTTTCTATCTTTACATGAAAAGGATACGAAAATTGTATTAAGAAATTTTGAGGAACATTAAAACGATATGCTTGGATATCAATGAGACTGAGAGAATATTCTACTTAGTAATTAAAGTTAGACGAAACATTTTTACTAAGAAATTACAAAGTTTCGTGCCATTGGGACTCACAGAGTCAACGCCCACAGTCATCGAGTTCTTGGAATATCGATACGATGGTATGTGAACCTTTTTTATCTTTTTTTAACGGTTATCTACGTTATCTTGAAATGATACTTTAGCACTGGCAGGAAGTCGTTGTCGATAATGTAGATTATTAAAAATTCCGTCAGGAGTAGCTACCGGTCGATTTATAATGCACGAAATTTGAATTTTCGAGAACTGCCAATGATTGGATATCAAATTACATGAGACAATGTAAAATTTATTTATAAGGAAACCAAGAAGTACGAGATACCATCATTCGAGATATTATTATCACTAGAAAATATGCTGTTTCATTAACGGCATTCGATACGTCGAAGGAAATAACAATAGCGTCCATATACGTGTAAGATATAATCAAGAATCCGATGACCTAGGAGAAGCTATCAAACTAACCTCAATGTACGTTACCATAAAGTTAAATACAATGAACTGAACAATGCAGAAATGTTGCAGCAATGCCAAAAATTCTTATCGTCAATTCTTTCACACAATTATGGTACAGTTTGAGTCTCTGTTGTTTTAAGAAGTCTTGGCGGAATTTTTCAACCGATATATCTTTGAAAATCCAATCAAAATTTCTTAACGGATATCTTTCCTGAATACAAGGTGGGGATATATTATGGCCAATCTAGTGTATCTGAAGAATATTACTATACAATCGATTGACTGGACGTAGGCTAAACACAAGAAACGATCGAGATGGTGGGAGCGGAAGAAGAATGCCGGCGTAACCGACGCGGTCGAGGTTCGCCAGGTTGTTCTCGAAGTTCGTCAGTCGCGTCTAGCCGGTGCTCGGGATCCAGCCTCTCTCCTACGAAAGAAATACACAAGATCCAGAGAGCGGCCGCTGACTATTTATTCAATTATTCCGACATAACGCAAAGAGAAAAGAAAAAGATAAAGCGGATTTAAATCAACCGGAAAGAAGAAAGTGCCTAAAGATGATGAAGTACCTGATCTTTGCAGCAATCCTAATTATCTGTTCGGTAGCTGGTCAAGGTATGCTGTATATACATTTTTTTTGTTTTCAAAAATCCTAATGAATCTTTAACAAATTTCCACGTACGTCGTGACTCATTAACACACATACGTAACGTGCAATCATAATGACTATCATGGAAGGTTACAAAACACCGGAGAACGTATCATCATATTGTACCTGATTTGAAATGTGGGACTTACCACTTTTTTTCCTCTTTGGTTTTCTTTCGATTTCTAGTTTCACTCTTTCAATACTGTTTTTTGTTCTTTCGCCAGCAGACGCGAACGACAGACATTTACGAGGGAAAGTCAAAGGAAAGATTCTATTACTTGGGAAAATTTAACCCGAGGCTTATTTTCTCTACTATTTAAAAAGTGGTTAATCTTATTTATTCTTAGTACGGAGACATATTGTCTTTTCTGTTTTTTAGTTTCTCTTATTCAATTCTCCAAGTCGTACAAGTATTGTAGGAGCATTTGTCATTGGCACACTCGGTACTACGTGATGCAAAGTCTCGAAGACTAAGTCAAACGTTTCACGACTGTTTGAACAGTTTGAAGAAAAGGATTCACCATTGTAATATCTTTTATTAGTCACCGTGTTATTTCGGTTCTGGGAATAATAAACATTTTTTTCTAACACCATTATTTCTCTCTTAAGTTCCACGATCGGGTCAGATCGTTTCAATGGGTAACAATGACTTGTTAATAATTCGTTGTTTTTCATCTTGCATGATAGTTTGTACGTATGTAATTCGAACGTAGCTTTTGAATAATTCGCGTTTCAATATTTGTCTGTATCTTGTTTCTCGTGTCGGAATCTTCTGATAAAAGTTCTTTTATCTTCCTGGGAATCTCGTATTGCAACTTAAAAACAATTCCGTGAATTAAACAAGTTATCTTTAGGCAACAGTATCTTTTTTCAAACGTACCGCCATATTTGACATAAATTTATGTCACTCGTACATTCATACTAACATCGGATACTGTTTTTAATTTTAAAATGTATCGATTTGAAAAAAATTCAATTATCAAATTTAATATCAATATCCAAAAATCATAATATGATATTTGCTCAATTCTGTATGATTAATGCCGAGATCTACTGCGCTACGGCAAATTCTAAGAATGCATTATTATTTATATCGTCGACGATAGACAAAGCATTGAGAGCGCCAACGTGGCTTCATATTATATACTGTGCGTATACTTATGAAGTACTATGGTATTTCTTTTGCGCTGATATTATGGTATCCCGTATAATACGTTGCACCCCTTAAGCGATAGTGTTTCATACTAACGTATATAGTAACGGTCAACAGCTAAGGCGAGGTATGAATAATATTGTTGTTTAGCGTTCTTATGATTGGCAATTATTTACAAATCGTGACCGTAGCTATTCTAGTTGTCCTTTGTTGTATAGGAGAAACACATAGAATATGTGTATAATTTGTGTTAAACCTTTGAGCACGGTATATAATATGCATAGATACGCAGGTGTGTATATTCAAGATTATATATATATGTATATATATATATATATATATTCAATACATACGTGAGGAATTCATATACTGAAAATAGAAAGGATACAAATTCTAAGCTGAGGCTAAACTAGAAGAATCAGTGTCTAGGCACATTACACTAGGAATGTATTTTGAGGTTATCTATATCTTTTTGTCTTTTATAGATTACCCTAATAAGGATGGAAACGTGACGGTTCCCTGTAATACCGATGATGATTGCAAACCAGTGATACCACTTAATACAAAAAATACATCTTGCATGAACTACGAATGTTATTGTTCGATGAGTGTAGAAGAACCACACACTCTGTGCAAACCATCTGATATTGTCGCTGTGAGCTCCAAGAGTTCAAGTAAATGACTTAAACTTTGATTTAAAACTGTCAACAAGACAGTTACTGACTTGGGATATTTTTATTTATTTCATTAACTGTTTTCGTTTTTCACGCGAAATTTTAGATCCATTGGTAGGTCGCATATGCAAACACCAAAAGGATTGTAATTTAAAAAACGGTTTCTGCAATAACACCAGAGGACAGTGCGAATGCTCGCCGGGTTTTGTATCGTCGTCGGATAACGAAAGATGCCTTCCGAGTACGTCAGATATTTTTTACGATTGTCTTATCAGTCTTATTACTAATGAGTATAACAATATAATTTCTTTCAAAATTTTCTAGTTGCGGCTACCATTGGTTCTACCTGTGAGGACAATAAGCAATGTTTGGCTTATTTGGCAAACTCTACGTGTTCCAATATGGAGTGTAGATGCGTTCCTGGCTACCACTATGCCAATTCAAAATGTTATAAATCCGTAGGTATGTATTGATAAAAAAATAAAAAATCCAGTTGATATTATATTAATCGTTAAATAATCGTAGCATTCGGAGAGGCATGTAATTTCAAAGAAGAGTGCATGAGCATCATTGGAGCCGAATGCAATGCTGGAATTTGCACGTGTTCCATCGATGCTGTTATCAATCCCCAGAATAATAAATGTCTGTCACTGGCGCTGAAAATTAATGACTTCTGTTCGGAGTCTGTACAGTGCTCCAAAAAATTCGGTGACAAGTCAGAATGCATAGCAGAGAAATGCGTTTGCCAAGAGCATTATCATTTCGACAACGACGTACATCGATGTGTCGTAAACAAAAGTAAAGCTATTTTTAATACTATAATATCCACTAGAATCAATATCCGTAATTAATTTGTAAAGCACTGTATCTATTTAATCTGTATTTAGGGCTTGGTGACACTTGCGAAGGAGATTACGAATGTTATCAGGGTGAAACCGGATACGAGAAGAAGGCTTTGCAGTGCATAGCCAATCGGTGCCATTGCACGACAGGTTTCGAAAAGAATAACGATAATATATGTGTATCAGGTAAAAATAAAAATTTAACGATATACGAAAACGAAGCGTATGCTGAATAATCGCGTCTTAGTCATACAAATGAAGAAATGTTCGTGCTTGTTACGTTAGTGAAATAATTGTATTTTCAGGTGCAGCCACACTGACGCTTTCGATGGCTCTCATTCTATCGTTATTGCTCTACGTGTCATTGTAAGAGGAAGAAAACAAATATTTCTCATATCTCATTACTCATATTCGAATATTTTTTTCGTTCCTTAATTTCAAATCTCAAAACCTCATTGAGGAGATGCATATGCATATATATTCTGCCTTGTCTTAGATACATAAGTAGGATTAATTACAAATGCCCACGATACTGCACACTGTAACGGGTTCTGTAACTTCTGTAAAATCTTATTTAGTTACAAATAGTGTCGTACGAGAGAAATAATTATGTATATTATTACGCCTGTAATTTGCACTTACTGTACAGACTCGGTCTGACCGATTTATTTGATTATCGTACACGAAGGAGACAGTAATTAACACAGTGTTAGCAGTACTTAGTAATACTATGTATTGGCTTTTAAATTATCTCAGCTATCTATCGTTGCACTTCTTTTTTTAAATAAATGTAGAGAAATCAGTGAGTCACATAGTTCTTTCCTTTTCTTTCCTTTCTATTTCATGAATCATGATTCGAGGTACTGGTCAGGCCGATGATAAACATTCCATTTTAAGTCTACGAAGCTTTGACGACTGCTGGAAAATAAGAGATTAGTTTAAAAATTATTGTTAACATTTGAAACATTTTTTTCCTTACTTGAAAGAATACATTCACCGTCGTTTTCACTGAACTCGTATCCAATTGGACAACTGCAACTGAAATTTGAACAACTACTCAGAGTTCCAAAAGCTCCATGACACTGCAGATCCTCCTCGCAAGAGCCTGGCCAAAGAAGGGGTACTAGGAGAATGAAAAAGAAAAGTTGTACTACGTTCTACAAATGAATCACATTATGTTCTTTACCTGCAAGACATTTCTGCATATCAGTAGATCGCACGTAGCCGTCGCGACAATTACAAATGGTAGTTCCTTGTCTCATGCTCTCACAAAATGAATCTTCGTTTGCACAGTCTTCATCCTCGTTGCAAGCTGCTCCTAAGACTGCAAGAAAGAGCTTTGTAATTTGTTAATAAATAATTTTTTTTATTATTCACCTCGTTTGCAAAGCGTAAAACCATCCGCGCGTTGAACTTGCTGGAATCCATCATTGCAGATACAGGGTCCATTTCTTTCACAGGTAGCGTGAGGATCGGCGCATTCTTGACTTTGCAGACAATTTTCACCCAGAGCTAGTGACATAGAGAGAAAGACATAATTCATATAAAAGATAAACTTTTGATATGTCAATCAATTAAACTAATAATTAATGATATTACCGGTGGCACACCTGTTGCCAAAAGAATTGCCTACAAGAGGATGTGGACATTGACACTTGTCATTTTCACAGGATCCATCGACACAGGCCACTTCAGCTCCAGTACAGTTCTGTCCGATGGCTGTAAACATATGTTATGTACAAGATAATACAAATTAAATAAATAATATTATAATCGTCATTGAGAATAAATTTTTTAAATAGACATTGACATTTTTTATATAGTAAATAATCAAATGTCTTTTTATATATTTTTCTCTTACCTTTCAAACATACCCTGGTGTCTGTATGTTGCACAAATGTATCTTTGCAGTCGCAATATCCATTCTTTGTTGAATTGCAGCGAGCGTTATTATCATAGCAGACAGTGCTAAGAGTCGGACAGAGCTCGCCGTTAGCTACAAGAAAATAATTTTGAAGTAAACATATGGAAGATTTTAAATGGACCATGCCATTGTTTATATCTCTTACATATTGTACACATGCTTAAGTTCTGATTTGGAATATAAGGGCTATAGCAAACACAACGATAATTTTTACAATAGCTATTATGCACACTACTACAGTCGTTGTACGACCAGCATTCGGATCCAATTAGGCGTGATTGGCCATTGACACAAATAATAAAAAAAATGAGAGAAAAAGAAAAAATGAAGAATACAGAAACCCTCTTATCAATCATATTGAAAGCAAATGAAAATTATTGTATAAAGTTAGACGCTACTTGTAAAATACAAACTCTTTACGATGTGCATTGCTTTTATAAGAACGGTTTCTTCAGAAAAAAAATGTTATAAATATCAAAGCAGAAATCGCAATTTTATCAGTAACTTTAAGTAAACAATCTTCTTATCGCATGTTTTTTTTTTTCATTGAAAATGTAGAGGTATAAGATAAGTAACGCCGAATTGGAATGATCTCGATGGAGAGCTGATAATTTTAACACGATTCATTGACTAAAATAATTTTGACCATTTGATATCAGCCATCTTCGAAATTTCGAAATCACTAAACGCATATCCATTGTAACAAGGTGTGTGTGTATGGAGATCATAAGGCGAAGGTATATCTATATGTTCCAACTTCACACCTTTGGTAATCTTATACTGATAAGATACAGAGTCGATGATAATGGCGTGTCTCTCCGTACGATCTGGGCTAGTGAATGCGTCGCTCCTAGTGATGCTAACGTAAATTAGTTTGCTTTCATTGGAGACCTCGTCGTGGGCCTATTGGCTCACGAAGGTGAACATCTAAACTGAAACTATTCGAAGGTTCACCAAAGAAGAAAAGGAAATGAAAGGAGACCTCAAGGTTCCGGTTGGCGTGACGCTTGCGCTGGCCCTTGTGTTCGCCTTCGGCGGTACAGTCACAGCTCATCTCGACGAGCACACACATCTATTGAGAAGACGTGAGTGAAAGAATGTTATAAAAAATAATATTAATTCCAGTAATTACAAAACAATTCACAACAGTGCATTATCTGTAAAGGACCAGACAAGATTCACAAGTGACAAGTAATTTAAACGTCACGTGCAATTACCGTAAAAGTGATATGTACGTTAAAAATTGAATTTTTCATATACATTCAAATATTTAAAATTGATAAGTTTCTTACGATAGATACTGTACTTGGATCATTTATGTTAGCTATAGTGAGTCTCTTGCTTATTTAGCATTGTTGTGACTATGCTTTTATAAACACGTTGATATTTATCATATTACCTGGGACTGTTCCCTATGGACCAGAACCTCCTGTACCCGTGGGAAGAAGGTCGATAACCGTGAAGCGTTTTTTATTCCCTTCTCTAAATCTACGTAACTCAGTCGGATCCTCACTGTTTGGCTCTTCGCATTGGAATCTGTGTGCTTGAAAACGTAGTTTGCAGTGCCAGGGACGCTGTTGCGTAATTCGCTCCTCTGTTGCTGTTACGTCGTTACGTTCATAGAGTGAAGACTGTTCAGTTCAGCCCACGTTTGCCCAACGTGCGCGCACTGTGTTCTTATAGAGTGAAGTGTCAATTTTTAGAGGCTACGCTTATGCCAAACGAGAACTAGTGTAAATGGAAGTGTCTTGTTTAGACAGTACGCAATAGCATAGTAGTGAAGGGTCAGGAATATCTTGACCGGCTTTTTCAACCAGACACACCTGGAGGAAGCATGCTATCGAGAAGAAATCATCCTGGAGGATCAGGAGGATCTGGAGGATCGTTTGCGTTCCTTGAGGATGAAGGGTAGAGGATTCAACAGAATCAACGTCCTAGTTCTCCTCTTCGTGTCGCTTAATATTCCATGCTACCTCGTCAGCGGCAACTTGACGTGCAGGGATCAAGCATTGCCTAGTACGTATCGATCGGCTTCTGAGAATGTCAGCTTATCACGAACCTCGTGCTTAATAAGCCAATGTATTTTTAAATACATGGAAACTTTTACAGCTATCCTTGGTGCCTGCTATCTGGTGAAAAATATATTTGTAACGAATGTGGGCTTGGATTTTTAAAACCGGAACTACACTTTTGAATAAGATTATTTCTACTTCCGTTTACCTTATAACGTATATACTCGTGCATGCAGACTGGGCTTTGCTTTAATATATATCTGTGACTCACGTGTACTGATTTTAGGAGAAGTGATGATACATTTATTTGATAAGTGAACTGTGTGTTTATCAATTATTGTCCTTTTTTTCTGCCCCTTATGGCTTTTCAGAAACTCTGGCTTCCTGTGAGTATGACAAGGACTGCGTAGAGAATGCATACTGCTGGAATCAACAGACATGCCTATGCATGACTGGATATCTTGTCGACAGGAATCGTACTCACGTGCAGTGTCTAAGAAGTGCGTATGATTTTTATATTTTTAATAGACTCGTTGTGTGAATTCAAAGATGGCATATAGTTTATGCACATCCTGTTGCAGCTGCCACTGCGATGGGGGATCCATGTACGAAGGACGTGCAGTGTACCGTGACCTTCACAGCCCAAGCGGAATGCCGGGACAACGTTTGTCAGTGTTCCATTGGCTCCCATTTCCAGGACAGACGATGCTACCAAACAGTCAGTAAGTAATAATTATCATTTATAAATCATTCAAATAAATTTTAAATAAATCTAACGTAATATTTATATCTTCAATACAGGAATAGGTCATATGTGCCAGACTTCGAACAACTGCTACGTTGAAAACTCACCCAGTTATTGCGTTGCTGGTTTCTGTGAATGTCCATTTCAACATCATCCTAATCCTGACGGTACAAGATGTATAAGAAGTTCATGTGAGTCTCTTGATACTTACGAGTCCCGTTCGACTGTATGTATAAATATTAAAACAGTCGGATTACCAAAGACATTATTTTGTATTATCAGTTTTGGACGATCAGTGCTTCGGCGACGAGGAATGTGTCGCTCAAAATTCAAGGTGCTTGAACGTCTGTCGCTGCAACGTGGATCACGTGATATCTTCTGATCGGAAAAGATGTCTGAAAGCTGCTAACGTAATCGGTGAATCGTGCAGTGAGCATTCGCAATGTCAGGAGTTCATGACGAATGCACAATGCAATGAGGAAAGGTGCTCTTGCGTTGAGGGCTACCATCAACGTGGTCCAGTATGTTATAGGAGTGCCAGTAAGTATAAAGTTTGATAATATTATAATAAAAAGGTATTTTTATTACCTATGAGTATCTTTAAATATTTTTTTTGTGCTCTTATAGTTACGTCATGTCTGAATAATTTGTTACAGAGCTCGGTCGAGCCTGCGGGACTCATCGACAATGCGTTACGCCCACGAATACAAATTCCAACACGACCGAAGTCACAAATGTTGATTGTATTCATGGTAAGAATTTTCTTTCGACGTATTTTTTATATGTCAGATCCATTTTTAATTTTCTCTTAATTTTTTTTCATTACTTTTAGGAATTTGCACCTGCGCTTCCGACTATACCACTACGGACGATCGATTGGATTGTATTCGCTACAGCGATAATGGTAATTTCCATTTCTGTTATTGAATCTGCCGGTTTTGCTTATCTTAATATCAATTAAAAATTGTCATTTTTATTTTTGTACCTGTGTAGGTGCTGGAAATCTTCAGATTAATTGGCTCGCTTTATTAATGATTTTGGCGAGTTTTTATAGATTTTAATAAAAGGAACAAAGAAACAAGCAGCTAGGACAAACTTATGATTTAAAACAAAAATGTGACATTTACAAATGAAACCTTGGCGATTACAAGATTCGTATTATTAACGAAATCTTCGCTGGTTCGCATACTACATACATAATTGTACCGAAGTACATAGTATTACTAATGCTTATACGAGTAGTATACGGTTACCATTGCTAGATGCAAAGAATGACGGACATGTGAGAAAGCTTCTATTTATTAATATTTTCTAGAGAATGTTGCAAATAATTAATAAAGCGTTAACAATAACTTATACGATAATGAATTTTTGTATATTTTTACTATTAAAGTTCATCGTGGATAATAGATTTAACACTATCCACGTCTAATTTATCCCAAAAGGCGATAGCATCTGATCTCAATTTTGATGACATTTTTAGATCGTGAGGTCCCTTTATCACTAGATATTCATGCTCCTCAGATTTAACTGGATTCCACGTAAACCCAGAGAAACTAGGGGCAGGATTACTGAAACAAAAGATTTATTATACTTTTTTTTTTGTAAATCAGTAAAATAATGTGTCTATAAACCTTTGAAGCTATTTACCCAAAAATTGCAAAATTTGTTAGAATGTCTAACATTCTTTCTATCATTTCATCCTCTTCATTACTTCTGGTCCAAGGATCATTCTTGAAGAAAGTTTTCTCCATAGGAAATAGATACAAGTAATCATCTAAATGTGCCGTACCATTTAAGGGAGTACTAAGATTTCTACCAAACACTGTAGCAAAAGTTTTTGGTCCCTCATACTCAAAACTGTATAGATAAATGGGTGATTTCTGATGTTTACGCTGCATCTCAACAGCTTTCACCAACGGATGGACAAAATATCGGTCAGAAAACATCTGCAAGGATGTATAAAATTTAAATATTTTTAATTACTTTTAAGTTCAATATAAAAAAAAAGAATTTATCGACTCACGTGTATCATATTCTTCTCTTGTTTAAGAGTTAGACGTTTTTTGTTATAATAGTATTTGTTAATTTTGTCAATGATTTTGATTACATCCTCTATTGAATGCTGATAAAAGTGTAAACTATTAGAGAACGACTTTAACTTGAGAACATCATAATTCTGAAGTACATTGTCATGAGACATGATAGCTGTAGTAATAACGAAAATAATAAATAATTTTTTCTCTTATTTTGCAAATTTAATACTCATTAGTCAACAAACCCACCGCCGCTTCTCATAACTCCTTCTTTTGACGTAATTCCAGTCATGAACGGTACATCCGCAAATTTTCCAGAATTCAATAGATCATTTGGCATCTCCGTAAGGAAGGCTCCTTCGATATCCGGCTCTACTACGGGTGGGAATTTAATTAATGGATCAATGGACCAAACCTGTAAATTTCGAAGAAAAAATAATATTAAATATATTTTCCAATTCATAAACAATAAAACTATAAGGCAAGGGCCCTACAAAAAAGATTGGGTCAGCTTCAATCAGTTCCTCTGCCGGTTTCTTACGAAGGCAGTCAACCAAAACAGTCGAATTTTCAGTAGGACAATTAAAATGTTGACCTATATATTCTGCGTGTTCTCTTGCTTCATTCTTCAGTGAATAAGCCCATCTTGCGTTAGCAAGACCTGATTGGGCGATGGCCTTCGTGAACAATCCTATAAAAACGAATAATTGTATAATCTAGATAATTCGAATGGATGCGTCTCTGTAATAATTAAAATATATCAACCTCTGGAAATTGGACTTAGCATGTGATAATGTACTGATGCTCCGCCAGCACTACCACCAAAAATAGTAACCTTATCAGGATCACCACCAAAGGCCCCAATATTGTCGTTAACCCACTGCAGAGCATGCACTTGATCTTTAAGTCCCCAATTTCCAGGAGCTACCTCATCCTCGGTACTTAAAAATCCTGATAATAAAAAATAGACATCCTCAAAATCATGTAATTCAAACACAATGACACAGCTCAAATTTAATTACCTAGTATATTGAGACGGTAATTTAAAGTGACAAGAACGACACCACGGTCCATGAAAAAATGTGGCTGAAAATGATAGGTGGTACCTGACCAGAACATGAAACCACCAGGATGAAAAAAGACCATTACTGGAAGATCCGGTGAACTAACGCCTATTTCAGGTAACTTCAAAGAGGAAGAATTTATTTATATCAACTAGTATATACATATATGATTGGTTTAATTTAATTTTTAGTTTTATTACCACTGGTGTATAAACATTCAAGTAAAGGCAGTCCTCACTACCTGGTGGGTCATCTTCATTACGGAAATACATGGCTGCGATACACATGTTTCCATCTTTTTTAGCTTCACGCGTGTCCCAGGGTTCTGGATTTTCCGGAGGCTGGTTAGATTGATAATACGTATTTTTAAAGATATAATAATTGCAATATAGTCAATGAGTTTTTTCCGGGCTATCTGTTCCAAAATCAACTCCCATACGCTAGAGTACCGTTTTGTCTCTGTTTATCGACATATGTACGTTCGACAGTGACAGAACGATATTCCAGAGGTACAAGAGTAAGACTTTGGAACATACCCCGAACACAAGATCCATACTCTCGGTATGTGGCACTTGGCCCTCTAACGAGGGGATAAAGTCTGTAAGGATCAATAGAAGACTGTCGGTGTTATATCATCATAATTAATATGTACGACTAATTTTTAATAGCAAACATCAAGAAAATATTATCCGACGTTCTGAAAAATGTGGATATTAGGTACATTAATTTTGAGTAGAATGAAGATAGCAGGTTTAAATCACAATCTGATAGATTTGACAAACTTATTTATTTAAGATCTCTTATCATATTTGATTAAATGATCCGTATTTTTATCGTACATAAAAATGATCACGTGGACGTTAAATAGTACCGATCATGTTTAACAAATCATGGCAACATTATTGGTTTTACAAAATTAATACAACACACGTAATTATTAGTGGAACTATATGAATGAAAATATAATTTTAATCCAACATTGCTTTCGTTTAATCCGCATGAATCTAATCAAAGGTCTTCAGATTGTACATCTTTTTCTAATATTCAATAAAACAGATTTTACGTAAGCTTCCCCTAAGTAGGGTACATAACCCTCTCTCCATCAATCAAGCATAATCTGAAATTCAACTTAATATCGATTTCGTTTACCTTAAATCGTAATTCCCCAATAGGGGGTTTAGCGTATGGAATTCCAAGGAATGAACTAAATGTCCTGTTCAATCTGCTAGTATCTTCAAAACCAATCAGACAACCAACGTCGATACATACTTTTGGTCCTCCATCATTCGCACCACCAACAACCGTTAGACTAGCTATAGACAAAATAATTACGAATTTGGATTCCATCGCAAGAGACGTTCAGTCGTTCGGAGCTTATCGTATTTTTACTTAAACCCGAGTCAATATTACACAGTATTATCAGTTACACTACACTCCTAGTACACGAACGACTGCCCATGGAACAACGTCCGGCGTCCACTATATATTACGACGCCATTCTTTCCGTAACAGCTGAATGTTATTTAATCTCCTGTGATCTGCAAGTCTTCGACGCTCGAGAACCTATGATTGTCGAAAACGTGGATGCCGGTAAATGATTTATGATAATAATATCCGTAATTTGTAACGACGTGATTGATTGTTCCAATAAGGCGCGAAATTTAAATTTATATTAACTCTTCTATCCAATTCCATTGCAATAAACTTTTACGTACGACGCTCGCCATTTCTCGTAAATATTCGTCTGCTACGCGTCGCGGTGAATCCTGCGTCGGTATTTCTCGTACGTTTTCGAGGGTAGTGCGTAGACTGTCCTCCGGACGCTCGCTTTACCAGACTGTACGTTAGAACGTCTCGAAACCCCGGAACGAACGTATCGTCGTACCATCGGTTCAACGTACGGTTTTTTTTGTTCCCATTGTGTTGCCTGAGTGATATTCTTTGTCATTTATTTTCAAAGGCACTAGGATTTTTCTGTTTCTATTCTCAATACTGGTGAGTACTATCGTACTATACTTTCTTATTAAATAATTATGTTCGCTGTTTCATTGTGTGTTACCATTTGTACTCGTACATTTCATGACATGCCAATGACTTGTTAGTCATCTTCATTAAACTCAAGGATAATTTACACGAGAGGAGAAACGTTACTTAGCAGATTTATTACGAACACTTATATAGTAATTTATAACCAGACCATAAAATTGTTGGATAATTATATTTCACAAGCAATAGATAATTCATCGGGACAATGTATCTTTATTACGCATATGCTATTATTTACCATGATTTAGGTCTATGAAATTTTGGCAATTTTCAGTGTATGATGTAAAATCGTTTTGCACAGATAAACCTAACCAAGCATAACTCTAAATCTCCATCGTTTCCTCATATATCACGAAAAATGGATCATCTGCGTTTAAGTGTAATTTAAGAAAAATTTATGAAAATAAAGCGGATATAATGGCTGTCAACATGACGATTTGATAAGTCGGTTTCTTAAATATTATTCTCGAACACCAGATATTTGTGAATTTGAAATCAAGATGATCCGGCTTCTTCGTTGTAAAGGGAAGGTGGTTAAACTCATAAATCAAATAAGTTGGGAGCAAAGTAGAATAACAGTTGTAAAGGTTTCCTCGCCTTTAGCGTTATCTTTTCGCGTACATGTATACACAAAGATCTAAACGGGGGAAACGAGGTTTAAGTTTCGAGGACGAAGATGCATGAAGGATCATAAAAATAATTTAGATGCTGACGAACATTAATAGTGAATAGTCGTTATCATAGACTATGGTATTTCTAAATATGCAATGAAACTCCATTATTCTTAGTATAGCCGAACAGTAGCTTTAATCAATATTTTGTTGCTTAATGATTCATTTTAACTACTACCCTTACAATAATGGTAATTATTCCCATAGCGTCGTTGACAAGGGTCAACCATAAGAAAGTGAAGGACAGCTACACGAATATCATCTTTTGTTATTAAGGGATGAACAGTAGCCCTAAGGTGCTGGTATCTTATCAGATTATCGATCATTGCCGATTTTTAAATTCATCATATATATATATCCGAAAATATGCGTTAATTTTCTTAATTATATATTTATACTCTATGTTTACCTATAAAATAGTTTCGTATAAAATTTTATTACTCCCACCCGGTCAGTCTGTTCATACATTTGCCCGCGTTTTAATTGGCTGTCGTGAACTTTTATTCAATTTTATACATGTATATACATAGGTGTCCTATTTTTGATTTATGAAACGTATGAAACGCGCGCGCAAAGTACTTTTTTTCTGTCTAACAGCAGGGTACCATCTCTCTTGGGTTTTCATTTCAATAATCTTAAGTTGGTTAATTCTCCTACATATTAAATTTATCAAGCCTTGGGCAATTACCTGAAGTGCTATGAACAAATATAGCATTGCAGAGCATATTAATTCTAAAATATTATCATTTATGCACCGAGCAACAAATTTTTTTCTTGTTGTTTGAATCAATTAATTTTTTCTTATACAATAAGTTAATTCCGAAATATAACGAATATTTCATGAGTACATCACATTTCTACAAAATAAACAACAATTTTCAAGGGTAAAATAGTCCCTTTTGATATCGACCTGTCTTACCTCAGAGTCAAATTTATTTTCCAAAATCAATGACTTTATTTAAAAAAAAAACAGTCATTCGAAATTCACTGTTCACTAATATTTCATTTCTCAAGGGATGCATGTTATTCTCATCTGGAAAATAGTTTCTGCAATAAATCATCTTTTTTAAAAATCTACCATCCAGTATCATATCCTCAGATTATTTTAACTTTTATCAGCATCGTCGAACGCCATTCAACATTTCCCTGACGCAGTTGCCCTATTTTCTATATTGGACGTTCATACTCGTCAACTGACGACATCAGTAGCCAATCAGGATCCAAATAAAGCGACAACGATTCTACAGTCGAAACTTCGATTAAATCCTGATATGGATTCTTTTACTAAAGTGATAACTGGCTGTACTGGGTACAGCGTCTTAACGTCTGTTGAAAATAAGTTCGGGGATAATTAAGTCACTGAAAAGTAGATAGATAAGAAGGGTAGAAATGATTTTATAATTATTTTAAAACTCGAATTAATCATTTTGAAAGAAGAAAAAAACATTGAAATTCGAAATTGAAGATTTCAGTATAATCACATATACATATTTGATACGCAATAAGATTTTGAACATTCACCTAAACCCCGTTTGGGATCTTTGATATTTCTATTAAGTAGTATACGTGGTATCTAGGGAATTTTGGGAACTATCTAGGGAAAATTCCTTTGTGGACCTTGCTGCATACAAATCGACGTTTAATATTAAGGTACCCTCTGAAAGACCTCGTTAACTGATTATAACAAGTTCACCAACTTCCTCCTAGCTGATTAATAATTTGTGGACAGTGAATCAATGAGTAAGATAGAAATATAAACTTTTTTAAGGTCGCAGCAAGTAACGTTGAATTTTTCATAAACCAACCCGTACTCTCAAAAGTTGATGCTTACTTATTTTCGTTAACTCCTATGTATAACATAGTAAAGTTTGTCTTTGGTTAATTTAATCTCGTGCCTTTAAAAACATTGAAGAGTTCGTTTAATTGGACGAATAATAAAGAAAGAATTGCAAAATGGAAATTTGTTCTCCCCCGGTCTACGTACGTGATATAAATTTATATACTTACGCAACTATATAGTACCTTCGCCATAAATCATGAGACAACCGTATATGTATACCGAGAGCCTGTATGTTATATTTTTCGGAAGTTTCCTCAGGAAATTTGTTACGCTGTTTTGAATCCTATAAATCTCAACTAAGTCATGGGATTTGTGAAATCCGTGGTTTGAGGTTTTTTATTTTTAAGAGAAAAACGAAAAAAAATTAGAAATAAAAGTAAATATTGCCTTTCTGTCACACGTATCCACAATGCTAATTACAAAATGCGAGTATTACAAAAATCATGAGTCAGGTAACGAGAAACCTTAGAAAAACCACTTTCTTCCTCTACATCTTGTACCACAAGTACTAAATTAGGTTTATGAAGAAAGAAAAAGATAATTGAAGGTTCCCCAACAAGTAAAAGAATAAGAAAAGGGTGAATTTTTGACCGGAGGCATTTTAGCAGTCTTTTCGACGGTCAATCCAATAGCGTGTGGGCTTGGAATTTCGCAATTACTTTAATTATATCTCAACGTTAACTTTGATTAATGTCAACCATTAAAGCCAAGGTATTACAGTCGTTGACTATGATATTTTTCCCACTTATATTATTGTTAACCGTCCAATGTTAAGCGTTCGATTTCGAATGGAACAACCTGTAAGGATTCTGCTCTGGTTTACGTCAGTGTTAAATATAAAAAAACTCAACCCCTATATTTTCGCTGGTCATCAGCGCTTTACTCTTCACATTTGGTTTTTTATTTCCCTGTATGTTTTATCTCTGATCTTAATTTCTCGTCTCTCTCACGGCACATTCCGTTTCAACAGCCTTTATATAGGAATTACCATAATTATCAAAATACACCCTCAGCGATAACGGGACCTTGGTCAGACCCTGAGAACAACCCACTGTGAAACTCCTTATTGACGTAGACACGTATCTATCAATTGTGGGAATATAAATCATTGCAAACTCGATAGGTTTCCCATTGTTTCTCATCCGTGACGTGGAGGGTCAGATCGTTAAGAAAAAGCCTAAGAATAACCAGCGAGACTAATGTATAACAAAGTTCGCTATAATAATATCCAAAACGTCGCAAATCAATGTTTCAATGAAAAAACTTGCCAATAAGCATGAAAATAATTTTCCTTATTGTTATTAATAATTTTATAATTTTTTAATGCATTTTATATAGTTGCCTTAGAATTTTTCATTTATTAAATCCTAATTGTTATTTTTGATTACGCACATACATGCAACATTATTATACGCCCCTGGGGATCCCGATCATAGACATGCTAATGCTTAGATCCTGCTGTCTGTATCCAAACAAAAGAAAGTTCGGGTCGAAGGGCTAGCAAAGGGCAATTCAGGGACCCTTTGAATTACCTATATATATATATATGTATGTACATGTATGTGTGTATATATATATTACATTACTGAAACGAAATGACAGAACCAGATGGAAGCTGTTACGTCATAAATAAATTACGTTAACGCAGGTTTACTTATGTTGTCCGTCGTACCTGTAATAGATAGTGAAAAAAATACGTGTCTCCTTCTACCCTCTTATTACTTTGAGCTATAATTCAATTTTACATTGGAGGGGTTGTTTGTTGAAAAAAAAATTTTATGAACACTGCTAATTAATTACCTCGTTCATTAAGTAAACTTGGTGTTGTGCAATTTATCAATACTGTATCTATACAGAATGATCAAAGTCAAAGTACTCCACTTAACATTGACAGCATCATGCGGTCATTATTTTTGAGCAACACAATGAGCAGCTAATAGACATTAAATTTACGATTTGTGCGCGAGTAGTAGGCCTGTATAAGAAATGAAGAAGACTTTAGAATTTTCGTATACCGCCCGTGAGTGCGAGTGAGATGACGGTATGGGGACTCGCCTGCGTAAGACAAGGACAGACGTATCGCTGGCTAGATTAATGAGCGATGCCCTTTGTCGAATTGGATATCGGAGGGAATTCTTAATCTTTTCATTTTTAATTTTATCGAATAACGCTTAATCTTAATAACCCCGTTAAAAATGTTGAAATGTGTCCTATAACTTTTTGTGTTTTTCCCTCGTCATATGCTATTGAATGCTATATGAAAAAATTAAATCTGTCGGCGTTAAGCGTATTTGGGAGACTGGGCAAAATATTGCGCAAAGTTACGTTTTATAGGGAAAATTACAGCTGGGGTAAATCGTTATAACACCCTTCAGTAAAAGCTTGGCGTGGGTCGCGCTAATGGTGTTATTGCCGATATATATACGTATATACTGTATATGTATATGTATAACACATTAACTGTTATATAGACAACACGGATACTGGAAACCAGTGGTTCAAGGCCATTGAAACCGTTGACAGGAATACCATCACTTTAGGCGAAAACATTAATCTACTTTTGTATGCTGCCCTTCCTATTTTTCTCTTCGACTCAATTAGTTCAAACCTTTTTTTCTCCTTTTTATCTTCGTATTTATACACATCGCGTCTTCCTTATACGATAATGGAGAAAATCTTTCGTTAAAAAATCTATCTTGGACGATTTAACGCTGGTAATGAAATTGAGGCAGAGATTTTGTTGATATTGTATGTGGGGATATTGTTAACAAAAAATCTTATGCTTTATGGTTATTTTATATACTTATCCCGTATATATTACTGGTGATGATGATTCGGTAATATTGCATTCCTTTATTGTATATTACGAATGAAGGGAGAAGGACGAATTCTTTTATTGTTGTACTTATTTATAAATTTACCAAGAGCATTTAATTACCTGGAGGGTTCACTTAATCGTAGATTTTTAATAACTGCAATTAACGGACTCTCCTTTCGGCTCTTCTTCGGATGAGAAGGAAGGAACACGGAAATGGGAATTCCTTTCATTCCTCTTTTTAATTTCAGAAACGCTCTTTATTCTGGCGTAAAAAAAAACCACAGTAGAAATTCCTCGAGCGCGGAAATTAATGAGGAGTTAATTTTTTCAGGGGTGAAAACTCTCTGGGGATTGGACGAGTAGAAAATGATAAAGTGGATAAGAAAACGAAAACTTACGTCTCTTCAGTATAACGAATGTCAGTCGAAGTAGGAAAGATCGAAGGACAAGCTCAAGAGATTCCTCGATCTCCTGAATATCCTCGAAAAATGGTATGAAATTGGTAATTCCATATATATGCCCATTGTCTTCCTTTATTCATCTTCACATGACATTTTCTTCTTTCTGTTTACGGTTCTCTCTCATCTTTCAAAATAAGGAGCCAGGGTCTTCTGTTACCATAGGACATGGAGTATGGACAATCTGAAGAAATGGATCGAAAATGAAAAATCTTTCCTGTATAAAACAGCTATCTGCGTTTTTGCCATGAGGATACCCATTTTTTGGGAGACGCAGGAAACGTCCAGGATGGAGGAGAATCTTTTAGGTATTGAGATCTTTACATAAGAAAGCTCGACGGGACTTCATAAAAACGTCAGGCAGCGTTGGGATGACATCGGGTACCTGTGAGAAGGTTTCCTGGAAGGTTCAAAAAAAAAGGACGAGGGTTCTAGGCGCTTTCTAATGGGAGACTCGCTGACGAAAGGTTAACTTTTCAATATGGCGAGATGTGAATATATCGAAAGTTCCAATGATAACGATAGCCAAAGAAATTATCGAGGTTACGAAGATGCCTTTGATACGAATCGGACGATTATCGATAAGTTGGACATTATCGAATTCATGAATCTCAGCTGTTCCTCGTCGACCGTTATCAATCCTAATGAGAATTTCTGGCTGCTGGTCGTGAAGGTGAGCCTTTATGTCAGATAAGGCGTTAACCGTAAGCGTCATGAAAATCCCTCAATAATATTGATCGAAGGTTAATTTGGGTCAAGGAGAGTAGAATTTTCCTCGCTAACTTTGTTACTCCTGCTACCACATGTTGCTCTGTAACTGCATCGATCACTAGCATTGATGGGATCAATCTGTTACTTTTGGAAAAGATTGATCGTTTTCACTCTAGTATATACAGTCTGGCAGCAAGGGTCCTTTCCAAGGTGTCAACACCTTTCTATGCAGCGTCATCCAGTCATTCACTCTATATTTTGCTGTCTCTCTTTCATCAGGAACCACTCTTGGCACTTGAGGCTTTGGCACTCCTGAGTGTCATTCTTCTTACCGTGGGTGGAAATACACTAGTCATAGCTGCTATAGCGTCCAGTCCAAGTCTGCGGGCGCCAACGCATTCTCTTATAGTGAACCTGGCATGTGCGGATCTTATACTGGGTTTGTTATCACCAAAATTCATCATCGTCGTACTGTACCAATTAAAGTAGAAATAATTTAAACAATTTCCATTCAGGATTAACAGTGCTACCATTATCAGCTAGCAGAGAACTCAGAGGAAGCTGGGGTCTGGGACCACTTACTTGTTCCTTGTGGGCAGCACTTGATGTTCTCTGTTGTACAGCCAGCATCTTGTCGCTATGTGGAATTTCAGTAGACAGGTAAGACCCTATAGCAAGCAAGTGGGATATAATGAAATGGTATGATTTTTCTGTTGGTACAAGAATACAACATTTCAAACAATTTTGTTTTTCTAAGGTACATCGGTGTGTCCAGACCACTCTCTTACTCTCGTGTGGTCACGACAAGAAGGGTAAGGGCGACTATAGCAACTATTTGGCTTTTGGCACTGGCCATTAGTGCGGGTCCACCCTTAGGATGGGCACAGGAAAGTGTCTACGTATCGGAAACCAGAGAGTGTAACGTGAATAAACAGCTTGGGTTTGTAGCACCAAATTGTTTTATATATCGTAAACTGTTTTTAATTAATCATTCGAAAATCATTGTCCATTTAGCTATGTCATCTTTTCTACCTGTGGATCATTTTATCTACCTGCCCTTGTCATCTTGGTACTATACGGACTGGTTTATAGAGCTGCTGCTAGACGATCTCAATTCCTTGATGCAGGAGCCGTGACCAGGAGTCAAGTGACACTGCGTATACATCGAGGTAACAAGGTAAGGTAGATTTGATTATAAATATAATACTTATACAGGCGACCTTAAAGATATATGTATACTTATTAATCATATTTATAAGTAATTTTGATATATGCTTACTTATATTTTACAACTTTTAAATGCCTAAAAATACAGTCTACTCATTCATGGACACAATGGAAAACAAATTCGTGGAATATGAAATCTTTTCGAATTCTACCAAGTTCTAGCTATTATCTCTTAACCTTCGAAATAAATCTCTGAACACCTAATGGAGTCCTAATACAGTGATTGTCTGCTTAGGTTTTGAAGAATTTCACCTTGGTAGTTAACCATGACCTTTGACCTCCTTTTTTATAGCAAAATTCACGTAATACTCTTCCATTCCTCCTTAATCATATCACTCGCCTTTTCTCCAATCATGATAGTCGGTGCGTTTGTATGTCCTGCTATAATTGTCGGCATGATACTCGCATCCACTACTCTCAGTCTCTTAATTCCATGTACCTTAAGTGTGCTGTCTACCACACCGTCATTTTCTCTTGTAGCCATTTTACATGTGCCGATAAAGTGACCCAAGGTCGTACTGATGTGACGTGATACACAAGACCAGTAAGCATCCGAATCAAATGGCAAATCCTTGCAGCCTGGGAATTTTACTGGTAAAAGGGTCGAGTTGAATCTTTTGAAAGAATTTGTTGAAGCCAATTCTATAGCCTGTAATTATAAAAAATTTATTAAGTCTTACAGAATAAAATTATACGCTTAAACAATTTTTTTTATATGTATAAAATTTTAATTAAATCCGTTTGGAGTATATAGAGAGTTTGTGGGATCGACTAGAGGAAGGTCTTTCTGACCCTTTCTCTATACTATTATGTTTGAGGTTTTAAAATATAATTAATTGAATGATGGTAATGACGTAATGGACGCACTTCAGCCGAGAGATCAAAAAATAGGACTTGGCCTTTATTAATTCGTGAATTCAATTATTGAACATTGATGGGTGAAATGTGAAATCTTGTTTACGTGATGCAATTTTTCGCCAATGAGGGAAAGCTCTGTATAGATAGAGAGAAATGGAACGAATGTGGTAGAGATAGCAGAGGGGATAAAGATCTACTGAAAAACGTTTGGGAGAATGGCACAACGTGCCCAAAACCGTAACCAAATATTACAAAATCGTTAGAAGAGTTATTGTATGTGTAAGTTCTATCTCAGGTGTTTACTACTTGTTGACTAAATGTTAAAATTTAATTTAAAAAGTTTCTCTCGAGATTCTAATGAGCGGCTGCTTTGTGAGCTGTACCGTGACTCGATTTTGATTTGTGCACCTGTAAGTGATAGCGCAGAAAAAGTTGATTCCGTGTGACAAATACTTGTAACAATATAGTAACAGTTTAAAGTGAGTTTCCATAAAACCGCAGCATACCTTTCTGATTCCACGAACCATGGTTCTCAAGTCTTCCTCGTTGTCGTAATAATTAGCTTGGAGTACGGGCCAGTGAAATGGATTGGAACTTTTCAAAGTGACGTTTCCTCTACTTTTAGGATGCATAAGTATAGGTACAATACTAAATGCATCAAATCCATCATAGGCAGCAAAGACTTCCTTGTAAAATTCATTAGAAAGTCCCAGTAGACCCCTGATACTTCCCGATGCATCTCCAGTCATAGCACCGAGTCCCAGAACAAGTTCAATGTCAGGATCATCCTTCTCGATAGTTGGACCAGTTGGTTGTGGAATTTTTGAAAAACTTGAATCAACAGTAATTGAGGTTACGTTTGGTGCTGATGGAAAATTCGAAAATTTCGTACTACTTGATATAAAATTGAAATTCGAATTGAAATCATTCTCGAAAGACCTGTCTTGAGTGAATTTTGGAAAAGACGAAAATTTGGAATTTTTTCGTCTTGTTCTATGACGTGTCGTTCTTTTAGTATCTATAAAAGCTAATCCTTCTGCTCCACCAGGTACGGTCAAAGGTCCTGCACCCTTGGTAAAGTAGTCTATTGTATTAGCAGGATTCGAAGCAAGTCTAGGTTCCACTATAGTGATACTATCATTGACTAGAAACGTCAGAGCAGACATGCTGACGTGATCTTGCAGATTCAATCCCACTGGTAGATCTTCCAGAACCTTGATCCCCAAGGACTCCAAGTGTTCCCTGGGTCCAATTCCAGACAGCATAAGAAGTTGTGGCGAATTTAACGTACCCGCCGAGAGCAGGACCTCTTTGGTAGCCTTGACGAAGTATCTACGACGATCCTTGACAAATTCTACACCCACAGCTGTTTTGGTATCAGGATCAATAACGATTTTCATGACACGTGAGAATTTGGATATGTGAAAATTAGGACGATTTCTTATTGGCTTCAGGAAAGCTTTTGAAGCGCTGACCCGACGACCATGACGAAGATTCGCCTGGGCCACTGAAAACCCAAGGATTTTCTCAGCATTGTAATCATTCACGGTATAGCCCATCTCTTCCGCAGCATCCAGAAATGGTCCACGTAATCTGGATACGTATGGAGAATAACTCACGTCCAGGTATCCATCGGTTGAGTGATATCTTTTATCAAATTTTTCCAGTTTACTGTTCTCAGATTTCAAAAAATAGGGGAGCACGTCCTTGTAACTCCAACCAGGATTACCCTGGGCCTCCCAGGAATCATAATCAGCTCTCGATCCTCTGGTGTACATCATAAAATTGATAACGGATGTACCACCGACTGCTTTTCCACGTGGCCAATTGCAACGTCCATCTATCATTGAAAGGCAGTATCCGCCATTTCCATCTGCGTTCTTGGCACGTGGTTCTGTCTTATAACCCCAATTGTAGGCAGTTATCTGCATTGTCGAGGCCAGCAATGGTATGTCCGTTAAGAATATTTCGTCTTTGCCAGCTTCTATGAGGAGAACCTGCCATTCGGTAATTTCCGTCAATCTATTAGCCAAAACGGAACCTCCCGAACCTGCACCGATTATTATAAAATCGTATTCATTTGCTACAGATTGTTCATCGTGTAGACGTCCTCTTGATAGCGGAGGAGATCCTGTATAGTACTTATAGATATTCTCCAAAATACCAATTGGAATAGTTGATTCAGCAGGATTTGATATTGTAAAAAGCAGCAGTAAAATTCTCAAAATTTGTATTACAGTTTTATCCATTTTTTCATTTCTATTCTTAATTTGATACGTTTAACGACGTTTTTTTTAATTATCTCTTTATTTTCTACAGGATTTTGTACAATCTCTGAGAATCTTCAAGGAATACGTCTCCTTTTTCATACAGGAAATCCTGCTATTGATTATGTCGAATTTACTGCCAACTGCCAACAAAGAAATAATAGCAATGAAGACCTGCGTATAAACTTGATAGACGCTACGTGAATATTAAAATTATTCTCAACGTGTGGAAGGAATTGTACATTGAAAGTAGCTATTTTCAATACTGGTTTAGGGACGAATTTTATTCAATGATATGCACCAAAGTTCGTTAACTGATTACAAAAATAGTTTCAGTTGAATGACCCTATATAACGGTACGATTGACCAATAAAATCCACACAGCGTGTAGGGTCGGACGAAAGATACTTTTCCTCGTGCTTTTCGTTTTTTAAAATTAATTTTTATCCGGCTACACCGATTTCGGTCGCTGTCGCCAGTTTGTTACATACCAAAGGAAATTTATCATTCACATGAAAATATCCTATTCCACTAAATGGGAAAAGTAACCCTCGAAATTTTAGGGTTTCCGTTAAAACGCTAAATTTATGGAATTAAATTTAACCCTGCCATTCCCTGTTATTTAAAACTTTGACGTAGTCGTTAGCCGGGATAATATAACTCTTATTAGACGGAAGTGTAAAGTTTCAAAGTTGATGTTGCGTGACGTTGACATTACTTATCGGTATAGTCAATACGAACGATTGAAAAAATAATATTTTATCGACTCTATGTATAATGGAAATAACTTTATACCCAATCAAACGGGAAATTTATATAATTCCAAACTGTCGTAAATCACGATGACATTATAAGCCTTTAGAAAAATATCAGTACATTTCTTCGCAAGAAACTACTGTATACATAATTTACAAACTTCTGTATACATAATTTATATATTACATCGGTCATTAAATAGTCATTATCACTTCACGTGAATGTAGGATATTATAGCTGCGATACGTGAATCAAGTGGATTAAACGCTAGGTGGAATTAGCAAACACGTTTCGTCATTACATCAAAAGCGTTTCTATAGAACCCATATTATCAAGGTACAAATTACCGGTTAAGTATTTTCTTTTGTTTCAAGTAATTCCATTTTAAGATTTACGTTATCTAAGAAGAAAAAAGAAAATGATTTAAATTCCAACTTACTCAACACAATCTTGCATTGTATATTGTTATTATATTCCTTCAATTTCACTTAGAGTCGCACCCTCCATACGATATATAAACAATTTTTTTAAATTTCCCGCTCAAAAATAAATTATTGGATAATTCTTCTCACTCAATGTCATCTCGAACCGATGACGCTTCGACCACTGAACAATTCAAACTGACTGACCACGACTGGTCACCGGGATAAGAGCGAAAGAAAAACTATGAAGGTCATCCGAATGCAAGGTTCTTTGCTACCTTTTATAAATTGTTACTTAACGGTTCAACTCGATATCCTTCGTAAGTAGTAAAACTCGTTCAGTAAAGTACACACATAGTAGACTCGAATACAATTTTCGCTCAATACCTAATTGAGAGAAATAGAGAACACGCTAGACAAGATGTATCCGTTAAAGCGCTATGCTTCAGTAACAATTAAAGGTAAAATCTATGTTAGTGAATTTATTTAATGATCAAATTTTAAGGAAAGGATAAAAGACTTTCAATGTTTATTTCTAATACTTACAGAGTACAATGAATTATGATATACTGTACGGTTGAACTTCTTCGCATTCCGACAAGTACAATGCACAATAGACTTTCTCAACTATTATAAATTTTGTTATTTTAAATTGTTTTACTTAAATGTATGTCCTGTATACGTGTCAAACGCTGTGAATTGCTATTAGTTATTACATCAGTCAGTATTATGAATAGCTGATCATTTATTTTTCTAATATATGCACCGGCATTAATAAGTTTTCCCAGTGTATGGGCTAGTGGTGTCAATGTTACTTTCTACCTGGTGTTGAAAAAAAAAATATCTTCGCTCAGAACATTATTACCTACTTATCAGTGTCTTATAATAAGATAAACAATGCTAGGATTAATTTCCATTGAGGTTACGGATGGTACGTACAATTAATATATAGGCTGTAACAGAAAATTAGTCATTAATTGTAAGCAATAATCAATAATTATTGTATAAAATTAAGAAAAAAATAGTTAAAAAAGGACTCAAGTGCGTGCTAGAATAAGTCCGTTGACCCACATATCCAGCAGTGAAATTATGCAAATGTAGCAGTTTGCGTCTCTGATATGTGCGAATGGCTGCTTGACAATCATAATAACATTATGGTAGTATTGCGACATGCTCTCCTTTACTCGCCTGAGATGAATTTAAAAAAAATTAAGTAGAAGCGAATAACGAATTAATAGCGTTAATAAATAATAAAAAGGTGGGATCAACGCATGCTTAATTATAGATATTATATACTATTCTTCTTTTTTACTAATTGCAGTGCAATTTAGTGCAATTTTTTGTTTGTATTTTAAACCACAATTGTTGAACAAAAATTGTATAGGAAGATAAGAAGGTACAGGGAACTTTACCATTTAAAGTGACTACACAAAAACCCCCAATGAGAGGTCAAAGACCTGTCAATGTCTATTAACATGATCATGGCAGTTTGTAGAGGGCGACAAAACGTTTCGAATCTTCGTCAAGGATTGTATAATTGAATGGGAAAACAAGACAAAAATATCGACTATCTTTTGGAGGTCGTCTAAAAATCCGAAGTGATGATTATGCAAATAATTTCAATTTTTAGTGATACAGATGACAAAGCAAATCTCATTAGTGACTCAGAAATCCGGCGTTTTTAAAAATTTGAATATCTATAATAAAATATGATAATTACAAAAACGAGTTCATATTGAATGATATATAATTACCTATTTTTCTTGTATTTTACAGCTCACCAAAAGCAATGCACGTGAAGATGGATCAAGTACTATATTGGTATCTGGCCCTGGTCCACCTAGACGCTGGGCGTCGCAAGGACGTGGCGGCCCACTTTGTCGTGGTCCAGCTGCGAAATTTCGAAGGCAGAAAAAAGCTGCAAAAACATTGGGAATTGTAGTTGGTGGTTTTCTTCTATGCTGGTTTCCATTCTTCGTCATATTACCTATAGGTATGCCTATATTTTCAATGACTTTGGTAGACAAGAGTTTAACGACCATTGGAGTAAATATTTGCATAGACGTAGAGGTAATATCCCAGTGAATTTCATACACTGGAAAGTTAGTTGTTTTGCATGGATAGAGCACATAGAAATTTAATTGATATTATCTGTACATAACGGAGAATTTATTCGATGAATTTTGAAAATATGTTTAGCATTTTGGATCTAACGTTAAGGATAACCTAGACATTGAGTGATGTAACTTCTCGATATTTGAACTACATGGTTTTACAAGTACTTACTGATACTAAGCGAGAATATAGAATTAACAAGTAGTATAGACTGTGAATATTAAACGCATTGGAGGATCATAAATGTTAAATCAAAGCGATACGGATACGGGAAACGAAGACAGAATACTGATGCGAATCAAAGAATTCTGAAGTGACAAAGTCAATATAAATAGACGTGAGAATACGTTGTTCTATAAAAAATTCATGCGAGATCTGCGAATTTTTGTTTTCAGATGCAGCATGCGAGAGCTGTAATCTATCTGAAAGTGTGATATTCACTTTCGCATTTTGGCTGGGATATTTCAACAGTTGCATCAATCCTTTCATCTATGCATGCAGCAGTCGGGAACTGAGAAGAGCTTTTCAGAGTATTTTGCGTAGAGCCTTTTCTTTGAAATTACGAAAACAACGTTCGGCACCGAATAGTTTTGTGCCACCGATTAAGCATAATACATAATACGACTGCAAATTCTGATATCGGGTAGAGGTTACTTTTGTCAATCTCAAATCGTTCAACACTGCGCTGTAATTAATAAATGCTTAGTAAAACAATACAATATAAATTGCAACATTCTTTAAACCCTGTTTATGTATACTAAGTCGGTAATGAAGCAAACTTTATTTTTCATCGAAGAAACAATTATTAACTACATGGTAAATATTGTCAGAAAATAATTTTTTCTCTATATGATCATTTAACATAACACTGAATAAGGAAGATGCCGAACACTGTGTGTTTTCTGTATTACCGACAATTCCAAGGATTGCTGCTCTTAAACTGTAATTACAGTTCAATGTTATAGAAGAAGACCGTAATGTTGCCCTTCAACTGTGCTTATTTTTGTCTATTTGTATTCATCATTTAAAATTTCCATTTTGGATTGACAAAACATAAAACCAGATATGAGTAGGGAGATGCACAACGCTACGTTTGAGGCGATACCAAAATCATGGTGTTAAATCGGAGCGGAGAGTCCAGGAGTAAGGTTTCGTGATTATCGCCTCCGTCGATAATGCATATTCCGCCGTAGATGAGCTGAACGTGATCACGAACGTGTAGCCTGGCCGGCAGAGGTTCTCCGCAACTTACCGCTGGTTTCCAGAGCAACCCTTAGAACGAGGCCGGTCATCAGATATTGCGAAGTATTTTTTTGTGTAATCTTAAATTCGAGTGCACAGTGTAAGCTCGATAAGATTTATTAAGGCAAAAGGCAGCACCTCATGCCTGCCTGCGTTAAGGAGTGCAGCGGTGCGGTGCTAGCTTCCAACATTATTTAACAACAGTTCCAAACGGAACTATGGTCCCAAGATTGAGTACTAGAGAGAACTATCCCGGAATTGTTTAAAACACAATCTGAAAACAACATTGAAAGCCAGCTCCTTATGCATACCTACACTGAAGCGTATGGTGCGACTAGTATCCTTAATAGGTATTTTACCGATGTTACCGTAGCAGAACTATTGTTAAAACCTATCAGGAACTATAGAACTCCTCGAGAACTATTGAAAAAGCCTGCTGTTGGAACATTCTTAAAAAATTACGGTGCCAACTTCACACCCGTGTACCACCTCATTTTTTGAACAGTGTTTTATGAATAAGCTTTTTCAATAGTTCTAGAGGAGTTTTATATTTCCTGATAGGTTTTAACAATAGTTCTGCTACGTAACATCGGTAAAATACCTATTAAGGATACTAGTCGCACCATAATCAATGTTGGGACCATGGTTCCGTTTGGAATTATATATTGTTTAAATAATGCTGGAAGCTAGCACCGCATTGCACTCCTGGTTCTAAGGGCTGCTCTGAGTACCAGCGGTAAGTTGCGGAGAACCTCTAGTCGCCAAGTTACACGTTCGTAATTATGTTCAGCTCGGCTACGACGGGATATGCATTATCGACGGAGACGATGATCACAAAATCCTATTCCCGGACTCGTTGCTATGATTTAGCGCCATGTTTTCGGTATCGCCTAAAACCGTAGTGTTGTGCATCTCCCTACTCATCTCTGGGAAACAGTACAAGATTGGCCATCTTTGTAAATGTCTTCAATGTAATAGTTCAATTCAAGATGGCGCTGTGACGTCGCGTAAAATATGATAATTTCGCGAATTAATTCGGTTTTTTCTATCTACGTCGTCAATTATCACTGCGAGTACCAACCACAGAAAGTTCGTGACATTTTCAGATTGTTCACTTTACACCTCTCACAAGAATAGTTGGTTATTTGAAAAAGTTTTTGCATATTTCTTTCCGTGAACTTTCGAGTGTTAAGAAAATTTTTTCGTTTAACTATTGTCAGGTCACTGAGTTATTATATTTATCAAAAATTCGATATTTTCTTTATTGATTGTTTCAGTAATATATCCATAAAATAGTCCCATTAATTGTCACCGATCGTATTGAACTGTCAGTGGAATGTGGCAGAATAGATTCAGCCGTCAAATCGTCTTTGACTAGTCATTTTTTGCTACTTGTACGACATTATTGTTAAAAATTGTATTGTCTTTGGGAAGTCTGTTATTAATTTTGGACTTCGCATTATCATTCAGTTATGGAAGCACCGTGTGTTTCCTTTTGAATGAGTGATTAATCGTGGTTTTCTAAATGACGTTAATTTTGGAATAATCAACGTGCCGATTGACAATGGAGAAATTCGCTGTTGATCTAGACAAGGTGCTCGACGAATTTGAATTTAATGAAGGTAAATGAAATAGAGTCTTTGTGTCTAGATAGCTGTGTTGGTTTCCTTAGGACAAAAGCATTGTTACGTTGCAGATCAAGCAGAACAAATTGCATCCGTTGCTCCTGTGGATGACAATGTTACTTCATCGGGTAATAAATCCAATTCACAGAATTTGGTCTCAAAATCATATTCCAAATCTATCAATGACTCGGTAGCAGTAGCTGACACTGAACGTGATGTGTCATTACCTTCTGAAAAATATAGTGAAAATCAGGCAATAAGTATTGTCAGAAAAACATCTTATACTGAAAACGAGAGTAAACATAACGAACTAGACATTCTTAAAGGAGAGCAACAACCCTTCGAATTAACTGATTCAACAAATCACTTTTACACACATGACTATGAGACGGAGAAGGTCCAAGCAAAACAGCCTCTTGACATCCATGAAACAGATCCAGTATCTTTGACAATACATAATGACATATCACAGAAATTATTACAAAAAAGGCATAATGATAATTCAGCCACGAAGATACAAAACAGCTATGATAAAAAATTAAATCAATCCAATATTAAACCCAGTGTCAGCAATGTGTTTAGTAGTCTCAATGAGTACATAAATGCACCAAGCGCCAGTATGGATTATGTAGACGATGCAATAAGTAGTCAAGATTATACAGAAGACAATGTAACACAGGAGACTACTGATACTGTCGAAGCTCCTACGATAACCACAGTTAAAAATGGCAATGTAACCGAGTCTGTTGATAATAAAAAAACGGCAAAAATCGAACAGATATCCGATGTTGGCACGAGCGTCATAAAAATAGCTAACACAGTGCCACCTAAATATCAAAACATACTATTGCCAGTAAAATTGGATACTGTAGTTGGTGATAAACCGAGTGGGTCTGACAAGGATACGATAACAGACGATACACCTTTACCCGAAAGTATTGAAGCGCCTAGTAAGAATCCCGTTTATACGAACGTAACTCTACCGGAAGTGGCAGAAAGAACGTCAATAGATCCCAAAAGTATAATAGATAGGCCAGAGCACGTTTATGAAAATGTGTATATTGGTACAGACATTCCAAAGACTCAAGAATTGTATGCGACTGTCAATAAAACAAAACCAAAGGATAAAGAATCGAGAGGTCAAGAGGAAACAAGACATACTTATGAAAACGTCGATTTTGGTGAGCCAAGCAAGGTGCTGAGTAATGATAAAGAAAATGTTTACGAATGTATTTATATTGGTAACCGAGAAACTCTCCCTGAAACCACCACAGAATTAGAAATTGCAGCGAAGAAGATGGCAGATCATCTTTATGTAAATCAGAAAAGTATAGAGGCAGAAGCTAAGGCAATTAGTTCAACAAAACTAACATTTAAAAACGTACATCTCAAAGCACCTCAACCAGAACACAAACCGGTAGGTTTTAGTCACATTGATGATTTATCTGAAGAGGAATTAAATAAATATTTAGCAGAATTAGAAGCTGAAGAAAGAGCAGCGGAAGAAAGCGCTTTATATGAGAACTCAGCATTACCAGGGGCCGCTGGACTTTACGTAGATCCAATTGAGAATTTCACGCAGAGTAAATTCCAAAATCGTCATGATGACGAAGATGCGAACGAGGCGCCGATTTTTGAGAGCGTCACAATAGGCGAATTACCGGAAGTTTCAGAAGAGGAACTTCAACAAAAAGCCAAGAAGTTTCCAGTAATCGATTACAGCAAAAGCGGTCCAAGTGGTGAAGTGTCCAGCGATTTTTTAGCGAAGAAAGGATTGGAAAAATTTCACGAACCTGTAAAAGTTATTTCCGAGGCAAAGGAGAACAAGGAAAAAGAAAGAAAAAGTAAACGGACCAACGAGAAGATGGGAAAAACATCTGACAACACGGAACCGAACGTAACAGACAGTAACGTTTCCCAAGAAGATGAAAAAAATGTTGAACCAACCGAAACCATATCAAAAACAAAGGAAACTCATTTGGAGAAGACCAATACGGAATCTCAGAATGAGAATATATCCGAACAACCTGAAAGATTACATAGCCAAGATCCTCAAGAGAAATCGTTGTCCACTGATAATTCGCAACAAACAAAAATTGCAGATACTAATAGTAATATTGATATTAGCGGCAAAGAACCTTCTTCTAATTTAACTGAAGAAAACGTCATTATTGAAAAACCAAGCACTGTATCGAGTATTAATCTAGACAATAAAGAATCGGCAAGCACTTCGTTAATTGTTGAAGACAATAATAATATCGTCCAAGACAACGCAGAAGAAACTACAGATAACAATACCGCTGAAGCAGGTACATCAAATCCATCAAAGAATTTGGAGATCAATGGAGAACACGTTGAGAGCAGCGAAGAAGATTCTGACAAACCATCCCGTCCACAAACATTGGATATCATTTCATCCGTTAATATGGATGAACAGCCACCCACTATTGGTATGGAATATATTTTTTGAAATAAATAATAGTCGAACGTTGACAAAAAAGAACTTGAGATATAATGCAATTTCTGGTCTTTAATTACATCTGACAGCGTAAAATTTGAGTGCGCGTTACACTTAAAGGTTGAAAGAATTGTACATTATTTTCAGGCTTTTATACCATTGTTATGTTATGATTAAAGCTTATGTCTTCATTTGTTATAAATAAACTAAACCAACGGCATTTTTACAACGTAATGGCAATCTAACCGTGCCTGAACTATGACTAATTTGATAAATATTGCATTGTGCCGCTGTGTACGTACATTTGCTGCGTATACGTTCTTCTCTTATCTCTACATATGGTTCAAAGATTTCAGTAACATAGTTTCGTTTGGTAACTGTGGCCTCGTTAGAGAATATTTTCCAACGCTATGATAATCTTAACTATTCGGATTTAGATCTTGCAATGCAATTGAGTTTACCATTCTCCACCCTTGTGCGTTATTACAACTATGTATAATGTATACAAATTCCAATAACGTCACTCTTGGTGAACTAGTAACATTATTATAAATTAAATATTAAAATTAATTAGAGATATCCAGTGATTTTATATACTTGCTCAACGAAGTATGTAATGTCTAATTATTACCATTAAATTTGTAAGAATGCTTAGAATAAAAATTATATCAGTAACTTGAAAAATAATATTTTTTAGGATCTCCTGGTGTTACTCCAGGTGGTCACGAACAAGCTGATACCGAAGGAGAGGCAACGGATCAGGGTCAAGGGGGCTCTCCTGAAGCTTCAGAAAATTCTTCCATGGAAGCTAATATTGTTCTGGGCAAACAACCACCTTTTTGGGTTCCTGATTGCGTCGCGCCTAATTGTATGTTATGCGACGTTAAATTCACTGTGATCAAGAGAAGACATCATTGTCGTGCTTGTGGCAAGGTAATAGTAATTGCCACAAGTAATTTTGTTAATTTTTAAAATTACAAACTATTTAGTATTGAAAAATGATTGTGTAATTAATAATAGTTTAAATATTATTGATAATTATTTTTCTATTTGCAGGTACTGTGCAGCAAATGCTGCGGTATGAAATACAGACTTGAATATCAAGGCAATGTAGATTCCCGCGTTTGCCTTCCATGTTATCAGCAACTTGTAAAAGGTGATGATTATACTTATGATATCCCTTAATAATATCTTTTATCTAGCTTGTTGAAAATGACTTCTGTGTCATACCTTCAATGTGAAATTTTCATCCACATTAATCTTATGTATATGGCATATTCAGTATCAGTACCTGTTAATTGTGAAAACTGTTGACAGAAAATACATAGTTGCTTTTCGCTACGCAATCAGTGCTCGGAAGTATCTTATCCACGCGTATGATAGAGTGTGCATAAGGAGTGTATAAACATGTTTCGTTATTTTCATATTTTAGCTGAAAATGAAAATGGTGGCGGAGACTGGTCCGGTGGCTATGGTGGCAACGGTGGCGATGGTATAAATTCACCTCAGGTAAGAACAAAAAGTTATGGGGTTAATTGCGATAAAAATTGATTTGCTTAATCAACTATACAAGCATGACTTCTGTGTTATTATGGATTTGTTGTACGTGGTAATGAAATATAATAACCGTTTCCTTTCTCATTAATGAATTCACTACACCACTTTTTAATAAACGAGTTTAGTATCTATTTTTGCTTCTACTTATATTAGTAATAGCATATGCATGTCTGTATCTGTAACAACTTGTTGAATACCTCCTCTCTTGCATAATACTGATTGATTTGGCATGATTCAAGTGCAAATATCTTACACTTACATATTTTATTCTAAAATACACTGCAAATATATAGGGTCAATAGAATAATTTAAAATCAAATTTTATCTTTATTCAGTCAACTTAAAATATTCTTTAAGTTTCTAGCTCTTTTATTATATATGATGTTTCCTTCAAATCTACTTCGCTAAATTCTTAGTTCTGCTAATTGTCTCAATACTCCACTATGAGCAAACATGAAATCTTTTATGCACTCATCTCAGTAATTTGAGATTATAATTAGTAGCGAAGCATGATATCATTTAGTAAGAAAAAGCTTCAGTGCGAAGACTTGTGCTAGATAATTATTTCTTCACAATGCTAGTTCATGTTAATCTGACTGAATCAATGTGCCTATATGAGGAACAAAAACGCAAGAGTTTGGAGTATTCGACAAATGGTTATAGGGGAGACAGCCTAATCCAAATAATCCGATGGAGTACTGTTCAACAATACCACCTTTACAACAGTTAGCTGGTGGACTACCACCAACGCCCACGGTTATGGTGCCTGTTGGAGTTCTCAAGCGTGAGGGTAGCACGAAGCAACGTCCAGAGGGTCAGAAATCCGTTATGTTCAGTGATGGTAAGCGAAAAATAATCTATAATGTACTTGAAAGTGATAGAAATAATTTTCTATGGATAATCTAAGGCAATGCGAAACGTAAAAATGTGTATTTTTTAAAAAAGGAGTACATTTAAAACCAATCACGTGTGCTGCTCCAATGAGTGGAACTTTCTATGGATTGTTACAGTGCAAAGACGTTGCGATTATAATGACATGTGTGCTGAAATGACGCATCGCATATTTTGTTTTTCTATTGGAATACATTAATTCATAAGGTCCTTGAATAACAGACTTTATTAAAAAGAGAGATACACCTGTCAACCGATGTCTTTAATTACGCAATTGTTTTGAGCAATTATATGTTTGCTTAACATTCTTGCGTTCTTTACACTTTGTTGACTGAATTGGTACCCACGCATTTTGCGTTACCATTCTTATGGAGAAATGCGAATGTGAATAACTTTTGCGCTCTGTCTGCTGGCTTGATATTTTTCTATATTTTATGCAAGTAAACTTATTTATATATATCATTCTGAAAATGACACTCATTTATTAGACAAAGCTAGGCATAGACTCCTATTTTACACATATTTTCTTAAGTTCTTTTGTGTTCTCTTATTCCTACATCCATGTTTCATATTATATTTTATTTTTGAAATCCCCTGGAACGACTAATGAACGTGGCCAGCCCTCGCCCCATCCCGTTTGTTTTGTTTTGACACACCTCTAACTAAAACACAGGAATAAGGCCTGGCTGTGACCTGACAGAGCTCGACTCATCCTGGGACCCGAAGCCACCCTATCGAAAACCAGGGAATAAACGGCTGCCAACACCGCCAGGACCATCCTCTACATCGTCTATGGGAAAGAAACAGAATTTACCACCACTGGATCCAAATACGAATAGTTACATACCTCAGGATCCAAACGTGCTACCACCGACAGTGACTATACACAAAGGCCGTAAGGAATTAATAGGATCACTTATGGTCTTATTCTTATAATTCTTTATTGTGAGCTCTATGTAACGATGCGGCCATTTAATGAGACAATTTCAGCTAAGGATTATTATTTCAGAAATCACTTATCACGATGTCCTTGACCAAACTCGACTTTACAAATCATTGGAGAACGAATGCGAACCTCCAGTCTTATTTGCAATTAATAGAAACCTATATGCTTATGTGAAGATAACTAATTGTGAGTGTTAAGCGAGAGACTTTATAATTTTATTAATTAAGATTTTTTTAAATCAAAAGTTATATTCTGTTCTCTTGTGAAAATTTTTAGTAAATTGTTGCGTCAACAGAGTATGTTGGAACGTAACGTCGAGAGGTCTTGCTTGCGTAGGACAAGATGAAGTGATATTATTGGTAGAAACTTTACCGGATGAAACACAAATTCCTAAAGATCTTCTGATACATATCAATCAAATATATATCGAGGCGATCAAAGGTAAATATTTGATTTGATTGACGTTACTTAAATAACTTAATTTATACTTACCTTGTATAATTATTCATTTCTAGGTAATACCATAACAGAACTTGGTGTATCGATACATCAAGGTGGGAATCTCTTAGGATCGCGAGAACACGCAGGATTTCTGTTTATTCGACAAACATTCCAATGCTTACAAAAAATCGTTCTACCTCCTGCGCCATTTCTCGTAGGTCTTCTCGTTCACAGGTGGGACCCAGTAAAAGAATCTTATGATTTAACGTCCGGCAGCCATTAATACATTTTATTTGTTTCATAGGTGGGAGACGCCATGGGCCAAAGTATTTCCTCTTCGACTCGTTTTACGCTTAGGTGCTGAGTATCGTTATTATCCTTGCCCACTGGTCTCAGTTCGTTTTCGAGATGCTGTATATTATGAAATTGGACACACAATTATGAAGATTCTTGCTGACTTCCGCAATTTCGCTTATACTTTACCCGGTGTACGTGGGCTGACTATACATATGCAGGATAGAACAACTGATGTCATGTTTCCAAGGAATCGATATGACCAGGTCATACGTGGTCTGAACAATTCTAATGATCATGTATTGGCTTATGCTGCAAACTTTAGCGTCCTGGCTGACTCCCATTTGGTTTGCATGCAGACAAACAAAAGCGATGATAGCGACGAGAGTAACTATCAGACGCAAGCAATCAATATTCACAATAAACCTAGAAAAGGTGTGTAGATTAGTTTTTGGGTATGGGAAATTTAAAGGAAAAGATATGGTATTATATAAAATTCCTTTATTTTTACAATTCTTTAGTAACCGGTGCAAGTTTTGTCGTTATCAATGGCGCGTTAAAGTCATCGATGGGTCTTTCCGCGAAATCTAGTATTGTGGAGGATGGACTCATGGTTCAGATAATGCCAGAAAAAATGGAAGCCTTGAAAGCGGCCTTGAAAAACATGCAGGACTTCTCAATTGGCTGTGGACGACAAGGAGCTCCTGAACCGGATGAGACTGTTAATATCAAATGGGTAGACAATGATGTACAATTCAATCTAGGGTAAGCTTATCTTGTTCTTATTAAAAATCATTGTCCAGAGTTGTATTATATTTTTATCTACAGTGTCAAAAGTCCTATCGATGGAAAACCAATGGATGGTATTCCATCGATAAGAGTTCATAATGGAACTGATCACATGGGAACAAGCAGATTTATCCGATGGACTGAAGTATTCATTATAAAGGTATTATCTACTGTTTGTATTTGTGTGGGTACATGTTACATAATTTACTGAAGCACTACTACTGCATTATTGCTTAATCTTTATATTAATATCCAAATTTTATTCTTAAAGTCTGAAGACCATCCAACTGGCGTTCACGACCCGGTAGACATAAATAAACTGTCGGAAAATATAGCACGTGCGACTTGTGCAGCACTAGTGAAACTTTTGGATCTATTGGCAACGGCAGGTCTTACGAAACTTGCTGTAAGAACAACCATACATCCAGATAATGTAAGTTTCAAAGGTCTTCATTGAAAGAATGTAAGATTCTAACTTAAATAATGGCATTTAGGTGGGTTACGAAGCTGGCAGCGAAGGCACGCGATTGCCACCAATTTACATGAAAAGTTTGGACAACGAATTAATTCAAGTCCTGCATAAAGCTGTGCAAAGTAGTCAAGACACGCATACAGTACTTGAATTAATATTTCATGTATTAGATGACTGAAAATTACTCCTATTAGATCTTGTTTCTAATCGGCAATGGCTGCATTCCGCGAAAGATTCATTGCTCTTTCTTCGCGTTAGGGTGACGTGCAATTGTATGTTGTGAAGAATGTGAAAAGTTTCCACAAAATGAATTCTAGAATGACAAGTATACAAATGGATAATTTCTAATTCAAGGGAATACGGAAATAACGTATCTGTATAATAACAACGGATATGAATATAGAATATGAGAATGTCGTTGATGATGAACTCGTTTTTAAAGGTTAAAAAATGGAGCTCAGATTTTCGTATACATATTATGTATATATTATGTATTGAGAGATCTCTTTAGAATGTTGAATCTTTTTTTTTTTTAATCATAACGTTCGACGGATTTTATGCGAGAACCGTTTGAATATCATGAATTTTTCTATTCGATGTTCGTAAGTGTTCGGTCCTTTTCATACTTGACACTTACGACTAATTGAGAGTTTATCCTCTGCTGTCTGTTAAACGGCAGCCTGGTAACTATTGCAAAGATATTTCACCCATCGATATCTGTGTTAGTTTAAAGATTTACATAAACGGTGAGAATCTTCAAGAATTGTTGAGTTTTGCACACGAGGGAAATGCCAAAAGTCTTCACGTGCGTGAAAGTCAAATTGACTGTTTTGAATGGGATATTTTCGATTGCCAAAGACCTACGAGATAAAATCTGAATGTAAAATAGGTATAGAGTATTCGTGAACTTGCAATGAGAATTATACGGATGGCATAGTCAGCCTAATATGAAGAATACTTCATCAAACAATGATCTGTGAAATCTATTTGTAAGCACGTCGCACGTTATGCTACTAGGAAAAGGTATTGTAATATTAAAATAACGTGAGGCACGTGTGAGTGTCAGATATTATAATGTTGGAGTGACGATAAATTTGTTACATAGTACACAATCGTTTTTTATCTGGTTTTTTTTTGACAAATTTATACTTACCGTTAAAATGAATGGAGTTAAGGAAGAATCTTTTTTTTAATATCCTCTAAGATTATTTTTTTATTGAGTAAAGTTGCATAACAAATATAACGTTACTGACAAATTTATCGTCAACTTGAATGGCAGTTCTCCAACAAGTACTTTTGTATAGCTTGTTTCGTCGCTGTTTAACAATTTGTATAATGCGTTATCGTACTGTTAACACCTCGATTAAATGATATTTTATTGTATATTGTTAATTAATTTGTGCAAGAACTACGAGAACTCGTGCAACGATATTATTGTCATTTATACCAGGATGGATATGCAATATCTTACAGCTGTTCATCCCATTCACCAATCTTTGTCCCGTGAAAAAAAAATACAGTGCAACAATCGCGTTGATAGGATTTTTTAAAATTTTCATTGCGAACCGTGTTGTATGATTCTTGTTATTCGGTTCTATATGGCTTTTTCATAACACCAAGAGCACATACACTATCGTTGTATCGTACTCCTCAGTTGTATTTACGTAATGTATATACGAGCATAAGTATATAAATTGTACATACTAAACATTATTACATGGACTTTTATTTAATTTCCATGGTAAACGCGATGTAGGATTAAAACGGTCGATATATCGTAAAAAGGTTTGTCGTAGAATTGTTAAAAAGAAAGCAAATCTAAACACGAATAGGTATATAGCAAACATTTAACATGATGGATCTTATATTCTTATTGATAATGTTAAAGGATAAGTATGCAATGGACTAATAAACTTTAAGAATTGGCGTCGCAGTACATAGCTGTGTTCCAAAAAACCTCTCACAGATGAAAATCAAATATCTTTGCATCTTTCTCGGTATTACGGCGATAAGGACAGATATAACAGATCACACGACGCTATCTTTTGGAACACAGTACAAAAATGACCGGTGGCGCTTCTCCTGGCGTGTTCAAAAGATGAACTAAAGTACAGAATCGATTTAGCGGTGGGGCCATACTACCCGGCAGCAGGTGCTCGTATTTCAACGCAGCACGTGAAAAAGATGTTCATCTTGTGAATTTTGCATCAACTATTAAGCGTTTCCCACTGTATTCCCAGTGTCAGTGAGTCTTTTGTGAAAGGTCCGTAATAAAAAGTCCACAGATCCATCATGAGCAAAAGAAAAATGTCGTAAGTATCTCAGGCACTGGCCAAAAACTGTTTCAATGGCCTATATCCTTTTTGCCTGTTGGCATCCGACGCCCATAAAATCTTATCAATATTCCCATTGTTGTATGTGATCCATTTGTCGATGATATCATTTAATGATTGTGTCTTTTGAAAAATCATCGGGAACTCAGGATAAGCGATCGGTCAATGGGTATTAGGATGGACGACAGTATGGGGGACGTCTCACTGTCATTTCTGAATGCTCTGTCATTTGGCAGACCTAAATACTTCCATGTTACTTATTTGATTTACGTTAATCGCATTTCGGAACGTCGCTCCTTGCACTCAATTAAATGTTGCGGAATATCATGCTATTTTGGATTACTGAATTTTGTCAAAGGGAGAGATAGGCATTCGTGTCTACAATGCGTATTTTCTTCCACCTTTGATATTCTCGTGCGAATTTTCTTCCTACGCTATTTAACATTCTTACTGACGCTTATTTTGCGCGAATATTGTTTTAAATATCTTTAGAGAATTTTTGGACTCTTTTGTAACTATCCTTGAAGGATGCCAAAGACCAATAGATATCAGTAGTTGATATTGTTTTCCTGGTATTGATGAACTAGATGAAATATTTTGATAATAATTTATCATTTTATTCCGGATTTTAGCACCTCGGGGGATTCCCTCTATCAAATTTTGGAAATCCCTAAAACTGCTACACCTGAGGAGATTAAGAAAACTTATAGAAAACTAGCACTCAGGTTTCATCCCGATAAGAATCCTAACAATCCAGAAGCAGCTGAAAAGGTAATATATAATAATCTATAGAATATTAAAAACTTGAGTATGTACAAAATACACAAATATTAATTGTATCAATAATTAAATGATGAAAATTTTGGAATTGTCAGATAGATTAATTTATAATGCATGCTGATAAGATGTATTTTATAGAAATGTGAGACAGTCATACACAGGTGTATCCACATTTAAATATACATATTAATATAGTAGATAAAATCAATATTACATTCAAACACTACTGACCACAAATTGTACAATAAATTTAAACAGTTATATTTTACAACTTACACTTTTTCCATTTGAAAACAGTAAATGTTTAATTTTATCAATGAGGATGGCTCATACTTTTCTTCCTGTAAATAATAATAATCATAAGTGAACAAGGAACGGTATATGTCATATTTATTATCCTGTGACAGATATTTCAACAAACATTGCGTGCAACAAGAATAGTTTAACAAAGTCCTGCCTTAAAGTAGTTATGACAGGATTTTGGCGAAAGATTCTCACAAGCCTGATCTTAATTTTATTGGATTCAATCAAAAGATTTCAGGCATCCGCACCATTATATCAAATTTATGTTTTATCATTTAGTTTATGAGATATTAATATTGAGGTAATGGAGGAGAATATTATTTGAATTTAGCCAGAAATGCTTAATTCAGAAGAAATTCAATAGTAAAAACTACCAGCTAAAAAGGAGAGATGTTTGTCTCTTTCTTCATTGGGATGCTCTGTTTATACGTCATCGATGGAGAAAAACATATCGGCGCAATATTGTGCCACAAAATTTTCAAATTTTAAAGACCAATTTTAATTTGTGTTATATAAGATTTTTTTTACATGGTACTACTCACAATTAGTACTAGTCAAATATCGTACATATAATATTGGAAAGCATTATGAATTGCTCACACAATTATTATGTGCAATTTGCTATATTTTTATATTTATGTATGGAATAAAAACAAATTATATATAGACGTTGATTTGACACAGAAAATTTTCTGCTGAACTACCTACAACTATTTGATAACTTTTATTTTTTTTATATGTAAATTTTTATTTTTTAAGCTACATGTATAATCTTGTCTATTATATTTCAGTTCAAAGAAATAAACAGAGCACACACGATCCTAACGGATTTAACAAAACGTAACATTTATGATAATTATGGATCTCTGGGTCTCTATGTTGCTGAACAATTTGGCGAGGAAAGTGTCAATGCCTATTTCGTTGTCACTTCTGGTTGGTGCAAGGTAAATGAATCTTATATTAGTCTTTTCAAATTCTTCCATGGTATCAATACATGATAAAATAATCCAACAACTTTCATTTACAGGCGTTCTTTGTGATATGTGGTCTGATAACCGGCTGTTATTGTTGCTGCTGTTGTTGCTGTTGCTGCAACTTCTGTTGTGGCAAGTGTAAACCAACGCCTCCAGAGGACAGTGGTGCCTACCATAATCTTCAGGTCAGTTTACTTGATTTTTATAGCTAATAAGGCAACTTTATGACAAATTTGCGAAAATGACTTTCTGCCTGCGTAACTAGACTAACCTTAGGTTGTAAGTGCCAATTTCGCATTTGAGATTGGCAAATTGCTCTGATTGAGCTTTCGCACACAAAGTAAGGAATTTTATTTACTTTGAGATACGTGGAGGGCGGTTTTGATTTCTTTGAAAACTGGTGATTTTTTTATGCTTCCTTTCTAAAGTACCTACTTATTTTGAATCGCACTACACGCAAAAATCGGCTTTCGGACCATTTTTTATTGGTTAATAGAAATATCTTTGACAACAAGTAAAATAAGTCTCTCATAGACCTTTAATGTTTATCCGATTAAACCATTCATTCAGTTGATCCTTAAAAATTTAATTCTCAATGTGCAACAAAATATGAGTCATCAAAAATCAGGTTTGATGTTTACAATCACTCCTGTTCTTTATTTGCTAATCCTCAAGCATGCATAATTATTTTGAGCTCATTTACCAGGTTTTAGATGATTTACACTTGATGCCCTCTAATGCACTTAAAATATCAGAGCTTAAAAAAATTCCAGTCATATGCTTGTAACACACAAGTAAAATACAAAAATTCGTGTATCCGTCTATTGCAAAATGAGAGCTTATTAACTTTGGCTGTTTCGATCAAATGCAACGGAAATTGCATGTAAGCTTTATGCGATAATTTTAAACCGACTTTAGGAACTGAGTGTAAAATGTAGAAAAATCCTAGAAGCAGGATGTTAGTATACCGCATTACGTGCATAAACCGCAATGGAGTTAAGGTAGGTAGTGTTTGTTTGACCCATAAACAGTAATGCGCGCTTAAGTGAAACTGCTTTTTACAATGAGAAATCTCACTGACACTCGCCGCAGTAATGTGCAGCTTGAAACATGAACAATTCAAATAATAAATCAATAAGACAACTTCTAGTTCAATGTATACAAAAAACTTGTTCTTTAAGTTACAAACTTTGGTTTCCTCTATGCATCTCTCTTATCTTAAAACTTACAATATTGTTCGCCATTTCACTCCTTTAACCTTTATCATAAACTTTCTATATTGAGCGTCGAATATATTTCTTTCAAGTCACGTACAAATTGTTCAGCTTCTTACCCAGAGCCTGAGTTGAGCACGTACCTTGTGACGCACAAGTACGATTACGCACAAAATTATCGTACAACCACAAACAAGTATCTCACGTTTCCCCAGTACATATTTGAAAACGTTCTATCATTTTTTGCTGTCGCTGTTAGTTTAAAAAATAAAATCGAAAATCTCAATATGGATTCATACCGTATGCGGTAACACAACGACTTATTCTTAGGTGAGTATAATTATTATTCAGTGATATCTTTTGTTTATTTTTTCGCTACTATTTCTCGCAGATTTTCATAACTGAATCCAATCGTAGTTCTGAGAAAAATCATATGCGCATGACATGTCACGTTTTCATTTGTCTAGCACTTTACTGGTATCATATCTCATGTCGTACAGGTCTTTGGTATCGTAACGACAAGATCGATACATTCTTCACTCACTGCCGTAACAATACCAGAGAAAAACATAAAATATTTTACACAAATGAATGCTTGTCATTGTTAAGTTATGTATTGAGTCGTAGAACATTTTTGTTGGTTTTTTTTGTACTTTTCACGTATCAAATTTTTATAATTGTACGCCATCTCACTTGCGGATGCCAATTTGAATTGGTTGTACCTCGTAACTCACACGTAATCCTACCCTACAATATACATACAATTTTAGGAAATTCATATTTCGGTAAATTTGACATTTATTCATCTTCGTGTATTTTTAATTTTTTTTTTATAATCTATCTTATCTACGACACATCGTAATTACACAAAATCAATCATAATCCTAAGCACTGCGTCATAATCAAGAAGGGGATCGCCTTCCTCATGATTTATTTATTTTGGCAAAGTATCCTTGGCAGTGGAACGTTGTACGTATACCAAATTACAATTGAAGCTATCGTTGATAATAAAGAGCGAATGACATTTTTATTAATCTAGTAATTTCATCGACGTTCAAAGTTAATTAGAATACAACGTAATAAAGAAATGGTTATCTATCTTCATTTTCAACAAGCGAATATTGTTCAATGACAAAGATATTTTTTGTACTCTCCTCGTTGTGAGTTTCTCTGAAGAATCAATAATAACCACCGATATACCGCAATTTGCTTGAAAACAATACTCGCGAGCCTTCATTGCCAAGCATGCGCTGCCTCCTTCATGAAGCATATAGATTAGCGGTTTTGTTTTATGTTATTGTTGTATTATAGCGGGACCAGAATCCAGAGGCTGAAGTTGTGACGAATCAACCCCGAGGTTTCCACAAGGTAAGTCCCTACAACATTACTTTCCCAACTTTGCTAGAAAAAAAAGACCACAATTCACAATACAATTTACTTTATATGTTCTATCCTGAATTATACTAGTTTATCTTTAACACGATAAAACGTAACGTAATGCTAAACCGCTACTACGGTTACTTCCTGCCACCAAGTATTTCAAATTTTACAAAACACATATCACATGCGCTACCAAAATAGGATCCGTTTTGTCAATAATCAGACAAAATAGGGATGCCTAGACCTTGTTTTTGATTCCATTTCTTGGCGAAATTCCCACTGGCCTCCATACACTATATATTCGATAACGTCAAACACAAACGTGAACGCTTTAATCTTCAGAAAATTTACGTCTGTCAAGCACGAGAGTTTAACTCGTTAGAAGTTGTAAATCAAATGAAATCGATGTCGATTAAAATACTGCAACTCGAAGTCTTTTCCAAGGTCACTCGTTGGTGAATATTCGCGAAGGAAGTCCCTCATTCTGTTTTATTATCACCGACATACAAATACCACTTAATTAATTCCAATGCTTCTTGGGTCTTTCAACATGTCAAATTTCACGGATACACAGGTATACGGAGACTTTACGGAATGCAATGCACGATTACTGGGTGGTGTACTTTCTACTAACGAGGATAATACTTGGGTCCGTCACAGTTCCTGTGTAAGAATTTCTTTTGCATGCTACTTTCAGAAGATCTTACGAATTGACAGCCTGCGATACGTCATTTCCGACTTTTGCATTCCTTCCCATCCAATCGTGCGTATCGTGTTCTGCTGAGTTATCCGGGTTTTATAATTCATCAGAAGGAGACTTATATGATAGTGATAATATAAAAGCTAATAATAATAGAAAATATGAAGAAAAAAAAATTCTAGTTCTAAAAAAGTTCTAAGAGTGTATATCCAGTCGAAAATCTCGTGATTCAAAGAAGAGCAATGAACAGAAAATGGACGTCGCACCGCTTCCTCGGAGAATTTTCATGTCCGGATTCACGAGAAGGAGGATGAGGATGCAACGATTAAACGAGAGCACGAGATTTTGCAGGATCTACACATTAAGAAACGATTGTTCAATTGTCACGTGTTTCCTCGACAGGAGGACGAGAGCGATGAGGATGCTGTGGTCTCTCAACCTCAAGGCGGAGCGTCACAGGGCGCGTCCGGCGCTCAGCCTGTATTTGCGATGCCACCGCCACCTGCGACTGCCAACGAGAACACTACCCTAAACAGCGGTGGAGAGCGTATCATTTACACCACCGGTATTTCTAGTTCTTGAATTTACAGATAGGTTTCGCATTATGCCAATGGCGATTATTGCTCATCGTACAATGGCACGCTAATCGTTAATGCATCCACGAACTCGCTTCGAACACGCGTAGCATTATAGCAGCTTAAAAGAAACGGATTACTTCGTTGAAGTTTCTTCATGTAAAGAGAAAGAAAGATGGAAGTATCGCCCTTTTCTTCAGCTCTTTCGAGCATGAAGGTAAAATCACGATTTCTCTTGACACGAAAAATACACTTCCTTACATTTGTATGTAATATATGGAATATAGAATATTTTCTGAACCTCCGATCGGATGACTTTGGAGTGGAGTTGGGCGTTTTGAGTGTTCAACGCGAGATAAATAATAATTTTTTCTTTTCTTTTTAAATCCTGCACCTTTTTTCAATAGCACCCTATCTAGTATATATATATATATTTATTATATGTATGTGCGCGTATCTATATGTTAGTATAGAATCGTGCATGCTCACGTTTATGCTAGACGTTATAGATTTTTGTTTCTTCGTAATTTTCATTTTATTTTTATTTTTCGATTGGCAGCATCGTTTTTTCTTTCGATTTATTAGATTATTGTCGCCTCTTGCGGGATATGACCAATTTTGCAATCTTATCATTGATTGTGTATACATATATATATATATATATATATATATATATATATATATGTGCATACCGTTTCGTATATAGTTCCGGGCGATTTAACTGTCAAACTTTAAATAGATTTTAGTATTTTTAATCGTTACCGTGAAACCTGTCATTCGCGACAGTCCGGCGTAGCCTCGGTAATAATTAAATTTTACGATATCATTGTTATCTAAATTAATTGATGCTATATTAAATAGTAACTTAGACTATTCCATTATACCGTTCCGTTAATACTTAACGCGTTTATTGCATTTTTAATGCTTGTATAGAAAAGAATATGCGTATCGCAGGACGACCACCTGTGACTTAAAATCCATATTTGTTAATCAAAACCATATCATATTTCGTGAAATAAAATTTAAAAGAACATTTTTGCTTTGCGTGCAAACATTCTTCTAATCCTAATGTGCTTAACTGAAAATCTTAACGCCGCTAATATATTGGAAAAAAAATATATTATCTACGACTAACGTATTAATTACAATGAGGCTAATAGGATAAAGTTAGATTGGTCGTAAAATTTGTTAATTTTTTCGTTACTAGCATGTCTAAGGAATTTTGTTAGTTTATTAATTTTACTTTATTTTCTCTCTTCATCAGCGTATCAACGAAGAACACTTTTCACGACCTTCAATCACTGACCCCCCCCCCCCTCCCCCCACCCAACAAGTTTCACCCATCCTTCATCTAATGGTCATTCTTATCTTTCATTACGTTAGTATACTGCACCTTGTATCCGTTCAAAATAAACACTTTAATTTTTTCTCTATCAGTACCACTGATCTTCGATAGCATAGTAGAAAACTAGAAGCCACGTAGATAGAGAGCATGCCTTTTCGATCGAACTTTGACTAACATAATAATTGAATGACTCTTCGTTAGGCCATTTTCATTTAAAAAAATAATCGTGCAAGCAGCAAGTCTCCGTAGAACTTTTATCCAATGAGAAGAAAAGTTTGTCGGTATAATAACTGATAATTATATAATTGCTTTGAATAGCTGACCCTTCACGTGCATGTTGCGCAATAGCACTAAGTGCATTATCATGTATAATTAACTATTAAGTAATTTAATTAATTGATTTTGCAAAAATCTCCTTCGCATTATTTAATATCGTTATGCAAAATGTATTTCATTTGAATTCATTTGCCGTCACATATCGTTCGTAATGATCTTTTAGGTTGAGTGATTTAATATCTTTTCTGCTTTATATCAGTAACTATAATATGTGTATATATGCATTACAATTTCTTGTCAAAGCTGGGTCTATTGGCAGAAATTTTTTAATGTAGCAGTAGCCACAAATCCTTTCACAGGAGCAAACATAGGCTCAGCCAACTCAGGACCAACCGAATGGTAGTCACGGGATACGAGAACCAATGCAAGAAGGGGGTGCGCCAGTTGCCACAAACCACCTCGTAAAAGAAGACGTTGGAATTTCGTCAGTGTACTTAAAGCCTAATTAAAATGTTTTTCTTCGATTATAATTCCTCTGTCGAACACTTAAGATAATTATGATATGATGATATATGGATACTGTTCGGCAAACTGAGACTTTAATTTTTTTTTCTTATCAATTAAAATAACATATGGTACGGCAGTGTACGAGAGGGTGATAAATTGAATTTGGAAGTGCGAAGAGAAGATTAAATAGAAGGAAATAACATTGAGTTTAAATATAATATACATGACGATACTGCTAATAATAATTGAGATGAAAATCAAAGATATAAGTATCGTATCAACTTCAGTGTTCGATGGACGAATTTTATTTTTCATGTAACGATCATTGTCTCTCTTAATGCGAAAAATACTGTATTCAATATCAAGATTGAATTTCAAGCGATTGATTTTCATTTTAAAAAAATAATTCGTTATTGTCTTAGGTAGCATAATGATTATGTCGCACGATAGGAATCGCGTGGTTCTATAAACCAATTAAAGATTCCGTAATTCAATCAGGATGCCTATGCAAGTTGGTGAGGAAACTTCGATCGTGAAAACAAAAATGAAAGCTCTGGTTAATAAAAGTCCTACAAGCTATGAACGTGTGGCAGTGAGACAATATATATTTCAGAACCGTAATTAATCCAATTTGGAACAGAATAGCATTGACTTGCGTAGAAATAAAAAAATATTCAAAAATTTCATTGACACGAGGAAGCATCGGTCGCTTGGCAACAGTGCATTCTACTGCGCATGCGCGATAGGGCACTGTTATTCGACGGTAGTCAATTTGCATTTCTTCGTCGTTTCCGTTTTTTCTTGCAATAACGAATCCTTGGAGCTCAACGTCGTGACGAGTCAAGACAATGCCTAAGGTGCCATACTAAGACGAAAAATAAATAAGTCAGATAACATGTAGTTGCGAGTTCATTTTGTTATCAGTTAACGAGATATTTACTGTAGCATTTTAGTAGGGTTTTTTTTCCAACTGGTAAAATTATATCGTCTCGACGATAGTTATGCCTTTGACTGGTAAGGACTAATCGACAGTATACTTCCGTTATCAGATAGCATAAGTACGGATGATATACGTATTTATAACGTATGTATACATTGCAATTAAATTTATTGTGATTCCATTTTTTTTTTATTCATAAACAACAAAAATAATAGCACATAGGTGATATGACTATTCAGGAAACGGTCTCGATAGTAGACATTAAAAGCTGCAATCGAATCGAGTCTGTAATACGCGAGGATATTTTTTTAATGTTATCAGGCTTTCGTCACGTTTATATTACGCATTGAAATTCACGTCCAGTATTGTTGAGGACACGTGTTTTTCCGAGGTACTATCCCACACAACGCGAAACATTCGAACGACTTCCGAATTATGTCTGCAGTGTCCTACTGACGTCCAGCTGAAAAATGCTATGTGTAATACATCCGGTATACGTCTTGTGCGCATGATCTTAAACACGACGCACTATGACATCTTTAGAATGTCGTCGGCATTTATGTTATCCATTATTCTTTTTTACAATTTATCATTATTATTATATATTTTATATCTACTAATTGAAATATCTCTAATTACTTATCGTCAATAGATTGTTTGCTTTATCTTATTTTCAACATTTTTTTTAACTGCATAAATTCGTTGAATTTATTTAAACTGTCAGCCGACGCGTTATTTCTAACGCGTCTAACTTCTTTCATTGTTGTGTCATTTCATAGGTTATGTTGCCTTCGAGAAATGCTCATAGGCTTCTCGCGGTTTAAGCCAACCAATGAACGTGCCGGTACATGGCCGCATGGCCGATGACTGCGCCATCTACCTAATAAGAATATCCTAACATGTGAAGCAAACTGTCAGACGGATGTTAGAAATACATCCTACGAGTGACACAGGTAGGACCTGCAAAGGACGGACAGAAAGACATCCGTAGGTGGGACAAACATACTTCAGAATGACGTCTGCAGAATGTCATTTGCGGATTTACGGATGTCTATCGTACGTCAGTAGTGGCGATTGACGACGTCCGTATGACGTATTTCTAACATCCCAGTGTTGTGTGGGATGTATTACTGAATAACCTCGATATTCCCTGTTGAAGAACTTCCTTAACTTAGACGTCCGTTGTAGCTTTTCGACTTACATGCTAAATATATTAAGGACTATAGATTTTTAAGGACTTAATAACGTTTTGTGATAACACCGAAGAATAACCTAATCACCATCTTTTTGCATAGCTCACCATATTTGTAATACGCTACGTTCAATGTTATACTGTTATACATCGATTATTCGCTTTTTCCATACTGCGCCCCATTAACTTTTTTCTTTGTTATTTACCCCATAAAATTATTAATATTCGTATAGCACCTTCTTTGCTCGTTAACGAAATCTCATTAAATTTTTGCGATTCGGGATGCGTCGAATTCGATGATTATTTGAATAAAAAAAGTTCTCCATCTTTTCCCTCGAATTATTATAGCTCACGAGAATATGTATTTTGTATGTGGGACGTCTTAGGGTAGTTTCGATAAGTTCCGAATATTTTTAATTAGTTAGTCAATCATTTTAATTTTATTCATGCGAACGCTAGCGACGTTACCGTTTTATAACGCCCAACGTAGTTCGTGTGCTTACAGATATTTTGTGTATTTATTGATAATCAAATTTTTTGGTCTACGGCATTACTCTCGGTCGTCAGTGAGCGACATGCATTTTTTAAATTTTCTTTCTTAATTTGAAATTTTTAATGCTACCAATAAAATTTACTTAGCCCACTGTAAACTGTTACGATTACTTTATTAAATGTGACACGGTTGTATATGTTGTATATATTGTTACGATCGCTCCCTGAAATACGCGGAATATGGTTATGTTTTTACGTTCGACATGGAAAAGGAACGATCGAGCGTTATGAAGATTTCGATTTGGAAAAGGTAGTTAGGATGGTTCGTTATTCAGATTTGCCGTCGTTAAACGGTACGTCCACGCGTTATGTCGGCCCTGTCTTTGGTTGCTTAGTTATGCTACCGCACGCCACTTGTATATTACTACTACAACACGGGTGCGCTATCCGACTGAGCTGCTAGGTTTAACTCTAATTGAAGCCACTCGGTTTCTAATGATTGCCTAAAATCGTTAGTATATCCACGTGACATGCTAATTGTTCCAGCATATAAAGAATTGGAAAAAGTAGGAAATAGGTTCCAGGAACTTTCCCGATTGGTATGAGAAGGATTTTTCCCTGAATCTGATATGATATCCTGATTATTGGAACGAGAACGAAATTGAACTGAACAAACTGATTGTCTCTTTGCTCGGGTGTTCTTGATCCGTCTTATGTAAGTTAAGTATTCTGGATATGAACGAATTGTTGTGTCATTCTTTGATTATGTGTGAATATACTCAATAGGCTTACCCTAATAATTTCCAGGGAATTCGACAGTTCCTTATTTTATTATTTCCTTGAAAGTAGTACTGGTTCAGTGAGGTGGCTTGGATGGACCCTCGGTCCAGATGAGGCTGTATCAGGTTTTTTTTAAATGATAGTAGTGATGATCTTTCACAAAACTTCCAGAATAGACTCGTCGGGTATGCTTCACTTGTTTAACTGATTTGAATGATTATTCTTAGACTTGACTTTGATACTTGATTTCTGTATGTAAGAACTCGGAAGAACTGAATTAAGGATGAAATGACTACAAGTATTTAGAACTCTAGAATATTAACTTCAACTTAGACTTTGATCTCCTATTACAAGACTACCACTTTACTACTCGAATATAACAGCACAGAATTCGAACTCTGACTACTCTCACAGAACGACTTTTTAGTCTCTCCAACCCTATTTAACGACTTCGTTTCTTATCCCTTCTATTGCTCCTTCTGATTTTTATTGGCCTTTGATTCCCTTTCTTATTCGTTAGTTAACAAATTAGAACACTAACAATTATCTGTCTGTTGCTGCATACCTGAGTTCCAATTCTGTACTTGAGACCTCGCGAGTACTGATAGTCTCGAGGAGCTTCGGGTTTATCTTTTATTTCAAGACATAACAAAGGATTCGTATGACAAATTTCTTATGAATATAATACCTGATATAATAATAAACGTAACATTTTTCGGTCGCATAAAATATGACGTAACTCATAATTGAGGATTCCAACAATATAAGGAATATAAGACAAAGCAAAAATGTAAAGTAATAAGTATAAATCATAGGAGTTTATTATATTAGACGATTGGTCGGCTTATATACTCGTATAGTACCGTCGGTAAAGATAATGCATATGTAGTGTGTATAGTATATGTATGGGTTGGGGTATAACAATATACGTGGGTTGGCCATGGGTGTGAGTGGCTGTGTATATGTATAGGTGGGCGAATATCGTATACAGGAGGGCTGAGACGTAACAATATATACACATGTATATGTATATATAACGAATATTATTATACGTACATATGTATTACTTCACAGTATCCCTTGAACTTATGAGAAACAAAAAGTGTACTTTAAGATTATATACTTGAATCTACTTTGCGAATTATAGTTATGAATTACACAGATTGTATTTATCACGTTAGATGATTATTGTAAAGTCGTGTAATACAACAAAAAAAAAGACAAGGACTGTAAATAAACGAGATTACCGTAAACGTTATGATTTTATGTCTAATGTGACAGGGAGGGGCTTTTATCCATTTTTCATCTCTTTTTCGACTCCTAAAATCTCTTCTATCCATCACTTTTGTAAAAGGGAACATTGAGGCGACCAGAGAGAATTTTGGAGTCGGTGGAGAGGCGCACAACGTGACTACGCATCGAGCAGGGTACCTTTTCGTTTATTGCGGTTAAATAAACGGAGGATTTTACAATGCAAATGCTGTTGTGTACAGTGCACTCCTTATAAATAAAAAATAACTCCTGAATCGCTCATGAGCCCAGGAGGTCGGCATGCGCGCAGTGGGCTTCTATAAAAAAAACAATCGACATTGAAATATCAATTAAATGACAGTTCGGTAAAGGCCATCTGTCAAATATCAATTACAATATCACATCTGCAAGATGTCGTAGATATAAAATTAATGAAGAATCAATAAAATTCAATGGGTGGCGTTCGTTTTCTTATACAATTAGTATCCCACGAGAAGAGTCCAGAGGATGAATCAAACAAGAAGAAAAAATCAGATTCAGGAAAAAATGATAAATCTCAAGATTCAGCCAAGAAGAAATCGCCAAAGCCAACAGAGAGAATTGACGTGGACAAACCTTTGTGGAATCAGGAGAATTATTTTGGAAGATGGAGACATTTCGCATTCATCACGGACTTCAGGACGATCTTCGCGTCCAAGGAGAAGCTCATGGCTGCCAAGAAACTCTGCGAGGATTACAAGTAAGCTAGATGCAGCAGCCTTTGAAGCATCTTGCAGGTTTCTTGTTATTTTAGAGCGAAAAAGGAAGCTAAAGATACAACCAGGGAGGAGATCATTTACGCTAAGAAATTGCGTGACAGTTCCTTTCATCCGGACAATGGTGAACTCATGAACGTTCTGGGAAGAATGTCTTCTCAGCTTCCTGCTAATATATTCATCACAACAGGAATGCTCGCTTTTTACAAGTAACTTGAAAGAGTGACGTAAATGTTTTTGAAAAATAATTTCACCATTAAATTTTATCAAGGAGCGCAGCTGCTGTGATCGGTTGGCAATTTCTTAATCAAAGTTTTAACGCCCTGGTCAATTATACGAATAGAAATGCACAGATAGACCAAGAAGATGATGTGCGTGTCATTAAAGAGGCCTTTATATTTGCAGCTGCGTCAAGTTGTGCAACTGCACTAGGATCTCGCAGGATTTTATCTCGTAGAGGACCTGTTGTTGCCGTTAGTATTAACAACTGTGTAATGTAGCTATTCAAGGCTATTATTCTTATTTATTATAATTTTCTAGAGGTGGGCGCCATTCTTGGCTGTGGTTGTCGGTAACATGGTAAACCTACCAATTATGCGGCAACGAGAGGTAATTAGAGGAATACCAATTAGTCCGAAGGATCAGGAAAGCATGGCAATTATGAACTCGAAGATTGCTTCGATCAAAGCCATTTCTGAATGCGTCATCTGTAGAATTGTTATGGCTGCACCAGGAATGATTCTGATACCGGTTATAATGGATCGCATTAAGCCATATTGTTTCTATCAATTACGTCCCTGGATCAGGTTCCCTCTCGAAATTTCACTCTGTGGCGCATTGTAAGTATCGGCCTCCCTATTATTTCTCTTAAAATATTAACACTGCTTATTTTTTGTATACAGCTTACTCCTTATGATCCCAACGGCTTTGGCAATCTATCCGCAAAGAAAGTATGTTTTCCGTGTATTTTACAATTTTACGTATCTCTAAACCACAGTGCGTTCTTGCAGTTCTATGAAAACAAGCTTATTGAAGATTCATGGGCAGGAGTACGAGGAATTTCAGAAAAAATATAAAGGAAAATCTGAACTTGACAGAGTCTGGTATAATAAAGGACTCTAAAGACGTAACCATTCTAACATTTTTTTAATGTAACGTTTTTATTTTGGTAGAAAAACAATTAAACGATATACGTTTCCATTTAATGATGCTCCTTACAATGCATTCGGTAACGTACGTCGTCTTAGTACAGTCTGATGGTTTTTTTAAAATGTAAATGCAGGATTCAGAACGTTTTATATATCTTTAGGCAATATTCACAGTGCCATTTGTTCATCAGATCAGTGCTTAGTATGTTTTGATTATAAATATAAAATACGTGAGTATGATTATGTACAAAATATGCATGCCGGGTTTTAAAAGTACAAAAGTTTGACTAAAGTATTTAAATATATTTATATCTGTACTATCTATAATATTAGTAGTTGAGCGGTTAATAACGAAACTGATCAATATATCAGGTATACACTCATAACAAAAATTATTCTCTCCATTAAGAGTCAATAACGTAATTAGTAATTCTATGAGATATTCACGACCCTACTCATTGAGGGTCAAATAATTTAGGGAGGTCATCAGCACACTACGTGAGACACATAGTGAGGACAAACTTACATTCTCTTCATTGTAAATTGAGCATTGATACAAGTTTACGTATTATTTTCATACATTATCACGTATAATACAAAAAGAATCAGGAATACCCATCCTGTTCTTATTTGGTCAAATATTCCATAAGGTATTATTCCATAATATAGAATATCAAAATTATTAAAACTTAACTGGCACGAGCCAGTGTATTACGCTGTCTATCTAAAAGTATGGATGCTTCGCACATCATTTTTGCACTGGTTCGTACAAGGAATAATAGATGATATTCATCGGTTACTGTCAATGGAGCTCTAGCTCTGACCAAAGCATGAAGAACCGTAGCTCTTTCAAGATCCAGCCATCTTTGAAGGACAACTTCTCTTTCACGTGGACCTCCCAGTGTTGTGTCTGCTGGTCCCCACAGAGAAAATTCCAATACAGATTTTACCTGTTTTAAAGGAAACAAATATTAATCTCATTCTCTTCTAATTAATAAATTCAATGATGACTGTTGATAATGGGAGCTAATAACTGTTTATACCTGTGACAGGGTTACTGCCTTTTCACGTATTAACAACTCTTCAATTAATGGCAATTTACTTGTCAGGAACAGTTCCTGAAGTGCTACCAGTGCGCACTGACATAATGAGACTCTTTCTTCCTCGCGTTCATCGCTCACATCCATGTTCAACCTATGATCAAAAGTGCCGCTTGGTCATTACACCTTCATGTGGGAAGATCTGAATTTTCTCATGTATCAGACAAAAGTTTTTCTTACCCTTGAAGCAGATAGAGTCTATAGCAAGCATCCTTATTTTCTCTACAGAGAACAACGTTACTTAAATTCTTGGGTGATTCTTCTATACCACGTGCTTGCAAACTCTTTAGGGCATTTACGAATTGTAAGAGAATAAAAGATGATTCTCTGATTACGTTATCATCCTTGGAGTCTCTTGAAATGGCAGCGAATGACTGGATGGTATTCACTTGTAGGCGGGGTAAGACGGAAATGGTAGCTGATTAAAAAATTATATTGGTTAATATCAATTCTTGATCTATGATAAATCGGGTGCTGTCAAAGTATTACCTTCTAAATTTGTTTTTCCTGACAGTGTGGCCTTTTCCAAGATATTCTCAGGTACAGAATCCATGAACTCGACGATGGGAACGAGGTAGAACTCTTTTCTGGATACGTGAAGAGCTAGGTCGAAGGCAATGCAGAGAGTGACGCTGTGCTCGTTCCAGGTCGCCGAGTAAAAGATCCTCCTGCCGATTGGAACCGGGGAACTTGTGTCCAAATGAAAGTCTGTAAACCTAGGACTTGCAGCTTTAAGTCCTCGCAATCCAACAGCAACAGGGGATACTTGATTTAGCTGTAAATATCAGAGTAATTATGTAATACAGACTATCTTCTTTTAATTGATACAGGAAAAAAAAGAATTTTATCTCTTTCAAATAACTATGATTATTATAGAAATACTCAGTAATCTTTATATTTCAATATCTTAATGTTAGTACTTTCAACGTACATTGAGTTTACCAAGAAAATTTGAGTAGAACATTGAAACGTTTACACCAAATAACTATAATCATAGTTCTACAAAACGGTGCATTCATGTAATCAAAGCATAATGACGGTGCTCGTAAAATTCAGATATACTACGATGGGATATAATAATAAACGAGCACAGAGTCTCCTCACTTATCCATAAATATACAATGTTATTTAATAAAGTCGTGCGAAACATCATAAAACCGTACTTGCTCCAATAGTTGTGCTAATGCCTCATGATTCGCTACGATAACAGCGCCATAATTGTCTTCCAGACTTCGATGAACTATACCCCTCCCTCTACGTTGTCGAAGTCTACTGACTCTAGACTCATCATCCTTGTTTTTCCAATCCTGATCGTCTTCAGGACCCTATATAACAAAACCAGTTACGTCATCGACATCCTGCATCCTTCCTGTTAACGTCGCCCAATAAAAAAAGGCTCACCTCGTCGCCAGTATAAAAACTGTAAGGAGCATAAAGTTCACTTTCAGTTTCACTGCCACAGTATGGCAATGAAGTCGATCTGATAAACGGTTGATGATGATACTTGAACTCGACATTAGGATCCAGAGCACTGCTGTCAGATTTCCTCTTGCAATTTTCACGATTCCCATTACCATGTCGAAGTTCAATATTCAAATCGCATTCCGGTGAACTGGATAGACACTCGTATGCATGGCTGTCGTTGGAGGTCTAAAAAATAATAATTTTCTGTTAATATTCTAGAAAAAAATATTTTCAAACTTTAATCTCTTACCGGTGAACCGGACATAGGTGGCGCTGCCGATCCGACCGTTTCGTAATCCTGACTTTGCGGCTGTGACGTAGCCGTGCGCTTCTTCAAGGGAGGCTGTGACATCGCCTGGTCCCTCATACTTGCTGTTCTTTGAGGTTTCGATGGTGCCAGGGCACTCCGTACCTCACCTGTAACATCCTCACCTGCTGCAGGCACGTCCGCCATCATCAAGCGCCAGTGTTAGTACCACAAGACACAAGGCATTTCGCAGGCTAGCTACCGTACACGTCTAAACTGATGCTAGTTACTTTCTTTACTTATTTAGTGCATTGCAAGGAAAAGCTTATGGATAATCTTCACAGTGAGTAATCACATAATTCGGATTAAACGATTTATCCAATTAATTATACATTAGACTAAGCTATGGAATGCTTTTATAATATGACGAATTAATAAGAATGACAATTTTTATTACATGCGTACTACGTTAATCAACATTAAAATTCATCTCCATTCACTTTTCGTTGCACGGTACTGAGTGAACGTTAATAATGCCATAAACATACAGAGGTATTGAATACATTTTTTTAACCGTATGACAATTTTTTTCTCAGCGGACTGTACTACAGACTTCGGATACTGCGGGACAAAAGTTGACCGTTGTCTGATTGTCGCGCGTAACGACATAACCGGAAGTCACTGTGAAATGACTTGAAATTGTGAGAGTGATTGTAATAGAGGATTCTTTATTTTGACAGAAACGACAGGTCTACAATATATAGTCAGGAGTGAATAGGTTTGGTAATTGAAGTGAACTGGGTCCTTTAAAAGAATAAGAAATACGATGAATTTTCTTTGATTTAATTTCATCCTGACTTGTTACCTTACTCAATGTATATTCTAATTTGATTCTTGGTATGCAATTTAGGATTGTCTTTGCTGCTTCTTTAATCGTCGCCATGGAGACATCGACGTGTACGGGATATTCGAAGAACGGGATATAGCAGACACCCTGAAATTTGCAGGCATTGCTATCCAAATACTAATTCCAGGATAATGCGATGCTAAATATGCATTCAATGCATGCGGCGTTAGTTGCATCCAACGTCAGTTAGGACATTCTTAAATAAATAACCCGAGCACGACAATGTAACAAAAAATGAAAGATGATACCAGGGAAAAGTATACAATACAATTTTTGTTTTACGGTCGTCAGTCAAGTTTAAATGCAAAGGTGCAACGAACCAACCATGAACTCTTTGTGACGTTAAACTGGGATCCCGAAGACAAGCACGATGTCACAAGATCAGGGTAACAAGACTCTCTTGAATTTTAGGCAAAAAAGGCTTTTATTTCAAACATAGAAAAACTAAATTACAGGCTTTTCCTTTTCAATATATACAAAGTGAGTCGCATATATTTGTTTCTAATGTCTAATATCGCATAACAATATACATCCACATAACCTTTCTCAGACCCACCGTCGGTCAAGGCATTGGCGTCGGATGAATTCGTAATTTCGATAAATTATTTATTACTTTAAAAAGGAAGATAGCAAGAAAAAAATTACGAACACAGACAAAGATTACGAATTGATATTTATCTTCGTCGATCATTAATTCGAGTACGACATTAATTATCGAAATGAAAACAGACCATCGTATCTCCTATTTCTACAGCAGTCAAGTACAGTGTAGATATATATCACAGGATGTAATATCCTCGTCATCGTCAGGAAAAGATTAATAATGCATAATACAAAGAACAGGCAAATTAATCAACGTCAGCAAATAATCATTTAACATACGTAATGTATATTCGCTAAAGGTGCACTTGGTCAGAGCGTAATTTGAAACTGCAACGTTCGCATCATCGTTCGTGGAATTTTGTTAATTATTATTATTAAGTATTATCGTCTCCAGTCTCCTTTCGCTTCCGACCGAGTCATTTATTTTCTTCTTGAATAATATATGGCTATGTATGTACAACGACCGAATTGACTTCGTAATGTCTAAGTACGTAAAAAAAGTATGCAAGTACCGTCTATATTCGTGTGAACGTAACTGATTAGTGACAAAATCATATGTTGTATTACACGTTCAAATTCGTGAAGTCTTCCTGGCTTGCAAGCTAAAGCAGGCGCGAGTATCGTGTGAGTATGGCTGTTACACACGTGAATGGCCATTCATTAGTTACACTCTATGGGCCTGAACTTACCCAGATTCGCATATATCGAGTCGGATGCTGAGGATGGGGTGGATGTAGGTTGCCAGGTTTTAGGGGATGGTTTTTCACCCCTAGGTGGTAATTTGGAATCCGTTCTAGGCGGTGGTGGCCTTGCTGGTTTATTCGCAGGATCCAATCTGGACCAATCATCCAGTGATTGATTCCTTGGCGGTGGAGGCGGTTTGCCTGGTCGAGCTTAAAAAATGATAAAAATTTTATTTTACAGTTCTTTTTTAAATTTGGATCTGATAAGGAAACCTTTGGACTCACTTGCAACGTGATGAGCGTTGCTCGCTGATTGTTGATGAGGCGATTGAATAGATTCTGCTTTTGAGTCTGTGACGTCATTGCCGATCCTGCCAATCCTGTCGCTACTCACTACTTCGACAGCGGCTCCATCGAGTTCCAAAGGATGAATAATTTCGAGACGTTGTTTGGGCTGTGGTGTGGATGGTATCTCATCTATCTTAGGCGATGGTGCCCCAGGTACCATGTCCGCGTCCTTCTTTGAGCCCATCCGGAGAAATTTCTTTAATGAGAATCGTGAACGTGTCTTCTTTTTTTCTTCCAGTCTGTCAGGATTCGCAAGACTGTCCTGAGACAAGGATATCGTCCTCCTGGGTGCTGGCTCTGGTGTTTGAATACATGGATCAGGAGTCTCGGAGACGGCCTTCCTGAACTTAGGACTACAAGAAGAGGCTCTTTCTCTCTTTTCCTTCTCACGAACTACCGGAGAGTCAGACTTGACCGTAGCACTAGGATTTCTGGCGAATAAAGAACCAGGAAGTTCCTCCGTCGGCGTAGCCGGTGGCTTGGGTGCCATTCTCCTCTTGTTTGGCGAACGAATAAGCTCGGCAGTGACTTCAGCGGATATTCCAGAAGAGTCGTCCTCCTCCTCGTCGTCCTCTTCCTGGTCGTTTTGAAGATTCCGAGGAATAGTCAATGCAGAAGGTCTTAGCTTTGGAGCAACTTTTGTATTACCACTTTCAGAGGATGATTGTGAGCTGGTATTGTCACTCTTGGTCTTGACACTGTCATCCAAAATCTTCTGGGATGATCTGACCTCCGTCAAGGATACCTGGACCGCCTTCTGAGATTGCAAATAGCGAGCGACAGAGTTCACAGTACTGGAATTCTGAACAGAAGAAGCGACAGACTGCGTCTTGTCGCCCAAGTTATTTCGAGTCGTGACCGAACCCTGTAAAGCCGCATTCTGAATAGACGGCGGTGGCAAGACGTAGCTAGTGGTCATGGTTTTTTTAAAAGACGGTCCTATGGAAGACGTGGGACTCTTTGGGAGGCCGGTTGGCTTCGGTGGCAGAGAAACCGGCTTCTGAGGTACAACAGGCTTTGTCTTAGCATCGCCGCCATGAAGAAAAGACGACCTTGGCTCGTTCTTTTTCTCACCCTGGGCACTTCTAGCAGGTCTAGAATCGACCGGAGGTGGACTCCTAGGTAGAGCCGGTGGTTCACCGACCTCTTCGTCCGCCTTGCCATCGGGTTCACCAGCAAGTTCACGACTTTCCTCGAAACTAAATTTTCTTAGAGATTCTGGCGCCGCTTGACCCTCGACCTCACGATCATCAAGCGTTGATACCTCCTTGTGCTTCTCCTCTCCGACCACGGTGACCTTGTTCACGTCTTTCCCTTTTATCAGGATCGACTTTTCCTCGTTCTCCGCATTCCTAGTAGCTACCTTCTCACTTGGCTTACTCAAAGGAGTGAGAGTCAATTCAATTCCAGTACTAAAACTCATTGAGGTCTCCTCGACGCGTGAGAAATCTTCCTGCTTAGTCACCTTAGCAACGATATACTCGCTCTTACTATAAGAATTCTGCATAGAGATCTTAGGCTTCTCGCTTTCAGTCTTCTTGATAGCCGGCGTTCTAGTTATGGAAGTCGTCTTCTTCTCATGTATCTGTCTCGACGTATCCCCATCGCTGGACTTCTGAAGACTCTCCGTACTTTTCCTGGAGGCCACGTCGCCACCTGTCAACGTATCACTTTTTTGTATTACAGAAATCAAATTGCTCGAGGTTATCAGTGGCATGTCGACAATCTTCTCCAAGCTTTCATTCTGACTCTGCTTCTCGTTCCTCGACACCTTCTCTTCGGTGCTTCTGACGCTCTTCAACGTCACTTCCGTCTTACCATCCCCAGCAACGTCTCCACATTTTTTCGACAGATTCGAATGGCTGGCCTTTTTATCACTAGGTCTTTTCGCTGTTGGCACGGTATAGTCACCTCCGAAAGGTGTCACGGACACCAAAAGCGTCTTCTTCTTGCCGTCAGCATCCTTCTGCACTTTACCTAACATCAACGAAGCAAAGGACTTCTTCGCCTCCTGTGGCGCCACTTCGGACAAATTTGCAATTACTGTGTTGAAGTTCGTATTGGCTCTCGTCAGGTTACTCAAAGCCCGCTCCTCCTCGCTATCCGGCGTCTCGTCCTCCAAACTCGTAGATTCGCTCAGTTCGAATTCCTCCGAATCGGAGAAGTCGTCGCCCCCGTAGCCGATTATTTCCGTGAGAGATTCCGGGAAGGCGACCTTCTTTTTCTTCATCTGGGAAGAAGTCTTTCCCTTGAGAATACTCTGCAACAGTTTCAAAAAATTGCATTACGTCCAAATATAATCCATTTTTATCCACGTCGCTCGTACCGCCCAATGTGATTCACGAGAGTTTCAATGTAACGTACAATAAAAGATAAATAAATCTAATCACGGTAAATCAGAGCATAATTATGCGTGAATCACTTGTACACAGTGCGACAATGAACTTGCTTTATTTAACTCAACGCGTTTTACCACACCCGTAACAATGTATGTTATTGTCACATATGCCATACGTGGCGAATGTGTACGAATCGTCACTCAGGTGTAAAGAAATCAAATGAACAGTCACTGGTATCCGCGGACTTTGAACTGTAATATAATTTAGCGCCGTACCAACGGCGTACGAATATTCTAAACAGCAAGAAGGTATCTTCACGAGAGTATCGTTACCACCAAAATTCAAAACTCACCAGACAAAAAGTTCTCTAAATATATTCCCGGGGTTAACGCATCGTGTAGATAGAGCGAAAAAAAGGAATTATTCAAAAAGAAATTTTCCAACATTTTTTTTATGGAAAATAAACCAAGACAGTCTCGTTCCAGTATGCACGAAGATAAAAATACAAGGTCTAAAATGAACTTAAAAAATAAAACAGTCCTAATGAGCCTGTTTCTTCACCCGTGTGCATAACATCATGTTAATTTTTTTATCAATTTTTTTTCTATTTTTCCATTTTGAAAGTCTTGACTTCGCTTTAAGCGTCACGTGGAAATAATCATCCGTGCGTCATTAATTTTCAATGCACAGATAAGAACGCGCGTGCCTGCTAATGATATAAATTATAGAAAAATTTTTATCTGACATTGATATTATTTTCGACCAGATTCGTCGGCATAGACTATACGTTATGTATGATTACGTCACTATTCCTACACCGCGACTTGTAAATAATTCCACATGAAATCCGTACTGCGGATTGATTGCGTTTTATAGGCGAGTTATGTCAATGACTATACCGACTATACTTTCATCCCAGGTTCATTAGCAAACTCGTCTCCCGATGGCAACGAGTCTAGTTTGTTAATCTTATCCTAGGAGTACCAGACTCTTCCGCCTTTAGGTGAACGCGGATAACCCAGTTTCCTGGTTTACCGACGAACAGTCGTAATTCGTGGTGATCAATCATTGTGACAAACACCTCACGGAGAATACGTGCTTGTCGATATAACACGGCACAAGAATATTGATGCTTGACTTTATCTGAATTTTATCAGAATATCTAACCGAAGATCTTGAGGAAATCCTACCGAAGATCAATACTCGTAATGATCTCTACGGCATACCTGTAATTTATGGCTGTCGACTTTCATAACGATCGTTGATTTTCCCACGTTAAACTTTGTCCCATCGCCAGGAACCAGATGTTCCTCTTTTGGTTTGAAACAGTTTGAACACAGCTCCTTCTTCCATGCGTTCTGCACGAAGTGAGTACATTGCGCCGACATTGCTGCTACCATGGAGCATAATATATGTGAGGGGTCCTCTCCTTATATCTTCATTCTGTAAATAAAAAAGTATGGTTGCTAGTCCAAAGGCAAAGTACTGTTGATAAAATTTACTATGACAGGTACCGTATCAGGTGCGATTATGTTTTAGACGTCTTACTTTATAGTCAATTTATACTTTATAGTCTTTAATCCAAAAGCGTATATTACTCCATTCATTAATAATAGCATTAAAGTACGACGGATTCTTCTTATCCGTGCATGAAATACTATTGCGTCATCCGCATGTAACGATCATAGACGTATTTAAACGCGAAGTACACTTTCCTGTCGACAGTAACCACTGTGAATGCAATTGCGACAATTGCTCTCTAACCGCTCGACTGAATAATTGCCTCACTTCCGGTCTATCCATTATTCGCTGTTCTTTGTTTCACGTCGAATTCAGCTACCTTCTATGGTTTACGGGAAACGTCGATTTGTGTATCGAATGGTTTGCTATTAGATCGAGAGAAAAATTTGAAAAATAATCAAAATATGCTTAGCGATGATTATTATATGTATAAATAGTTAAATACAATATTGGAACAAATATGAGAGTAATGTTGAATAAATTGCGTGAAAAAGGCGCGCCATTTGAAATTTGAAATTTCGCGCGCATCGCGTTAGAAACCATTTTCAATCTCGGCGGGCGGTTAACTTTGATATTATTATGATGAACACGCAGTTTACGTATCATTAGTATTAAGAACGTAATTTTTCGTCGCTTATGAAATTTTTAAAGGATATTTAACAGTTTTGTTTTGTCGCTGACGATTTCGTGTTTCCTAGTATACAGCGCCAAGGTAAAGAAAACGGACGTACTTTGAATTAAACTGTTTTACATAGTTTGTTGATGATCGAGATCGTGACTAGGAACGTGTACTGTCTTATAACAGTATAGATATTTTAAAGTTACTATACCGTAACCTACGCCATTTTATATGCCTCGAGGTTACACATGGTCACGCTATCCTTATGATATGGGTTAATAGTGCAGTTTCGTGAGAGGCATCTCGCTACGAGTTTACGTATCTTGCCAAGCATTGAAGCGCTAATAGTAAATTTGATATAAGATATTCAAGCCCTGCGTCGTATACACGGAAAAGAAATATTGAGAAAACTGAATGCACTAACGGAACTCTAGAATTTTCGGTTACTTTCTACATTCGATTGCCTCATCAAGAAATACCATGGACGAGTATACTGTAATGCGTAGAATAATATGACGTAATGCAATTATACAAATATAAAATGTTAAAATGTAGTTATGATATAGTCAGTTTATACAAATGAATATAAGCATCGGTGGTTCAGTGGTAGAATGCTCGCCTGCCACGCGGGCGGCCCGGGTTCGATTCCCGGCCGATGCAATCTTTTTTTTTTCATTTTTTAATCTACATCCTCAAACCTTTTAGAAAGTGACAATGGCGTTGATCTTTGTAAATGAAATAAAAGAGCCAAGTGTAATGACGATATAATAATATACCCGTAGAGGCGAGCAGCTGGTTGTCATCGCTTGGACCGTACTTTTGCCCCTAGGCTATAATAATATCAGCCGAGTAATTAAGCATTCCAGTTGGGTTATCAACCTTTTATAAGAAACGTGCTATCGAAATTCTTAGCGCGATTCTTTTTCATGTCACCGCCCTGTAATCTGCATTAGAGTATACCAATGGCGAATCAAAGTTACGCGAAACGAATGACTATTTATCAGCCATCGAGCGTCATACTGTATAAATTAAATAATAAAACGTGTTCACACAATTCCACGTTCCTTTAGTCACGGCCGTTCTCACTAAATCCGACAAATATCTATCGATCGAAGAAACAATGAAAATGAAAATGAAAATAAAAATATATAACCTAACAATGAAAATAAATAAGCCTCGACAGAAAACTCACGAAATAATAAAATCTCCATGATTCGTAAAAATCTATGCAATCTACCAACTCCGGTCTAATTGTAATTCACGGAAAAAGGAACAAGGTCCAAAGGATCTTGGACCATAAAGGTAGCCACTGTGTCCGATAATGGTCAACAATAAACGTGATAATCGTGATCAAGGAAACTAACCAATGTCTTTGATCAGCGGTCCATGGCGCAGTCCTTGAGCGACTGGAAAAAATAAGATACGAATAAAAGGAATGCATGATAAAAGTATACAAAATGGACGCCCTATAAGTATACCTACTACTATACCTATATACATAGACACAAATGTAACCGGTATATATGTATATACATTTTCTCTCTTTTTGACCACGTGTATCTCTCTAGTACACATTGATTTCTCATTCCTGAGTTGGTTCGTTCCTCAACCGTATTCGTCCAGTCAGGAAGGCAGACCTTGCCGGTACATTCCACGGAGATGACGCGTCCTGACTCCATGAAAGCCACGCGACGATTGACACGCAACGTGAAACTGTGCGACACGACGCGGTAAAGTTGAAAATCAAGAGAAATGCAATTTCTCTTTATTACAATACTCGTACGATACATAAGAATACTGGTTGTATCTAGACTACTTAGATAGTAATAAAATATACAAATATTCTCACCAGTCAGTCAAAACCATTACGTGGTCTATCTCTGGTAACGGAATCTGTAGTCTGCACAGGAATGCGCCTTGTCAACGTCTATTACATTGAAATCCAATACAGCGTTGGAAAAAAAAATTAAAATACAGCTTATCCCACCGAATGTCCTGCATTAGTAGCAAGGTCATGTGATTCTGAATCTCAACGTGTAATCGTGGCTTGGAGCATATATAAAATCGTAAAGAAGGTCCGCTTTCGCGATATTACATACGTCGCTATATAATTACGATGATAAATACGAACAAGGTCTATTTGAACTAAAAATTATTTTTTAAGATAAATTTTTTTTATCCAAACATATTTTTACGAGTAATAAGAAAAATTGTCTCTTTCATCGAAAAACGAGTGTCAATGCACGCTTAACCGTGACTTCGTACGAGTCTACTTAGGTTATTAATTTAATTGAGGATTCGCTTATGTTAGAGTCCTTTGTTAAATCGTACCAGGAATCCCAAATTCTCCCACGGCAATGCCACAGAAGCAGATACAGAGCGGCGATTGTTCTACGCTGAACTTGAACTGAGTGGTTCATTGTGTGAACTAACTCGCGGGGTCCCTATAGGCTTTGTGCTGAGAAGTTCATTTCACGACTAATTCTTAACAGCTGACCCAATTTTATTGGGTGTATAGAAAAACAAGATTTCCATGGTTAACTGTACGTCGATTATAATTGTTGGATGTAAAATATACATCGGAGCATTTTTTTTCCTCGAAGGATCGTTATCTCGATCCGAATCCTTCCGGACGATTTTGACTGCTAAAACGTCTGACGGCTTGAAATTTGATTGCGTCACAGGAAGTCGAACGGGAAAATAAAAAATTGTTCGTTATTTATCCGCAAACCGAATAAGACTTGTCTGCGTCGTCAATTGGACAATTGCACCAATTGCCAATGACCCACAGGGTCATGATCCAGTACTGTGCGAAAATTGGTCGCACTGCTGGTACACGCAGTAAGAAAGTTTATTAGAATATATAATAATATACTGCCGTGAGAATGTAATGACGCCTTTCTCTAAAATTTCCAACATCTAGAGAAGCCTTGCTGCGTCCCACGCACGTTTTAGACGGGCAGATATTTTGTTTTGAAAAATTATTAAATCTACTGTTAACCAGCGGTGATAATAATAATCGATTGGTTTTTTTAAATTTAATATAATTAATTGGAAACTTTGATTAAAAAATGCATATATATATATACAGACAAAAGGATACTCATATCTTCCTGACAATAATTCAGACCACTTCCTGCCTCTCCCACGTACAGTCCACGTCATCGTCGATACACAAGTCTGATGATCGTGCGATGATTTCATCGATTCCATTTAGTTATATTGATCTGTCATATAATTTTATACGATGCATCGTATAATCGATAAGCGAAGCCGTTAAAGTTAACTTTAATTATCAGGACTTCCGGTGGATTAAAATTTTCTTTGAGAAAGATCAAGCAAACCGAGTAAATTTTTGTCTTAGGTAAACTTTGACCTTCGCAGTGTTGAAACTTTATCAACACTCGAAGCACATCCTTGTATGATGACGCAAGGTAAAGTAAAACGTGTTAAACTATAGGTGAGACTGGTCTGGCAATTCTCATTGACACAAAATCACAGTCCGGAAAGCTGCAAAAGTTTCTCGATAACTAACCAAGATTCTAGAAGCATATACGTACATAGGTATAGAAAGCTAGAACGTACTATAGCATAATATCAAGTATCGTTATTGCAAATCGAACCCTATAGAGTTTCTGTCCGCAAGGTTCAGCCGTATCTCCACGCGATTGTTAACGTAACTTTTAAACGGAACAATGGCGCGAATTACGAAACTTTTGTTGGTCGATGAGAATCTTGGCTATCTTCGCAGTCATAGGTTTCGCCTAGATACTGGTTGACCTCGTAACGCATCGCTTTCTGTAACACCCAGGACAGCGTTAAAGCTGATGCGTGGAACGAGGAGAATTTCATAGAAACGCGCCTTACGCCATTTTAAAGAAATTTCTCGTTTCCTTGGTAAATTTTAACTTTTAAATACGTCTCGTATTCGTCACCTTAAAAATATCATGTCACGGCAATATATCTATAGTCATTTTCACATGTTTACCATATACTTTCAAAATGAACAGTATAATCACTATACTTGGTCAAGGTTAGGTTTAAATTTTTTTTATAACACCTGCACAGCATTCGCCTGACGTCTGCAGTCACGGAATATTCGAACGATCCAGTGCCAAGTAAAAGCGGTAGTTTAGACGGAATCCGTTAAATGTAAAGTGGATTCTAGAAGGAATAACGCATGAATAGAGAAGAAGAGGCACGTCCAGACATTGCCAAGTGTAAATAGTGCCGTTAACCCGGGAGCCTACGAAACGTCTACCTCGTTCAAATATCCGAAAGGTAATTCGCAAATGTTACTCGTACAATTTTATTTTGGCAAGTGTGCCACCGAATGCAAAAGCGCTGTCAAACAGTTATGGCCTACTTAACCGGAAACGAGAGAAGCAATAAATTTTCTGCTAGTTACTTGTTTTTCGTCTTCCTAATATAATTACCAGTCACGTGTATTTGACACGTAGTAACATAACCTAAGTAAATTCTGCTGGAGTCAAACACTTGATATATATAATGTATGCTGACCATACCCATTTGCAGTAATTAACATTTCGCTTGACTATTAAATAACAAATGTGTAACATACGTAGACGTTCCGTACGTATACGCGTCATTCTCATTCCCACGTATTAACATGGTCGTGCTTATCGAATTATCAGATTATTCAAATAGGAAAGACGCCAAGCAAGTTTAGTCACGAAGGTGATTGTCATTGACATCCCAGTCCTCGTATTCATGCAAATTACGTGTCCAATTAATGATTCTTGCCCACTCGACTCCATATTTAATGAACCGTTATGCTTTGATCATAAACCGTATTCTTTCTTTATTTTCTTAAAAATCGTACGAGCCACAGTTAACGGCTTGTCAATATTCTATCACCCGTCAGTGACAGCCATTTGAAATTTCGTTATGCCGTGTCAATATATACCGTGGCTTTGCGAGAAACTTACAGTTCGTAGTTGGAAGTTGGTAGGAGACTATTATGTTCCAGCGTTAGTGGTTATGTTATGCTTCTACCGGTCCTAAACGAGGTCGACCGGCTTCGACCATAACCACACCTCCTTTTACTAGACTCGACTGCGCCCGTATATTTTATGTATACTATAGTATACAGCGTATACATGTATATATAATACAAAAAAAAGAAGGTAGACTAAAGATTGAACAAAGATACACTAACAAAGGACTCTGACTCAGGAATTCCATGCCGGGCCAAATACTCGTAAAGTCTCTGGCTTCGACTCTCCGGAGATGAGGTTTAACTCGGGCCGATTTCCATAGGACCGTACGAAGCACGATAAAAACCGGTCGGCACGTAGGAACGTGTGCCACTAAGGAGCTCACATACGGTTCGCGATCGAGGAGGACAAGATTGGTACAGGCTGTATAAAAAAAATATATTTGAGGTTACGTGTATATACGTATCAACGAAAGAAACCGCAATCTTCGTTAAATTGTTTTGAAATTTTTTTTTAAGCTTACAGGAAACATTTTACAAGTAAACAGTAGATTCCGTGGATTAAAGCGAAAAACGTAACAATTTCTATACACGTCATTGATTTTGATTAGGATGCAACCTGTGCACATTTTTTATTTAGCAAGCGGCTGACTGCTGTCGAAACGAAAGCAGCGATTCCGAAGTGAAGCGAGATTCGCGTTTTGCGGTATAGACGGTTAGTCACAGAAACTTGGAGGTAAAACAGTTATATAATAATCGGTAACCTGTAATGACAGCTATTGTCCTTTTACTGTTTGAACGATGGATTTCTATGGCACTGTACAATATCCATAGCTCGTAATCGACTTCGAAAAATGGCCGTGTTGGTTGCTCAAGCTTCTTGTCGCTGATTCCCCTTGCCCTCTTGCTGGATTCTCTTGTTCACGTAACTACTTGGACACGCTAAACGACTTATCATTACCCGGCTTATCGTCACGAAGCGGTGAACGCGTACCGACGACTTTCTCTGCTTGTTTTACATGACGGACCCTCGCCATTCGAATACTTTATGCTGAATACTGGAACACAACGTTTAAACTGGACGCTCGGAGTCCTCGAGACGGTCGGATTAGTCGGGCGACCCGACGTTTTACCGAGAACGTGCATCGTCGTGTGACTTGTGTATACTCGAAGCGCGGGATATTTTGAATTAGACGGTTGACGCATGGTGCTTCGAAGTTTACCCGTCATGCGCAGTAGACGGTTTACGTACGGCTTGGTTGTTGAGCTCGATAAGCTCGTTACGATTTCTCTTTAGGAAAATGAAAAGTTCATGGTTATTGACTTTTATTTTTTCATTAGAATATATTTTCACTCTGGTGAAAAGCGACCAGCACTCGTCTTATACCTGCGTTAACGTTCTAGACACCCTGTAATTGACGACGCCAGCAACATCCGCTATTGAAGATATCGTCGTGTTCAGTTTTAATTACAGTTTACAAATGATTGGGACGGGATGGGGGAGGAGAAACGTGTTTAAAACTATCTTAAGTACTTGACGGATCTCGTTAAACAAATAGAAAAACAGCACACACGTGCTATTCGAAATCTATACTGTGTATCTCCGTTGAAAGTGCGTCCATAGAAAATATTTATGCAGCTACAGCAGCGACGTAATTGCTTCGTGGGATCCTAATGGAACTAAAGCACGCTATTAGTTCCCGCCAACTTTTGAATTACAAGCAGGGACGCTATGTGTTTATGCATATATTTATTGAATTAATTAAGTAGAAATCACGCTTACCGACGAATAATACAGTGTTATTAAATGATGCACGTCCTCTATCATTAACAGTACGGTTGACCAAGCAAAAAGACACTTTTATTCTCACCATCATTAAATACATATGCTCTAATGTGTTTTCTTAACTCGACGCCGATAACGAAAATCCGAGAACTAACCTACGTCACCTTCAGCCATCCGCCTCTTCGTCCATCCGGATGCCAGGCGGCCGCCAGCCAATTCTTTTCAAGACAGACTGCTTTGAAGCAGTCAATTGAGAATAGTCAAATTCGAAAACTAATCATTCTGATTGGTCGAGATCATTATAGCCGATAACTCTTAGCCTTTCCCTCGAGTCGTCCCTTTAAATTAAATCGAGAGCTTTCCTTGAAGAATCTGTACGTAACTCTTGGAGATCCTCCATGGCCGCTTCCTCAGGGCACCAGGCGACAGCTGGGCCCTACCCTTTGCCTCTCTCCAGCAGGCCGCCGGTATCTCATCCGTGAGTCGAAAAATCACGTCACAATGCATACCTGGTATTCCTAGAAATTGTGACTTTTTTAAAGGTACTATTTTTGCGACACCCCAATTATGCGTTATGTGTTACAAATCTACAATATCCATCTACACTTGTATTACAACTCCGTACAGCAATGTGTACAGCGTTCCTAATAGCGATGTCTTTCACTTTGAGCATCAGAATGTGCGAAGCAGCAACGCGTGGGTGATGCATGTATCGTGGACTTTCCCTTGTAACCTTACGATCATGAGCGGAAAGAGTTCGTTCAACGCGAACGTGCGATATAAAGATTTTTACGAAGTTCATCGTTAACTCGCTAAACTCTTAAACGGTCTTTATCGACTAATTATCAGTACCAGTTAAATATAAGGCATATATGTATAATTAAAAATGAATGCCAGTATGTAAATCTTGATTGCAGAAATTACTTTCACTTATTAGATTACTTAGACTCCCTGATAGAAACTCTCATCGATCAATAATATCATCGAGCATAGCTCTTACGTCGCCGTAGTTAATATAATTATCAAGATCTCTCCGCGCTATCAGCCAACAGTCGTACTGCATTTTATTTTACTCTAAAGTATACCTACTTTTTTTTCCAGTTCCCACTTTATTTTTTGCATCTACGAGACCCCGTTCCCCAATTCTCATAAGGATGCCCTGACTTCTTTAGAAAGCGGTTCTCGCATCGACGAGGCTCACCTGCGAGACTGCCGATCACGCATTGCGACCGTTGAGTCTTATCGTGCGATAGGATGGAAGGAGAGGGTGCGATAGTAGCGAGTGAGAGAGAGAGAGAGAGAGAGAGAGGAAGCTAGAGAAAATAAAAGAATTAAAAAAAAAGTCGTTCACGATGAACCCGATCGCGATTCGCATTGTCACCTTGTCCGTTTTAATTGATACAGTCAATACCATCAGAGGACACGGTTAATTATCAGCACTCGATTCGAGCGACAATCATTACATAACTTTCTCGTAAATCTTCCTCTGCAGAAACGTGAAATCCAACAGGTCGACAATCTCTACACGTGTTACTACCTACATCGAGGATTTCTAAAAATTCGTCATTACAATTTACTATCTTTTCCCCTCATTTTTTTGGACAATGTGGGTGTATACTTATATAAGCATATGTGTACGTGGGATAGAAGAGCCATATAGGCTAGTCGCAAAATCGCCCACGGATGACGTTATAATTATTTTTAGTTGGTTCACTGACGTTTGCTCTCTCTCCTTCTTATCCCGTTAAAAGAATACCTCCGTAAGGACCTTTAACTTTTTAGCTACTCCTTTCTCCCCATTCTTAACTGCCTATAGCTATGGCACAGATGATACCCCAATATGGCGTCCTTCGTTATGTACGATTATTCGAATACGAAGACTCGCCACGTGAATCGCATAAAAATTTGAACCTGGACGAGAATTACGGGTATCCATGCGAAATCAATCACCAATAGAGATCGATGATCTCAACGAATTTTTTATGGATAGACGGGTGTCATCGGCATGACATTTTGAAATTGGCGCCCAATGAACCCCATATCCGCCATTGGCATTACTTCCTACATAGTTAACCATAGCAGTCGGTCTAGGATGTGATTTTCGACGGTAGCCATGTTTCTTTTTTTTTCTCCAGCTGCCGTAGAATCCCGTAACAAGAATTTGTCAATGGCACGTGTCAATGACCTTGGATTGAAAAATATTATCATCGTCGAAATTTACATTTCTAATTTAATCTCATATTCACGGAAAAAAATCCCGGCGCGTTCGTTTCCGCGAAACTCGGCTGATTTCTAATTGGTCATAGAAGGTATAAAACCGAGCGTCGGGCACATGTCCTCGATATACGGTAAAAGAAATGTCTGTACCAAGCTTCAAAGCCTTGTTAACCATTCCGCATATACGGCTATTGGACATGGAGTTTCTAATTCTCAAGGCGACTTGCTCCGGGAGTTCAGGATTATCAGGGTTTCTAGGCCCGTCAAAACTCTCCCTACTTTACCGACGGAAACTTCTCCACTGGACTTCGTCACTTGAATCTCGTCCGATTTAATACGGGACCTAGTTTTATTTCGTTCCTTCTTCCATCCTGCTTTGTTTCTTCTTTTTTCTACGCCCCGAGACACCTCGTCCGGTTCTGGGACGACCTAATGGGCAATTCAATTAAAGCAGTCCTACTTTGCGAACGATGCACTCCGATCTGCGATATTACAATTGGCGAGTATCCAAGTGAATTTTTTTTGTCGAGCTACGCCAATGCACAACGAATGAAAATGGATACTTGAGAATTGAAGTAAATACAAGTATTAATATGTATATTGATTTGGTATTGAAAAATTATAACGAATTCAAGTACGCTCTCATGGTTACATATATACATATGTCACGCGTCTGGGCTACACGACGATTTCTTCGCCAACTGGTTCTCCAGAGCGATTGACATATCGCGAATTTATCCTGTAACATGTACGTGAGCTAACAATTTCTTTTTCATGTAATATTTATCACACGATGACCTAATACACTGTAAAATCACGTCTATATATATATATCCCCGTTTTGACATAACTTTTTTTATATACTATTCGTCCAGTGACATTTTGCGAAGCGTTGCTAATACATAGCGACCATTATTTCTTTGTCTCTTTTTAATCCTTACTTTAAGCCAATAACATCGGCTTGTCGACGGCTCGTGCACTTTACTGAAATTACCTTGAAAGTTTGCACGCGAAAGGTTGCGAGGTTTCGTCGGTGCTATGAAATGTATAAGAACGACTATTCTATATACTGTATATATGTATATATGTAAAAGTATGATTACAGAAAAGATTATGACACAGTTGCGAATAACCTTTCTTCCATATAATAAATTTACAACGTTAAATATAAGATGGACGATATATATATTTTCGAATTCTACGAAATTCAACTTTCTTGAGGAATCGACGCTTTTTCGCTACGTGAACTTTCGCGAATCGGCATTTTAGCAGGTTGCTCAAGAAACTGGTCGGATAGATATCAATGGGTTATAAGTGTAAATTAGATATACTCAATGTGACGATTGTCATGGCTGACACGTACAGCGCGACAGTAGTTAACACGAACGGGAATAGTTGCAAATGACGCCATTATGATTTCTACAGGTAACAATTCATTCTTTACCTATTCGTAAAGACAAGTCAAAGGAAACGTATGATTCGTGTTTTCGTTACGTCGTTACTATGGCATCCATTGTCTTAGAAAAAATAGTTCCTGTATTTTTTTCCCTTGTAGAAATTTCGCAACATTTTTATGCATATCAAGACAAACCAGTCCCATAATGGAAGATTGTCGAGGAAACATCTATAGAATAAACAGTTATTTGAATAACCAGCAATCCAAGGTATTCTCATTGTTGTCCCACGTAGACTTACGGACGAGCAGGAGCAATGGCTGATTTGTGCATTCCTTGCAGAATAATTATAGTCCATGTGTGTTAGTAAATTTTTGCCCTGTTACACGTGTGCGTACATATGCGAAAAAGGTACAGTTGCTCGAGTCAAAGAGGTCAATGGCTCTGACATTCATTGCCCATAAAGCATCAGTAACGATAAAAACGAGAAAGGAAATATGACTTGAATTATATTTAGATTTCATCCTAAAAACATAACCTCAATAGAATTTTGAATCAGTATTAAGATGGGTTTAATTTTCTAAATAAATTTCAAGGACGTTCAATAACAGGATATTTCTAATTATTTGAATACCGTTTGTCAATGGCGTACTTCCTCTGGGTATTATTTAACTCAAGGTTTAGTCAAGGCCGCGGACTTGCAATTAAGTGATGATACGAGTGTACAGGACTATTCAAATTCAATAATGAAAATTACGAGTGTACTCACCAGACGTACAGATTTAATTGATTTAACAAATTGTTCATATGTGACAATTGTCAATCCTAATTGACGAATTAACCTGAATAACGCTGTACATATAATATGCACTGTCAAGTCGTCGCATTCGGCAGACTGTCTGCTGTATGTCGTGTTGAGGGCAAAGTTCCGCTAGGTGGCAGCACCGTAGCTCTCGAAATACCAAAGAATGGAACAAACCAGAACGAATAAAGATACAAAAGAGAAGATAGTAACGAGCTCGAATCCTAGTTTATTGTCAACAGTATCGAATGCCTGACTGCAACATTTCACAATATATTACAACAAGAAATTGTTTTGCAGCAGTACCATAATAACTGTGGCGGCCCATTTAGTCGACAGGAATCCCTCTGGCTGTACAGTGCCACAGTAAAAGTCCAGGCTCCGTTATTTCCTATATAATTTTCAATCCGGACTCCAACCAAGGACAAAGAACTCGAAAATGACGGTACAAAGATATATCCAATAAATTAATCATTTTCCGAATGCCACTGCAACCCGCAACCCACCATTACTCAATATTCATAAATTCCTTATTCTCTCTCCAGACTCTGCCACTTCTTACATACAATTCATTCCTCGGAACGAAGCACGCAGTTCAATCGTAATGCCAGCATCTTTCCTATTGAACGAAACAGCAGGAAACAGTTCCTGCATCTATCTAAGGTCCATGATGATTCTGAACTAGGAATGGACTAACTGTTCGTAGTAAGGTAACACTGCGCAAGGATGAATATTAATATAAACGACTATATTCGCAGTTAGATTAGCCAATGTCGAATAAAGTGAACAGGAGGTAATCCTGGCAAGGTACCGTTGCGCAAAGTGTCAGTCGACGGTGATTTTCAGTTAACCAGGAAATCGTGAGGTCGTGTTTTACAGTATAACCAAGAATTTATTTATATTTTTTTTTCTCTCTATCTCTCTCTTCCTCGAGGGGTCCTGCTGTCGTTACACTTTTCGTCAAATTAATTTATCCGTTACGCCATGACAATCTCTCTCTCTCTCTCTCTCTCTCTCTCTCTCTCTCTCTCTCTCTCTCTCTCTCTCTCTTCCTCATCTTCTCTTCCATTCTTTCAACAGAGTATACCTATACCACACGTATGCCAAGATATACAGTTACCCGACAAAGAAATTAAGCGTCGATAAGAGAGAACCTTCGCAGATTCCTCTCATACGTGTCCCTCCCTCTCTCTCTCTCTCTCTCTTTCTTTCTCCGAATACCTACTCTCTCACTCTCTCTCTCTACTGCTATCTCTCCTCAAGCTGGAATTTCCTGTCGCCTTATTCCGTTAGTCCCGAGCATCCCGACGTTATAAATTCTCCCAGGCAATGGTAATAACAACAATAACATAATTCCGTCTCTCTCTTTACGTTACTTCGCCATTATATTTTCACCTTCGAATCTACCATCTTCCTTTGTTCCTCGACTCGCGCCCTTTCTTCTCGTCCGCGTCTCCGTCAGCCAATTATAAAGTTTTCCCGAGACTTCCGTCACTGACGATATCGCCACCTATAAATCTCACGGTCCACAATGCACCACTGTGAATTGAACGGGAGACTGCATCCACTGCACCTATGGCCATGCGTGCGCAAAGTCCACGTGCGTGAGACTGCAGGAAAGATCCATCGGTGCTACCTGACAAAATATCGACATAGACCCCGCAGACAATATATGCGCTTTCTCTAACTTTCCCACGTGTTCCTTCCCATTATTTGGCACGGCAAAGCGATATGCCCCCATCTCTCTTGCTCTAATGCAGATTTACCAGAAGAGACCTTGCACTGGTAGAAGTCAATTAAAAATCTTAATTACCTAGAATTCGCGTTGTTATTCGCGTCTGAGTATGTGGTGAATTATTTTCATACAATAAAAAATAAAAAAATCTTCATATACGTATGAGCATTTTTCAAATTACAGACTCTCGTGCATATTATTATCCAAGCGAAATATGGTACGTTTATCGCTATTTTTAAAATTACTACTGACTTAGATCATTGCTTTAATGATCTCCGTAGGCAATCATGTCTCGCAAACCTTTCTCCCGTTCTGGTATGTCGAATGCAGCAAACTGTACCCAGGAGCAGGTACGGAGGAAGGCTGCGCCGAAATACTGAAATTAACATGTAATTCTGAACAGACGTTATACCGAATAATTTTAAAGAAGGCAGATACGTATTTTAGTGATATTTAAGATACGATCACTTGGGTCATACAAAGTCTTATGTTTTACTTGTACTGGATCAAACTTCAGCGGTAGGATAATATCGGTGGAAAATGCCGGTCGAATAGCTTTCGAGACGTTGACATTTGAACCCGAAAGAGAGAAAGAGACAGTAGGAATCTTAATGCAGGTTAAAGTTCAGCAGACTGTTGTTCCTTGTTCGATGAAGCCAGTCAAAGTAGAACCGAGAGAAAGGGAGAGTCTGTTTATGTAAATACATTTTTTTTTTAAGTCACACGAATTTGTATCTATATACAGAGTGCGATCATAATGGCGTTCACGTAGCGTGCATAGCAGTCGACGTATCGAGCAAGCAGAAATATTTGTGACGTGCTATTTTCGTCGGAAGTGAATCCGACGACTTCCGTTCTGCCGAAGTACAAGGTAACGAAAGAATCGAAGATATCCAACTAAGAAATTTCAATACAGTGAAAATAGAACGGAACTTCCCTGTCTAGCGCGAAGAAGCCACCCTGCGACACTCGGTCTTGTGATATTTTTAGACCTGCAGTTGGTAGCGGTCGCTCGGGGAGAAAAGACAACAAGCCGTAGGCTGGGTAGTAAGTGATAAAAAAAAAGTGAGAGAGAAGAGGGAAAAAGAAATAGTAAAAGAAAAAAAAATAGATATATGGTCGCAGTTAACGAAGACGTACGTGCTCCTACGGGGAGGAGGATTAAGCTTCGTTTCCACCGACTGGAATGACTCACAAACTTTGTATAGTCAGGAGTAGAAAAAATACCAAGAAAGAAATCTCCATGACGAGATCGAGTCACGAGGTTGGATCATTGAAAGAAATCACGTCTTTATCTGTCAAGGAGGAAGATTAGATTACCCAAGGTCTCCGCTAGAAAAAAATCAGCACACGTCAAATCGTAAACGTCACGCCTAGTCGAACGTCAGAAATTCGAATACCGTTACGAGAGGCTCGAGAATTCCTCAGGGAATAAGGATAACCGCCACCGAGGACAAACGCGTGTATCGCCAGGAAAAAGAATGCAGCTGGCAACCGGTTCGAGAAAACGATCCAGTGGCCGATCGCGAGTGCAAGAGGAAGACACAGGGAATGGCGGAGTAACAATAACAAGGAAGAATCTTAATAATAGTGATTTGCTGGTTAAATTTTTTTTACTAAAAAACTCGCTTACACGTTACCAATGAAATATATTTACCCTCCAATTTAACGGCTGGTTCTGTCTCGTTATGCTTTTCCATGTAATGACGCGTACTAGAAATATTTTCGTGGGACACCAGAAATAGCCGCTATCGTGGAAAATGACACGCGGGGTTGTTGTTCCAGACGAGTGTTTCCGCCCCCACTGTTCATTCCTCAAACCGGATGTCGCGTCGAGACCATTCATTCGTACAATACTGACGAGTCGTCCGGCAATGGTATCGCACACTATTGTACCTTGGTATAAAGTATTCACGTACGTTACCACACACGTGTTACAGAGCGTATGACTTCATAAATACATCCCGAGCAAGAATGTCTGTGCATACAATGTGCAATCTTGCTGATGCATTTTTGCACGGTGCATCGGACAGTTAACTGCATATATAGGACAATGGTGCACGGGTACGTAATGATAATGGTGACGGCTGTCTGGTAAAAAAATGATGGGACGGCAAGGAAAGGTTTTCCCTCGAGCGATCAGGAACTCTGAATTAAAGTGAGATTTTTCCCTTGGATTTCAATGGCCCCTCTTTTTATCCTTATCTCTACTTGACTGCACTAGGGAAATTACTAGTTTAAGGAAACGTTACGACTCTCGATAGAACGTATACACGCGTTTACGAATATTACATGGGACGATATGAATATTCATTGAGACTTTCATTAAGAGTGGCACCACGTGTATTTATGACTGTGTGAAAAAAAATCAGGGGAAATTATGGAGAATGGAATATATACATGTATACATGTAGTGTATATGTGTATTATAAAGTAGGAAGAAGTAAAACGTATAATTTTTCTTTTCTCACTTCCGGATGAAACTCCTCGTCGAATCAAGGCTGCTCTTTCTGCAGTGGTTTTCACTTCTTAATTGACTAAGATCGACTAAATTGAATAATGTACCAGTGGTATTAATGAGGACAGAGTCAGAAAAGCATGTAATCTATTCCCTGTGCAATTGTAAAGAGGAAAAGTGAAGACGAATTTATCAGCATTTCTTTCGTAGGAAACGAGAGTAATTTATTTTATTTTCTTTAACGCACAATGTTCTTCGCGATACTTTGATTGACTGTAGGAAAGTGGCGGGAGATTCAAATTTTATATTAGCTAACAGCACTGTGCTCAAGTACCTTATGTCAAAGGCGTCGTCTCTCAATTAACTCAGCGGTTACTGTGTCTGAGTGTCGTTCTATTACGTTTAACGCGCGCACAATGAAGTGCATTGTACTTTACTATACTTTTCTTACGCCTATCTCAGTCGACGTAAACGATTTTAACGCTCGACGAATGCCATGGTCGATCAAAAAAAACTTTGCTATTAACGTAACGTTCCCGGTAAAGAGTTAACGTAGACGTATTTTCTTTTCAGTGCTTTTTTCTTCTTATTCCCCCCCGCTTCGCTCTCTCTCTGTTGCACTTCCACACATTTCCTTCCGTCCAAGAGTGAAACGGAAGTATGTCGTCTGCTATGTAACCCAGTAGGTAAAACAGATTTAAATTTTGTTCGTCCGAATTTTAGGTTAACGGGTGATTACTAAATTTTGACAGTGACTGTCAGTGTTAATATATATAGTGTATGTGGATGTCAGGAAGTCAGCATATTTTCCAGCAGGAGACGAGATATGGGTCACTTCCGTTAGTTATGTATTATGATACGAATAGACGGAGAGACGGTAATGACAGTTAACGCGTATACCGGCAGAGTTGAAAAGGGTAACTTTTTCCGCTATTAGAAATAACTATGTACTTAATGACATCGAGAGATCGATATATCGATACGCAATCACTGCGTGGGGGTTAGTCGAGAATCGTTTGAACAATTTCAACGTAAAAATTCATCAGGAGACTCGGCAACACAGTGAGAATGTAGCAAGGGGAATATTCATTGAAAAATTGTAGACGTTAAGTTTCAACCTTCGAATTACACGTTAATTATATTTCAACATATCTTGGCAACATTTATATGTTTTAAACGCAGCAGAAATGCTAATGACGACAATTGCTTTCTAGTTCCCAGGACCTCGGCGAGAACCTTACTGAGATTTTTGTATTATCACTCAGCTAGCAAGAGTCTGATTGGACGTCAAAACCCAAGAGCTACGTGCTAATTAACATTGGCTAATTTGATACTAATTTATCAAGAGACGTCTCACCTGGCAGCTTGATTGCGGATTCCTTGAAAATTAAGGGAAAACTATGTGTATCCCTTACAATGTTAATTCGTCTGGATTTGAATGGATTTTTGATTTCATTGAGAGTATCATTACAAACATGCATTTCAATGTTCACCTATCATTTAACATATATGAAGCGGACGGGACTACCAAGGTTCACGTATCACGAACGTATTTAAACATTTTTTATGTAATTTTGATAACAACCCTCCTCTTTTCCCTATACTCAAGATACGTGAGACGTAATCAACAAATTTAATTATCTGATAATAAACATTGATTTTTCCTACCTAAATACCCAATAAAAGGTGTATTTTTTATAAAAATCCGGATACTATATTCTTATCAGGTACAGATATGTGATCTTTTCGGATATCAAATTAAGACGTCACGAAGTTCATACAGATTCGATTAATCATATAGTATCGATAATCGATTGCTATTCGTCATGTTTTGACAATTTTAAAGACCATTTCAAATATTTTTATCGATCATTGCGATAAGCTGCTCTTATCAGTAAATTAACTGTAAATCTGTGAAATTCGTTGAAATTTATTCAAAGAATTTTTTTAATACTTTTCTAAGAATTTTCATTCACCGGTGTTACTTGTCATTTTGCATGGTCATGCCGATGCAAAAAAATTTGTAAGAAAGGGGTGATTAGGGGCCCCTCCCAACCACCGGCCTTCATCGTAACCATATCATATTTCTTTAGACCGAAACCCAAGCCTTCATTTACCCATAGCGTAGCTATGTAACAGGACTCTTCACATCCTGCTTTCGTCAACTATAGTTACTCGTTAGGTAGCATAATTAATGAGACTTTAGCACAGTTTAACTACGGAAAGAAATAAAGAGAGAAATTTTTGGCGAATGATCCACAGGAATTCTGGAAATCGTGACGAGTTTCTTAAAAGGCAAGAAACTTTCGCACGTCATGCTCTTAACCGTTCCAATCACGTTTCGACAAATTATTCTGCAAGAAAGAAATGGAAATAAAATTTGATTGACTTCACACAAATATTTTTAAATCGACATGGGATCATTGCTCGAGAGTAAAAAATCGAATTTTTAGCAAAAAGATTAAATTGGATTATCGCGGATCTAGATGAGGTGGAGGTACGGGTTATGAGATAAAAACAACTAAAAGCAAATTTATTTTTAAGAAAAATAATTATATCTCATTTTCAGTGATATTCAAATACCGATTGCATGATGTAAAAAAAGGGAAAAAATTGCATATGGCTGAAGAATTATTTTTGTTAATTGATCATTATTTAATTAGGATCCAAAAAAAGATCGGTATCATACATTGCCTAACGATGTGTAATATTAAAAGTTTCATTACACAACAATCTTCGCTGTACTTATCGTTAGGTTAAAAAAAATTTGTAGCTCTTAGCATTAGCATTTTTGTCATAAGAGTCATTACCGATTCTACGCACATTCGAAATACTTTGAAAAGGGGAAGAGAGTACCGATCCGATCGTCAGATTCCACCAATGAAATTATTCTGCAGATTCTTAAGCAAGACACGCAGTTACGTGTATGCACGAGCAATGTGTTATGTTTCCATTTTTTTTTCAATGATCGGTACAATAGTGCACGGGATCGGTGATTAAGCAATCGTTCAAGATCGTCACTCAAGCGAATAGGTACGTAGTCAAGGTTTTTTCTCCAAAGATATCCATAGGAAACAAAAGTGGCAGCCATTAAAGGTATACCGATCTCTTTGTCCTTATCGTCATTTTCGTACAGAGGAGATCCAGAAAATCATTACCAATCTTGTGGGGTAATGTTAAATCGTTATTGAGTCTTATCGACGCCCTTGGATTTGCATAGGCGATCAGTGGCTTAATGTTTTCACAATAAATCGGTCTTCTGATATGGAGGCTAAGCGGTGATTGCCCATGATAGAAACTAGAACGAAACTTATATACTCGAGTATACACATCGGGTATTTACTTGTGAAAATAAATGAACTCTCCCGTATATACGTGATCGGTATGGGTAAATCGGTAGACACGTGGAATCAGTTGCTCGATATGCGTGGTAGTTTATAAAGGCAACAAGCGTGTGAAAACGCAGATTATAAAATTACTCGATGCATTTCAACTCGAAGAGTTGCTCACGCACAGACATTTACCGACCGATGGTTTGACCGTCTTTCATATGTATATACTTTCATAGCCAACTTTTCTTTGTTGTCTCGAAACGCGTTAACTGCCATTGGAATAATTTTGTAGATGGAACTTTGAATAAGTACAATTTGCGAAATGAAAAATGTGTGATCTACTTCTTTATTAAGAATGCAATTATTGGTATGACTATTAACAGTGCATAGTTGCTACATTTGATTCGCTGTGTAAAAGGGCAACGACGAGTGTTACCACACTGACTTTCCTTTCGTGATAGTGGATTTCCTGTGAAGAAATTTTCTTCTTTTTTTTAATACAGGTAGAACGCGCCATTATAATTTGTAGCTTTTACATTTTATGTTATTGTTTAATAGTCACGCGATTGGTTTTTCACCGAACCCATTCCGATACGATGTTTACCTAAAAGTGCAATAAATTTAATCGAAGTTGTATTTCGTATTATTGATCTAACGGCGTCGTCATTATTTACAATGCATCTTGGGAAATTGCAACGGATAACGGTCAAACTGTTTGAATTAGAAAAGAAACATTTCTTTGACTCGGAAACACAAAGTGGTATCGATAAAGAAACTGGGGTTGGACTGTATTTGTTTTTCGTAATACTGTCATTATCAGTAATAACGCCGGTATTCGAAATGCTACGTGTAATCAGTCATAAGAAAGGTAAACAAACTTTTGTTGCACCACGCAAAATCCTTATCATACTAATACTTCTGTCTAGTTCGTTTTATTCAATATTTCAAAGATCCTGCTTTCTACTGTATTCAGATTATATGGCGATTATCGGTATTCGCCATTATCCAAATGTCATTACACTATATACTACCAATCTTATAAATCAAATTAATTCGCCAGATACAGCTATTCAAGTAGATTTGAATGTAAATTTACAAAATTCTCATAAAGCACGATATTAACTGCACAAAGTATACTAGAAATTCAATGAACACGAATCACTTAGAAATATATCCTGGTACTCATAATCATTGATATCACAGGTAAATTTTATCAATAATGTTAAGCACGACGGAATTCGTTAGCTCTACAATTTCAAATAAACCATATTTATCAAAGCTACACCGCCTATGTAAACGATGCCCGAATAACAACTGATCTGTAGCGACAATGGATAATATGAAAAAGTACTTACCTTTAACAATGAAGACAAAAGCTATAAAGGTACTCCTGGAGGTCGTCAGAAGTGTAAAGGTAATCCTGAGGCTCAACAGGCACTGTTCACCAGAACCAAAAGTACAATTCGTATTGCCTGACAGTTACGTGCGTGTGTATATCTTAACGTACACTAGATTTGTCACGACTGGGCCAAGTGGTGGGAGTTTGATAAGGATCATGAGCTGTTTTATCAGTGAAATGAAAGAAAGCCGTTTTACTTAATGTGAATCAGTAATTGCGGAAGGAGATATTGCCGACGGCAACGGAACAGAAAACACGTTCACGTACGTTCGGCTTCGCCGGTGCCGAGCCAACTAACTGACTGACTGACTGACTGACTGACTCGGCAGCTAGCGCGTACGATGCTTGCATCAACACCAACCACTTCCCAGCTTCCCTTTCCTTCTGGCTTAATGCGACTAGTATTCTACTGTATGTATGTACAAGGTGAGCACATTCCTTTGGAGTTTAAATCCAAAGAACTGATTCTGGATTTGGATGTGAATATATTTTGATTTTTTTGGAAAAAAATATTAGGAATCAGGTCAATGGTTTATTGTGTGATGAGATTGGTTAATTGGATTTAGTGGAAATTTTTAATGAAAGTCCTAGTTATAGATTTTTTATTCGATTTCAATGAATAAATGAAAAGTTGTTATTTCTTAAATATTTTTCTACGCGTGTAGGAATTTTATTTGATACGATGCTTTGTTTTATTTCTACAAGGATGTAGTGATAGCTGGTTGTGACTGTGAGTGGGGATTATGTGTGGGGATGTGCGCCAGGCTGCAGGACAACCCGCTATACTTTTGTGACAGAGGTGGAAGTATTTCAAAGGGATTGACTTATTCATATGTAACTTAGATTGCTTTTTATTCGATTGGCTTTTGGCGATTATATAGAGAACTAGGAGAATATTACAAATTGTGTTTACTTTCGATAAAAAAGAAATAACCCGACCATAGTTTGAATCATCAACACCAATTTATTGATTTAATAAAATGACACGGCAATATTGCGAATGCCTAGTTTATACATTTGTTAGTGATAACGTGCCTGAAATATTCCACAAAAGCATTATGCATATGTGATATTCAGTGATTATGTAAATAATATAAATATATATAAAAAACTCAAATAATCTTATTGAATATAATAATACGGATCGAGATATTCACAAGTAGTTTCTAGCAGAGTTTTAATCAACTCTTGCAATAACTGAAAATTCTGTACGAAACTTCAGTTCGAAGAGCCTAAAATTCTCAGCAAACAGTTGATGCGTTCGGAGATTAGCAAATCATTATCAGGAATCAATTTACCCAAATCAATCATTTTATCACTTTCGCTGCGCAATTTGTGATAAACATTTTTAGCATGCACCAATTCCTCCAATACGTTTATAAATTTGTCCTTAAATGTAATAAAGAAATAATATTATTTTAAACTTGTTTAAGTCAACAAATATCCGTATCACAAACAATTATTTACTCACTTCAGCACTACTGTAATTAGCCACGCCAATACAACTGTTACAACCCTTCCTGTGCATGTGATATCCTATCTTGCGTTTGCCAAGGGCAAAACAAAATGGGACATCGTGTCTTCTACAAGTTCCGATTAGTTTGTATATAGACTCGTCTAATCCACCTAGTAAACGAACAAGTGGAGTGACAATATTAGCACTGAATTTGTTAGAAAAACGGTTATTTGCAAATTAATCTTAAGAATGCGAATAGGAACCATCGCGAATATTGTGTAAGAAGATTTGGCAGAGAAGTATGTAACAAAATATTTTTTTACTAAAATAGTCATTACTTCATTAAATTCAAAAAACCGGATTTGTTAGTTTATCCAAAACTTGTATATAAATCGTCCGATGACGAAAGTTCGTATTCATATTTGGAATTTCTTATTACAAGATATAAATATTCATTGGAATTTTTCAATTGTCTGACAAAACCTTATTACTTATTAATAAAATAAAAGAATATTGATTAAATAAGGTCTGTATACCTTCGATTTCAACTTTTTCCAAATCCGGTGCTACCATGACGAATTTCACCTTTTTCAGTTCAATATGCTTTTTCGTTTCTTTGATACCTGCGTAATATCTACGTTTGCATTTTCCCTTAATGTTGTCTCTTTCGTACAATTTTCTCTGAAGCCTCACTATCTCTGCCAGAAATTTCTCAGAAGATTCGTTTAGGCCTTGTGTCAATATATTCGTACAGTATCTGTAAGACAAGTGTTTACTTTAGCCAATTGGGGCGTAGTTTTAGCTGTGTACCATTTGCTTGACGTTATCCTGATAAAGACATGGGAAATACAATTATCAGTGAGACTGATTCCTATAATCTTTATATGGGCAAACGAGAATGCGTCACGAAATAGACGTAGGCAAATGCGGTGCAGAATTTGTCCTAATTAATTTGAACGTGTGTAATTGAAACGTAGACAAGGGAAACAAGTGATAGATCAAATTATTGATTCTGTATTTATCTCTTTATATAGGTATATACAAAAATATTGTTAGAGTAGGATCGAAGTAAGATGTTTACCAGAAAATTTGTATTTAACGAAATTTATTGGATTCGATATCATATAGGTATTAAGTACTTGCATACATTGGTAAATCTGTCACAATATATTATGATAATTGACTTAAATAGAATTGGCACATCATTTTCATAGATTGAGAATCAATCATATTTGTATTAGGAAACAATACTTAATTCAGAGGTTTATATAGTAACTCTGAAAGTTGATTTGACATTGATGTAGTTTGGCAGATTTGACAGGTGATAAAAGCATACTTCATAATTGTATATATTATTGACTTCTCATGAATAACCAAATTAAGTTTTAATGGAAGGTTTTCAGATATTCTTACAAGTATTACATTTATATGATAGACAGATTCATTTGTAAGCAAATGTGGTGGACAAAGTGATATATGGGGGAAAAGCATTACATTATTGTTATTAATAAGATTGTATAAATATAATTGTTCTTACCCTCACTAGTATTAGTTTTAATCAAATTTTGCGTGAGTAAAAATAAATAGAACTTATTATCACACTTCATATCACACATGTATAATACTTTGTTGGCCTTTTAGAAATAAATCCTTTTCACTTTTCATATTATTTTTCAATGGTATAAGCATTGATAAGTATGAACAATTAAATTATATAATATACCCATCTTCATAAGTTTATGACAAGTACTCACTCTCGAAACTTTTTAGAATAGTTAAGCTGATAATTTTCTTCTGGTTGTGTATAACATTGTGCTGTTTCTCCAGTTTCATCACATATTTCCAGACACAACGTTTTGTGAATGAAATCTGGAGAAATGGTCTCAAAATTCTTTTGACCGATTGTGTCATTGTTTTTGGATATTATAAACTCATCTTGGTTTGTTTGAATGAGTAATTGCTCCAATCTCTGTGTGATACGATTTTGACTTTGCAAACTTTGCTCTGCTATAGGTTCAATTGTTGGTTTTCTATGATTGGAGCCATACAGTGTCATTCTTGACATTGATTGCAAGAAATCAACATCAACCTTGGGACCTACATCAATTTTTAATTTATCAAAATCAATCTCAGAGACATCCTTAGTCACGGCTTGCATTTTCTCTAATTCAAATAATTCCCGTTTACGTATGTTCATTTGTGTTTTTAATTCACGGGCAAACAAAATTGTTTTTTTCAACTTTGAGGTTCTCCCACGTCTCGAATGCGCCTGATTCAATTTATCTTTTACAACTCGACAATTACATTCAAACTGAGAATTCTTTAAACTTTTTCTTATATCAAAGCTTAGGTCGCAAGTATGCAATTTTTTTCCTGCCCATTTATCAGTTTCCCAAGTCTTGAAACGTGAAAGATTCTGAAACAGATAAATCTAATCAATTATCGAAGATAAAGAACTTATAAAATTTATATATAGATTCCATTGAAAATCACCTCAGATGCTTTGTGTAAATTGATGTATATTAAATCAGAACTTCTAGGTTTCTTCCATGGTCTTCTAATTTCACTGGCTTCTTCTATACCAACATTACCAAGCCGTACATCAATAATATCAGTCCCATTATTTATAGATAAACTGTATTTTCTTTTTATGAACTTTTCACCAAGTTTTGGATATTCCTCATCATTTAAATCTTCGCGATATTTAACCAAAGAGGTGCTTCCCGTACTTTCCGGAATAAACAATGGCGCCGTTTGTGGGGTGCTGTTTTTGCGCAGCAATCTTCTTTCAGAAGGTAATTCAGGCCATTCCTCATGGTTCTCCAATTCAATGACAATTGCTGAGTTACCCAAACCACGATAATGATTATGAGGATACATTTTTAATCACGTTCGAATTCACTTTAATCACTTTAATCAACGTTCTACCACGCAACCTCACTGACACTTATCCTTCCTTGCAAATACAATAATGGTGAATATTTGGTAACGATGTAAACGTCCTCTGTCGAGCTAAATTCTAACCATTAATTAATACGATTCATTCATAAGCCTCTAGATAGCACAACAATCGGCATCGATTACTTTGAAAGGGAATAAAAAGCTGCCTACTTTGCTTGACTCAGGAAGATAAAGTAATCTGAAAGAAGAGAAAGGAACAAAAATTATGAAAATTCTACCGTTATCTCCTACTAGTATCCATTAGCACTTAGTGTGAACAACCTACGTTTTATCTCAGTAATGGAAATATTCAGTCTCGTTCTATTAACTATCAATTACGGATGATCGCTCTAAAAAATACTCAGTTAATTACATTGAGCACATCTTCATTAGGATACAATAATTGATATGTTCCATGTATCATTTTTGTTCAAATTCCAAGCAGATAAGTGTACCGGATAAGACTTACAGATTCTTCTTTTATCATTTCTGAATATATCTACTGTAGCATAAAAGCATGTACCGATTCTGTGGAAATCTACTGACTCGACTTGCTAAGAATGAAATCATTCCACGATCGTCAGTTAGATGGCACTACAGGCTGCTTGTTTTTGAAACTTGGCTGCAGTACCACATAACTAACATCCGGTGTATCTGGATGCGTCGATCTATAAATATGTTAGAACGTTTTGTATTGACAAAATAGAATGAAAGGCCCAGTAAAGAACTTAGATGAAGAAAAAAAAAAGAAGAAACAGATACAAGATGCTGTAATTATGTATTTACTTATTTTGTATAGGGCAAAGGACGTTATTATGAGCGACGGCCATGATCTGTCTAGGCGAAAATTAATGTCCAACTGCCGGATATGATTAAGAAGATGAGAAAACAAAAGTCTCAAGCAATTTTCTGGATAATCCATCTGCGCTACTGTCTGAGGCTTTACGAGTATCTGTTTCTCCTTGCCTTCTTCTCTCTCTACTGACGTCTGCTTCTATTTTTCTTTGTCAATAACACAAAAACATCGGCCGTGCCTAATGCTCGATATATGGCATCCAAAAATTGGGAGATTTGCCCTCACTGATCTGGACCTCTCTACGCAACTAGGCGCCGAGACATTCTTTTTTATGCAATTTGCTACAACCCACTCTACGCACTCCATTGCCCGACCCTTGGAGAAGGGGTTGATCATGCGCCTACGATACCGTTTCCTAAAATCAATGACTCCTGGGGTATAAAAGACCCTGTTTCCGTAACGCGTGCACCTGTACAGTCACGCTGATTATAACCGTGTATCTCGAATCAAAGCTCGTACTATTCTATTACACGTACTAGACCTAAGGTTGCTTGTGATTTTTCGTTCCACCAACGAGGTATTCTACTAGTAAGATTAAGTCTAAGTTAACTTAGTTGTGTAAGAATTCCCATGATTTTATTTCGCGGACTACGTCGATCTCTAGACCGTGTACACATGGAAGTTACTCTGTGCGTCATTCGCCGGTACGTACAGAAGATACTTGCTTAGCTAATTACAATTTTTTTATCTCAGTATATTTATTTCCGACGAATCTGACGTTTTTAGAAAAAAATATGACTAGGAGAAGAGTGCAGTTTTTTTGAGGAAAAAAAAAGAATTTTTTCTTAACGCGACTGGATTACTCATATATGATGAACTAGAGTCTCGAACGTGCTGCATCTCGTACATATTCACATCGGACAGATTATTGCCGGTTGCACAAGTATTAACACTTGTTGAATGTCTACTAGACCACCAAGGACCTGTTGATTTCTTTTGCTTTAAATGAACAAAGATCTTTGGAATTTTGCTTCTCCATTTACTTGAGTGATGTGCTATATGGAATTTTTTCGAATAGCCCTGAATTCCCACTACTCGCTTTTTGAATCCCAATGGCTTGTACTAAATCGTATATTTACTTGGTGAAATCAGCTTTTTTGAGTTGGAGAATTTTTTGCCAAATTTTATGAGTAGTTTCTGGTATTCCATTAGACTCTCTGAATTCCTTTCAAGCTCGGTTAATTTCTCAATATAGCAGAAAAGCGTGAGTAAAAATGCATTGAGTGGAATTGTAACTGATTCAATGATAATGGCTAGCGATTACATTCGAATCGTCATTATTCCTCTGAAGTAACAATCCTGCTTCGAGATGTTACCAAGTGCTGTCTTGAATAGATACGAAGGTAGTGCCGTGATTATCGAGGAGTGCAAATGGTGAATAAATCCTACCACGCTGCAAATATGATTATGGTTATTAAAAACGTTATTGCAGGTTGGCATGCTGCAATAATAATTGCCTACATCTTTCTTCGCGTGAGTACTCTGGCTTTTATCTTGAGGCCGAGTAACGTAAACGGGCTCCGTTCGAGGATCGGTAGAATCTTGTTTTTCGTGGAAAGGAATCGACAGGTTTGATTCGTGGGGGATGAAATAAAAACGATCCGACGGCTGCAGCAGGTACGGCGCTCTGAAATAATTACACAGTATTAATTTACAATAACTTAATATTCTTAAAAAGAATTTCGACCATAATTGAAAGAAAAACAGTCCAGATGATCGACGTTCGTCCGCGAAATTTTGTCCCAATGTAAATGAATTTCTCACGAGGTTTATATACGCTAGGTAACAAAGTAATTGGATAATAGGTAAAAAAAAATTATGAGATAAATCAAAAAGACTTGAATACTTAATTAATGCTGGCTCAAAGATCGCAATTCCGTTCTGGTATTTAATTTTCAATTCCACACGTGATAACGTGTGGCATGGTGTAGGCCTCCTGGGGATACCCGCCATGTAAAAAAACGGGAACGCGTTCCGGCACAGTACCCCTTGGGTGACGAGGAAAGCTGTGCAATTTCTTTTTCATTCTCCTGCATTATTTAAAATTGTTTTTTCCCCTTATATTTGCATACATCTTTAAATATTCCATGAAGCACACTGAAAAATTGAATACTGCATTATTTAAAGGAAAGTTTAGTAGATTTTAAAAGCGTGACGAAGCGACAGGATAATCAAGAATGACTCAGGACACTTTTTGCGTAACAGCCCGATAAAAATCAGGACAATTAAATCGATCAGAGGTTTACACATTGTTAAAAGCGATCATCGATTGACACAATGACTTAGTTCCCACAGCTAGTTCATCCGGAGCGTTCTACCTTTCATAGAGATATTTCTCTTTATAAACACTTCTAAACAGCTGCGGGGCCTTAGTAGCCCGAATAGATGTTAGAATCGTGACTGTTCATTTTTCACGGTCGACTAAAGACTTTATGACTTTCCCTCAAACACCCATATTTACGTCCATCATTTTCTCTCGCCTCTGAGAGCCATTTTTTCCCCTCCTTTTTTCTACAGCCAGACAGTGTTTATCCAGACCACACAAAGGAGCCAAGTTATTAGAACCGCGACGACACAATGAAGTATTCAATATTTTTTCAGCTCTTACTTTAACTTAATACAATCATATTAGTATTATACATCATCGTTAATACATCATTAGCTATCTCTCTAAAGATCATCCTTTAAAATCAATAATTCAGATTCGAATAATCTCGAGTTTCCTAACTTCTAAGTATAAACTTGGCACTACCAAGTGAATGAACCCTTAATTGCCGGGGGCAACTTTAGAATCCCTCCCATTAAGATGGAATACGTAATTGGGAATTAGGGTTGGAACTTGCGAAAGAGCTGTTTACCTCCATACCGCGGACAAGCAGTAATTTCGTGGAATCTTGTTGCGTGGGCGAAGATGAGGTTGAATGTTGCAACACGCGTGTTATTATTTCGGACAGGTAGGACCATGAAATTCACAGATACTGCGAGTTCTTTGCTCCCTTCTATCTACGTTAATACCGAGGTGAATTGGTCTGAAGAAAAATAGAATTAAAAAGAAGAAGAAAAAAGAAGAGGACCAAGACCCAGCGCCGACTGACACAGAATCCGTAAATCGTTATTGGGGTTGGATACAGTGGTGTGGTTCTCCATTACACGAACCGCCATTAAGCCTTATTGTGGTTATCCTGAAACCACAAACACCATCAGCCCTCTGATATTGTCATTGGCATCTCAATCGAAATGGTTATAGGAACCTAACCTCAATAATCTCAGCCTCGGAGAGAATTCCGGGCCGGATGTCGAACTGATACTCAATGAAGCGCTGATTGATATTACCTTTTGTATCCACAAGGGTCCCTTTCGAATTTATCCACTCCACTGTAATATCGTATTCCAGAATTTCTTTTTTCAAATCACTTGGATGTACCTGTGTCGTTCTAATTCTATGTTGTATCGATATCCTTTCCTGGAAATAATTAAAAGTCGTTTATTAGCACTCATCATGATTGTAGGAAGTTCCCATTTAATAACATTAGCTAATACGGCGCCAGCATTTAATTTGTATCGCCAAGTGGAGAGATTAAATTTGAATTGAAAGTAGCTAATATAAATCTAAGTAGGAAGATGCTGCGAGTGGTTCTTAAATACAAGAAGATTGAATAGTTTTTATATCCCAGTAGGTAACGTATATGGCATTATTAATCTATGACAATTCCAGATTTTAAAGTGGAGTCCAACTGAGCCAATAATCGATACAAGTATTTTTATTTAATTATTATATTAGAGGCATCAGTGACTCAAAGAATTATACAGACAAATTAAATACCCACCATGCGAACCTCGTTGTCACGCGATACGTAACATTGCCGTTTCGCAAAGTAGATTTCTTCGAAACTAATGCGATTAAACGCATTAATTTGATGACCATAATTATTTTTCAACTCTCTCTGACTCTCGCTTTTTAGTTTTCTCTCTCTCTCTCTTCTTCGTATACAGAAAATCCTTGTACGTGCATCCTGCAGATATTCAGATACGAAATTAATGCATAAAAATTATTAAAAAAAACGAACAGTCATGAAATCCATTGAAATATAAATTAATTAAATAATTATTAAATCTTACACGAGTGTAAATACACTGGCTGGATTTTTACGAGAAATATAATTTTTTCATACCGGAAATTCATATGCTTCTCTTCCAATAAGTAACATCCGCCGTGAGTTTTATTCATAATAGAAATTTTCAACATACGCAAAATATTGTTGTATATTAAATGCCAACGCTATATCTACATAGCATTAATTTAGCAACCAGCCAATTTCCGGCCGACCAATTTGCGCTTTCTCTTCGTTTACCTTCATTCCGTTACACAGTTTACGTGCGCCTTTTTTTCCTGAATAATAACAGCACCCACGTCGTAACTATTGTAATTATTAATATAACAATTTCATGCATTCTCAATCACAGTCTTATCGCTGTATCGCTGTAGCCTATGTGTTTTATCGACAAAAAACTCATTCAAATCAAAAAGATTTCCTAACGACACTTTATTGAATTAATCATATAAAAGCTATCATTAATGACAGCCACCATTGAGATTCTCTATCTATACATATATATACATAAGAGATACCAGCATAAAATCGATAGTCGACATAGAGTGTCATACATATAGTATCTAACCCAACCAACCAACCAACCTACCACAAGCGCACCATAGGAATTCTCAGTTAAGTACAGTTAGCTTATCTTGAGGGAGACCTTCTCCGTAACCTTGATGACACGTCATGCGAGAGGATACGCGTGAATGCAAATACAAGTCGCACGTAAATCCAAGAGGAAGCAAAAATACCGCACTTGCAATGTAGGCAGAGTTTAGGAGTCATAGCCGCCATTATTCCAGTAGGAATTCGAAGACTAGTAGCAGAAGTCTATTTACGAAAAGGCGAATCCTCAGGACGATGATTCTTATGTTAACCATTGGACGACAGATGGCACCGTATCCACGGACGATTCGTTAGCACCCGTAAACGAAGTGTTGCTAAACTTTCACGATGAACTATGGCTGATTGTTTCATGGCTATAATTGTTGTTTCTGAATTATCTAATGTCACGGAGTGCATAATTTTCCACTGAAACATATTTGTTCTCTCGACCATATATTTTTGTCATTCTATAGTAAATCTGCGATTTCGTTGTTTTCGACCTGTCAAAAAACATTTTCAACTCGTAGACTGACTATAGGTCATGTACATATTAAAACGGATATGGTTTCAACTATACTAACCCGTTATCTTTGACATGTTGACTTTGGGTAATGTTCCTGCATACGCCAAAGAGGTTTTACGCAACTGGCGTAACTGTACGCGTGAGACGCGTGCAGACCTACTGACTCTCGGGTGTTAAAAGACACAACGACTTGCTTAACCTCGACCGAAAAACACCCATTTTCCGTGTCTTTGTTTCGTAATGTGTACGATACGTTCCAGCGTATGTAGATATTAAAGGTAGGTTCTTGGCGGGCACAACGCATGGCACCTTTATACTTCTTGTTTCGCCACTTTCCTGTCAACAGTTATGTTTGTCCTGTGTCTACTTTCGAGGAACACACAACGAAGTGTTTCTGTGTGAGTTTACTTCCGGTTTTTAGGCAGTCTCTTTGAGCTTTTAAACGATATTAATTAATATTGAATTTAAACCCTTAGAATCTACTGTACTAGATCTAATTTAATCTAATTGTAAGTAAAATGTCTTATGATACTTGAAATTCGAGTTTTTTGGCAGAAAGATTAATTGAAATTACGTCATATATAATTCCCACGTTAATTTAATGCAAACTACGAGAAGCCTCAGACTGGAAACTTGTCCTTCTATCTTGTTCTTGTTTTATTGGCCATTTCTGGTAATGGAAACTTGATACGAGCTTCTCAACACTTCCCACTAAGGTTCTGGCTTTTCAACTTCTAGAAGGTAAGTTTCGATCAAGTTTCCTGGATTCTACGACAGAATTTCTTGGTACAGCCTGTTGATCAATTATATCATACGTATGCGATAATAAGAAATAAATTACGTACGATTATAACCATCTGTCACTTTACTCTGCGATATAACCAGCGACAGACGATCTAAAGATAAGAACCTGGATCAGCAAACAGCTACAGATTGCAATACTCGTGTAATTCATGTATGCCAATATGCCATGACGGAGTAAGTGGATCGACGTGCAAAAAAGAGATTAAAAAAATTGTCGCTATCGAAAACTTACCGCAAGAGCGAGCAAATTTTTCTTTTCATCTCTCCCTCTTTCTCTTTCTCCTTACTTATTCCAGGATTTACATAACTAAGCTTAGATGTATGTACGATATGATTCACGGAGACTTTCCCCGGTAGAAATACCAAGCATTAACTGTATACCGATCTTCACGCAACTGTTCGAATTCACGTCACATTTTTATTGTCGGACTACTGAAGTGAGAAATTAAAAAAAAGAGAGAACGTTAGAATAAAACAAGAGAGTATTTAAAGGATGAGAGTAACCTGACCTGAAGGAGGATCCTTGGGTCACCCACGGAATTCTACAATGGAATGTGGAATGGATATTTCTCTTTCATCGTGCAACTTTCACCACTTTGCATTGTTTCCATTATATTGAGATACAATTGGATAATGTGCATGTTATAGTTATAGTCATATACTTGTTAGACAAGATGACAGATTCAGCATATTTAATCAAAGGACTGCTTTGTTTTGTGAAATCACAGTGCGTATAGGTTACCCGAGAATCATTCTCTTTTGCAACCTCCTTAACGTTATTTCACACACTACTGACCTTCCTGTCATTCTTATTTCTTATGTACAGAGACAGATTAAAGTGCCTGTAAAGATACGCCAATTGTACGGAGTATAATTAAACAAGAATTTTCTCTTGTGCCTCGAAGACATTTTCTATCGTGCAAACATGGACAGCTGTCACGGCTACTGAGAGGTTAGGTTAAGCTTACTTACTTAAAATGTTCCATGAAGAATTATCAAGATTCCAGAGATTCTACGTCGAAAATCCTTGAATGATATAGTAAATTTGTCACTTGAAGGTAAGACCTTCGTGGAATATACGAGTCTTATTGTATTCTGTAAGACGTGATAATTATTTCCGGCACAAACTGTCGCGAGAAACGGGCGTCGTTGTCACCCATTTGAAAATTATAATCCGTGGATCCGAGTTGTTTCGTAAGCAACCATAATAAACTTATACCCATCTACCATAATTCTCGAGTTGTTTTTTACCAAAGAAAACTAGCCGAAGTGTTCATCGCGTCCCGACGCCATACGCGTGACCGTGACGCGTCGTTTTGTCTCTGCGACAACCTGGCGCAACATTTCGTATTTCCTCGATGTAACGACGTCTCACTGCAACACCGTTCCAGTATGGGACTCTCGATTTTCTACAAGTACGTATGGCTTTACATTGAATTAGACGGTTAGTCATAGGTTATAGTAAAGTAAGGTTAGATTATCCTGAAGTGGACTAAAAAGTTTCATAAAAATTCTCTAAAATTCGCCGCATTCATTCTGAATGCGTGACAATAAAATAATTATTTACCTGGCCGAAGGTTTACCATGATATTCGCGGACATAGGTTTTTTAGAACGGAACGAGGCTACTCATTTCCTACTTTTTAATTGGACTTGACGATGATAAATTCTACGACTCTAATTGAACTACATAAATTACACAGCGAGCTGTCGTTCGCAGTGCATCTACCCTATGCGTTATACTAAATCCACGCCATCTTGAATAATTCTCGAACGATATATCGATGTTCGGAAACGTGTCGTAAGTGTCGGACAGTCAATCCGTTCGATCGATCGATCTCAAAACTCGATTCTATTCCCGTTCCAGGATGATTACATCCAGAAGAACTTCCCGGAGCAAGAAGGAAGAGCTCGACGTGCCGGAACAATGAGACTACGAGCAATTAAGAAGAGAGAGTCGTGCCCGAGTCCGGTTCCAAGCAGGAAGGCAATTACTGCTTTTAATAAATTCAATTCGTTATCGGAATGAATCGTTGTCTTTGATCGTCGCGGTGGTGCGAGGTGCAAGTGACCCACTTAGGAAGCCAGTCGGCCTGTAGGTTGACTGGATGGCTGGCTGTTTGACTGGCTGACTGGATGTTTCGCCGCTACGAAGGAACGATCATCCCGGCTTGGTCTGTTACGCGCGGTGCGCGCTTTAAATGCATCTCGACCATAAACCTCAAGCCGGTATTACACGAGAAGGCCCCACCTGGCGATGAGGTTGCCTTTAATCGGTCATAAAGCTGCCATCGCTGAAATCGTGGTGCGTCCTTTTCGTACAACCGGTATATACCACCTCGTGGGCCTCTATCACCTATGGCTCCATTTTTTATGAACGCTTCGTAACAAGCTCCATTTAACAAGCCTGATACTAACCCAACCTGTAATTTTGAGTATCCATATCCCAAGTCGGCTACATAGCGAACTCATATTTTTAAAGTCACTCGGTCAGCACGCTATCCCATAAGTTCCAGGTGCCTTCTTTGCCCTAGATTGCATTATCCATAATTCCAGAGTTTAATTAAGTCAGGAACATTGATTAATCTCATATCTTTTACGTCTAAGGTAATAAGCTAAATGGTACTTGTACTGCGTGGTCATAAAGTATCCGTGACGTAGCTAACAGATATATACACCATAATATCTATACTAATTCATGAGATGCGCGGTATTTACATTGATCGCATGTTTGAAAAAAAATGCCTGGGGTTAAGAGAATCCTAAGCAGCGTAATATTTGCTCAAGCTAATCGGCCTCTCGCTTCGTTTAAAATCGATTCGATATCACGGCGAACGATATGCATATATAGTAGTCAGAAAAGTGAGACATGAAAAATAAGAGTAAGCCCCGTTCAAACCAAGAACTACGAGTATACCAGGTGAGCGACCTCAGGCTTAATTGCAGTCTCATTTATAGCACAGCTGTATAAAAGCTTTGAGGTAAAATATCACCAGTGCGTCACGTATGCATCCAACTGAATTGCAGCGTCGCTCATTCGAAATGCAAGGCAGGTCGTTGCGCCCTTGTTAGAAACGAATGAAAACACTTTCGTGATCGCGATATGCAGTTCCAACAAAGGATTACGGGAGAGCAAGAAAGCTCGTGAATTCGTAATGAGAGAAAATTTTCTTATCTCGACATAAGATAGGAAACACGGATTTTTAAATCTACTAATCTATTTTTTTTCTCCGTCAAAAAATCTCAGTTTCGTCAGGTATTATGCATTTCCAGTCTGAATAGCCGTTCAATAGTAATACGTGCCACGCGAGTCGCGTATTACCTATCTGGTACAACACTATGTATCTCAGCTCACGCATCTGCAATTAGCCACTATACTTAATGACGATCTTTGTTGTTAATTAGCCCAACTGCCTCCAGTCTCTAGATCTCTTGGTAACAACCGTACAAGGAAAATTCAGAGTATCAAATTTTATAGCGTAAGAACAACCTTAAGTACATAGTACATATGTATACTTCAGCTTAAATATCTTCCGTGATGTGCTAAGTATCTTGAAAAGAGTGTACATCGTGTAAAAGAGGACTCACGCAATAATATTCGAATATTCGTCTTGTATTCGAGTTACGAAACCCCATAATCCAAAGTGGTACCACCATATAATGGAGCCCGTAAGTCCCTTTGAGCGTGTGCTTGAAAACGGTCTCTTTGGTAGCACGCGAACCAAGGGTCACCATATAGCATTTTAAAGTATAAGAGAACGAGTTGAAAAAAAAGGGAACAAGAAAAAAGAAGAAGAAGCCGCGTGAACCACGACCGTTTCGTGGAAACGAAATCGACGAAAACCGCAAGAGCACCAAATATGGCGTCGTACCGGTGTGAGAGACTTGCATCGGCCCGTAATTCAGCTATGCTAATGCGATCGGTAAGCTCAAGCTGGCCTTGGCTCGACTTCGCGATGATAAATGAATTTAGCAGGAATATATGGTCACCGATACATCAGAGTCACGGAAGTATCGTACGAGACTGATAAAAGTACTGCTTGACTTTCCTCGTAAGAGTCAAGAAGAACTACGACAAGGTACATAACCATTGGATATTATGCATGGCGAGCAATTTTAAACGGGTGCGCACAGCTAGGATTTTTACGGGGTACGCACCAGTTACGATCCGAGAAAGGAAATCCAATTGGAATGGCGTAGCGTCCGGCTCTGAAAACGAGGTACGTACGTAGACCGCCATTATCTCTTCAAGCGTCTGTCGGTAAGCCAGAGCGAGTAAGTCTATTTATTTGCTATTCATTGTTTTTGTCGAGCATCGTCCAACATCTGTGCTTCTTTCGAATAATGACTTATCGATCAGGAACGCGTGATGTTATTTCAAATTTGCCTCTTGTTTAGACCTCTGTCGTCGGAGCGTGAAAACGCGTTCATTCATATTTAACGGACGGACCGTCTGCGCATGCGCGGCGGACATGTCGTTATAATCATTTCTCCATTCGTTTCGAAGCACTTCGAGACTCGTGTTTGTCCTCTTCATAATATCCGACCCCGTTATCTCACCGCGAGAAGTAAGTCATTAGAATACGTAGCTGTTCAACCGATCCTTTGGATCGGCCGACCAACGAAAGGGAATTACAGGTCATCGTTGCAGATCGGACCCGATTACATTGCCGACAAGAGACCAGTATCGCCGTTCTCTCTCGAGGCGTCGTTCTTATACGTTCTCTTGGTACTGTATCTACTTCTTTCCGTTTTCTTTTACGCTCAATCTACCGGCTATCGTTTACTTTAGTGCGCTCGTTACCCGCTAATGACCAACGCGGACAATTACTTGAAGTTGTCGGTGAAAAGGTGATCGTAATACGATTCCTAAGTAAGACGCTTAAATTCAGGATACTAATCCTTGTAAATTCAATCACTCGAACGTCATAAAATTCTGTGCTATATGCGTCGGCTGGATGAATTTTAATGAATAGAAATATCCTCTGACTTGAGGATATATATATATATATATATATATATATATATATATAAATAGCTAATCCCGATGAACCTGTACATCTATACACTGTCTATCGATACCCGATTAAATTAAATATCTTTTGATACCAACAGCACTCCTCCTGCCAGTCTCGCCACTTTTTGAACTGTCCGCTCCACTTCACTGATCCAACGACTACGCCGATCCTGCGTCTCGACTTCACAAAGCCAACTTCAACTTGCTCTATGCGCGACCTCTTAATGGCGACTATTAATAGGCTGAGCCATCAGTCGCGGGACTTTACGATAATGTGCCCGGAAGAGGATTCGTGCCAGGAGGTTAAACCATACTTCATGACCTGTACTTCACCTTGAGCACTTGTATATTCAGAAGGTACGAAATAGGATTGTGGTACCTTTGGCCCTTGTTCGTGTACCTTGAACCTCGTGTCCTTTTTCTTTCAGATGACTCCTGAGGACTACCCCTTGTCAGGTTCAAGCTCAGTCATCGTGTGTGACAATTCTGTCAATCATTTAACCAGTCAGTCAGTCAGTCAGTCATCCAGTCAACTAGCCACCTAGCCAGTCAACTAGTCAGCCAACCAGGAGGCCGACGGCCTCGCCAGCTCGCAGTGTTCTTCAAGAGGTCGACCCACTTCGTTCAAAGGCGAGAGGGACCGTACTGAGTATACCTGGTGCCGCCACTATCTCTTCACGCTGGTACCTACTCCCAGCCCACTCCTCGCCATATCAGATATAGGAAGCACTTCGTACTCGGATGTGTGTCTTGTACGCTCGAATGCAGCGCAGCGCGGGCTGCCTCGAAACTCTTCTGCAGTGTGGACTCTTCACTTGGTGAACAAACAATCCTCGTGGATCTTGATGAAGAGACTCTTGGTACTGGCAATAGAAAAATTTTATCGTCGTGGATATCCGAACTGTCATGTTAGTAATTGGTGAATACGAGAGTGCTTATATGGAACAGTGGTAACTGTCACAATTGGACACGTGGTCAGTGACAACAGTGAATATTGATTCTATTCCGTGAGAGAAGTCTGATGGGATTGTAACTGTCAAAGGTTACATTGGGAAAATTAAAAATGATTAATTAATTTTTAATTAATCGTAAATAGATGCGAGATTAAGGGGAGGGTTTATATATTGTTATTGCTCACGAATATTTTAATTATTTCGAGTATTTAATTTGCGAAATCAAAGTTACCCGAATCTCTGGATTATCATCGGCTGCCTTGCGAGACTGACCGAAGATCCATGTGGGAGGCAGAATTAAAATATAAAAATAATTTAATTAATTGGATGGTTTTTCAATGTGATGCTACTATGTAAAAGTTGATACACGTGTCGATATGTGTAGATCAGTGTGAGCGCTCCTTTATATCTAGCTGTACACTGTACACATACAAGTACCTTTGCGGATCCACGTTGTTGAAAGTCCATGTGCTTAAAATCGAAGCAGAAACCTGTCAAGACCTAATTCCAAGTGTACTTCAGCGAGGCGGCATCTTTTGTACGCGATCCGTACGCTGCAAAAGGTATCCCGGGAGACTAATTACGCGGAGCCATACAAGGCGCGAATCTCCGGAAGTCTGGTAATATGACGGAAGACTGAATGCCTGAATCGAGGCAAACCACTGTGAGCAACGGTCGACTTCAAATCGGTAAGTAAACCATTGGAAATTGTTTCGAATACCTAAAAAAATGCAATTCCATTGTATAATAATAAAAATAACAACAATAACTATTCATTTTGAAAATATACTTTAAGTAACCTGTAATTGGATAGATTAATAATGCCACCAATCGTTAATACAAATTATGACAATTTCAAATTTTTCCGTAAAATTCGTTTTCCCGCTCTTTGAGATTTCTAAGCAGGGGAATCCCCGTTCGGGTAAGGATTCGGATGAGCAGCTATCGAGCGTAAGTAGGTGACACGAGGAGGAGACAAAAGAACGGTAACCCACTTACTCTGTGAGAGTGAAAAAAAATGACGAAGATTCAAGCAAAATGCATTGTCAGGATCTTAATGCACAATGATTTGGCGCTCGAGCGAAAACGGTCATCTTAGGACGATAACTAGAAATTGGTCGTCGGGACGAAATTTTTCGGACAACCGGGTCAAGTTACGGGCATCGAAAATGAAAAGTGATTTTCAGAATAGTCGCCGACTTTCACTGATTAGTCGCGCGTTGAAGTACTGTTATGCTAATTAGAGTCGACACCGATAAGACGCCTACTGCATTGACACTACTTATATATAAATAAATTAATCTCAACCGACTGATAAAAAGTGAAACTGATTTTCCGGTATTTTAATATTTTAAATAAAAAAAATATATATGTGTGTATCATTAAAAACTGCAGGCATAAAAATCTTCATATACACTACTCTTTAATGTCTTCTGAAGGTAATGAACGGAGAGCGGGAAGTTGGAAAAATTTTAAAAATCATTCTTGACTTTACGACGCTATTAAAACGTAACTGTAAAACAGGAGGGAAGATGGTTTCTCTAGAGAAAGTTGGGGTGCGTTGATGCTTTTTTGGTGACTTGGTTCATTCCGATATCGTATAAGATACCAGAATACATTTCCGGATGCATAGATACCATAGTCATATCCAACTGCATTTACCTTGATTAAAAATTTCTCTAGTAATTTTTATCGATTCACTGAAAATCATTAAAAGATTGTAACGAGTCATCCCCGGCAGTAAGCATCGGTATAACTCGCCTGATAGCCATAAGGCATAGAAATTATCACGCAAGTGTTTCTAAAGTCTTACGCTCAAATAAGCGACAACGATTTCTTTTTTCTATCGCGACACTTTTGTATCCGTACCGTAAGTAAAAACTCGTGCACACGAAGAAAGTAGACTCGACCTCTCATCAACGTTGGACACGATCTGACTCTAATTTACCAGAGAATATTATTTATCGACATTATAACAGTATGGATGACGATAAAAACCATTAAAGATTTTCAAGCAGCTTTTTACTCTACCGGTATACACAATATAGTACTTTGATATATACATACATAGTCGCCATGAAAAATCAATATCCTTATCCATTGAGGCTTTTAATGACTCATAAAGTATTAACGAAGTATTCGGCTCAGTACAAATCCACTGAAACCGATTCCTGGTCACGAACGCCGAGGGTAAAGTTCACACCGGTTCTCGGTTAATAAGTATAACGGCAAAAGGTTTCTAAAAAAGGATCTACCAGGTAAATTGAAATTAGCCCGCAAAACCTACTGGCGGTAGACGTCAAACGCTCTCTAAAGTATGAAAAATATGTATGGAGGGAGAGTCAGGCATATTTCTTTATTCCTGGTACATCCTAACCCTCGCGAGGCTCAACGTGAAATCAAATCTATTGACTGTTAGCATTGAATCGAGCTAAGTGATTTCCGATATGCCCATTAGCGAGCCCCTGCCCTTATTCAGACGTAGTGCGGAATGACGCTGAAATTTATTGAACCATTCACTCGTAAACCACCAGCCAGTTGGATTGCGTGGGCCTATTTTCAGTATTATATATATATATGACTGAAATCATATTACCAAATCAAGTTTGCTGTCTTTGATGAAAGATGGATGCGTACAGATGCACAGTTTACTTTGATCTAACGGCAAAAGCCACAAGCCAACCATGTACAAACGTAACACGCGTATATAAGGTACGTAAGAGCGTCAAAGGTCAAATCATATAAATACGTTATATCCAAATGCAAATTAAGCAATTGGTAAATTCGCAATTCATCCGGAGTCGCCGTTAGAGAGTCACGGTGAAAATGAGCCGCCCACACCTTCTCATGGGTACCCAGGTTCTTTTCACTTGGCAGCAGCGACTAGACGAGATGTTAATTATTCACAATAATGTGCATTATTAACCCCACCCGGGTGTCTCATTGTCGGGAAACCAGCGGTACCTCTCATGGAAATAATTTCTCTCATTCTTCCTCACGTCGTCTATACCGTTTATGTGCAGTACTTCAGTGTTCTTGTTCTCGAGCGGCTTGGATTTTATGTTCCAGCATTATTACAACGTTACGTCCTCACGGGTTGAGATTTTCCATGACATACGGCTTGCGCGGCTACGTCTTTTCACGAGCACCATGAAGGTACCGGGGATGCATAATTTCAACGTTGACTGTCAACTTGAATTTTTTTTAAACAGAAAATATTAATAGAAAAAAATAAAAATACGGTTTTTCGAACTTTACCAAGGTATCGACAGGCTCAATTCTTATTCTTGGAGACTATGCAAATCTTATCGCAGCTCTATTGTTATTTCTTGTACATATAACAATGGGTACGATATTTTAAGTCAACGGTGCGCCAATGCACGTAGCAGCCAGTTGCGACACCCTAAGAAAATAAATTGTGTATTGAATCGAGTATCTGGACGTATTATATATATACCTGTACGCAGTCACTGCGTAAACTGGGTCACTTTTACCCCCGCAGCCAGCATGTACGATCACGATCAGGATCACGAGAGACGATATATATTGTATATAGGTAGAAGCAAGTGTCTGATGCTGGGCGCGATTCATCTTCTTCGGGTATGGAAGATATCTGTGGTTATAGTTATATATGTATATATGGATTGGTATATATATATATATATATATACCATATCTATAAAGTCTACATATAAGTCTATATATTGCCTGGGGCTTACCTGTTTGGTCGACTCTTCTATCAAATGAACACATGTCCTCGAATCATCTTTTACTGTACGTCCTGGCTTCAGTGTAGGTGATAAGTGTTGTATTGGAACTGGAGTAAACAATCCTAAATCCCACGAGTGAATTAGCAGTGACGTATTAGTGACGTAGTTGGTCTGGGTACTGGATGATCCTGCTGAGAAAAGAGAAAAAAAAGTTATCTTAAAGGTACATTGTAACATCTTGAAAACGGTGCCGCCGTAACCGCCGTAACACGTTTAAAATGCAAGGACCGTTGTGAACACCCTTTCTAGCTGTCATAGAAGAGCGCCATAAATTTAACCCGGAGATCCAAGCCGGACGAGATGTAAGCTGCTCTAAATGGCGAAGAAAGATTTCTAACAGGACAAAACGGCCGGCACTTAGAATCCAACCTTACCAATCATTCATTCAAATCTACAGAGCGACGCTCTTTCGCTCTGAATCAATCTCGTGACTTGTGACTCCTTTCCTATCTACCTCCGGGTTAAAAGAGACGACTTTGCTGTATTGAAATCGTCCTGTAGTCTCTGTTCGATTGCGTTAGGTATATTGCAAACAGTTATCATTATACTGTAGCAAATTAATGGAATGTCCTGCGCCATTTTCTTTTTATTCTGCCACAATTCATTATCGCTTGCCGAATCTACAAAGGGAGAAGAGCCACGAGATTTCGTGTAAGCTGCCTCAGGAAATTCGAAGCGATCAACATTTTCGGATGGGCGTTAAATTCCAGTCGCCATGACACTATACAAGTTTCGTAAATGCCACGCGTAACCGGACGAAAAGAACGTGGATCAAAATTCCCTTGGTTATTTTCCATGCTGCGTGACGTCTCGTATAATTACACTCGAGTTACCTTTGAAGATGATCTTGTTGTCACGACGTCGTAGGACGTCACAAACTCTACCAACCGTAAAAAAAAAGAACTCGCAGGACTTTCTTTCTTGGTTCTTTGAAGCGACCTCTTCTTTGGTCACCACAAGGAAGAGCGCCCTTGACACGATTTCTTCAACCTCCCTGGGGGTCATCCTTTAGTCATGAAACATAACCAGTTTACAAAGAATAACTCGGGTACTGATTTCAGATACCAAAGAGTTACTCGAGCACAAGGTACGTGGTTTTAGAAAAAAAACAAGCATAGATTTGACTCAAAGACTCATCGTGGAAGAATCACGTGTTCATGCCATTGAATGAACGTAGAAACGACTGAAGTGGCTACTCCTAACAAGATTCTCATTCTATTCATCACCTACGACCTTAAATCTCCATAATATATTTCCTTCGCTTATTTTCTTTTTCTCTCACACTCCTTCGCACTGTGAAGCATTAACCAACCACCGAACCAACTCTGTATTTCATATGCGAAATAGTCCCGAGATTCTCTGACTACGTTACTCATACTTTCACTGGCAGAATACTCACGGCATGAGTCGTGTCTCGAGTGTAGGCGGAAGTTACATATTAAAGTTACGTCGAATCGTGGACAGCACGAGTAGACAGGTGGAGATTCCGCACTCTCCTCCCATTGTGATACAGATTACTTACGACTTTTCGCTCTTGCAAAACTGGTATGCCCACGCTTCATGTAAATTTAATGCTACGCAGTGTTACAGTACCGTAATACACGTAAGAATTTCTAAGTATAGTTATAACCATGTGGCTCTTACATAACAGAATGTATATAATAATATATAATACAAATATATACATTGCTACTAACCTTTCATCCTATTTCAGTCGACATTCCATGTAATTCTTTGTTTTGCCATTTAAAGTACTACTCTAGTCGTATACAGCGCGACCCTAGCGCCATCTGTCGGATCATTCGTGAACGTTAGAGGAAAGTAAACGAAAGAAGTTATTACTAGAATGATCCTTTTTGGAGGACGTAAGATCCTTTTTATTGTATTTTGTATTGTATATTGTATTTTGATCTTCTTACGGGATTTTCACGACCACATTGTTCGGTAGCTGCACGGAACGTTCAATGCCGATAATGGCCGACTGTTGTGTTAGTACTTTCTCCAAATTAGTGAGAAAATGCCATGTACCAGACCTGGCATTAGATAGGGTTGCCTGTGACATTCTGCTCTTACTTTCAAAACTATTGCACGACAATTCAGTAGGCAAAGTGAAAATCACGAGATTCTTAACATTTTCAAGCAGACAGTTCATTCTGTGGAGATATTATCTCGACACGATAATTTTGTTACAAATAAATGAAGTTTCTCCGATATATTGATTAAGCTGTAAAAATAGTGCGTGGGCTCGAAGCAAATTTTCTTCGTGGGCGTATTGAGCTCGACATTAATTTCAAAGTTAAACCAGGGCATTCTATTCTCTTATATTCATATATACGTCTGAGAAGAAAGTTTTGACCTTTGACCATGACGGAGCTCGATTAACCGTACGCATTGAATCGAGCACGCTAAAGATTTATGTTTTATCTAGACCGTCATAAAATACAACTGACACCTGTCTGTTCAATCAAAATTAAAAGAGATCGATACAATGGTTATTATTCGACATGAAATATGGTGCTGTATCGACAAAAATACATTATAAATAAAGGATTTAATGAAATCTTTTAATAATTTTCAATATAAGAGCCGTTAATCTTCGTGAAAGGAATTAAAAATCGAGGAATCAAATCTGGTCATAAAATTACATTTCAATTGGTCCATTGATCACGATCACGTAGGACGGTCAATAAATTGAGCGGATTGAGCATCCACGATAATGGAAGTATGGCAAAAATGTTTAATTAGCTTATTAATATTCAATTCTATAAATTTCGTTGAGCGTGCCTATAGATATAAATAAGTGTGAAAAATAAATAAATAAAAAATTCAGAACTAATTCGATAATCAAAATTACGAGATGTAGATTTTAGAAACTTTTTATGACTTACTCTTGGTTTATGCATATATGATATATTTATATATGCTAATAATGCTACGTGATATATA